>CM065793.1:19837931-20092421 GCA_033296515.1 Macrochelys suwanniensis
TGCTGGAGAGTTCCGGTTTGGAACTGGCCGGAGAGGAGGGAGAGAGGCAGACAGGGTCTGGCCTCCCTGCCTCCGTTTGGAGTTGTGGGGTGAAATGCAGGGAGCCCCGAGCTGGGGTCTAAGCTCCCTGCCCCCCGGAAGGGCCCGGCTGAGGGGTCCTGGTTGTACTGACAAGCTCTGGTTGGACTGTGTTCCTGGCATCTCTAATAAACCTTCTGTTCTACTGGCTGGCTGAGACTCCCAGTGAATCCGGGGAAGAGGGGTGCAGGGCCGGACTCCCCCACACTCCGTGACACCATCACACTGGCCCTCTCTGGCTCTGCAACAATCCCACCCCCTGATCCCCCCACCTAGAGACGTAAGAACTGCACAGGGGAAACTGAGGCATACACACAGTGTTCAGAGGAAACATTAAGAACATTCCTGCTTCCTCACACCTCTCACTCTCTCTCCCGCAGGGGGACGTGGGGAAGCCGGGGCCCCCGGGCCCCCCAGGAGAGAACGGAGCCAAGGTAAGGGCCCCAGGTGGGGAAGGGGGCACGGGCGCTGCTGGACCCAGCGCGACCCCCCTCAGCTCTGCTCTCTCTCTCCTAGGGCTCGGGTGGCCTACCAGGACCCAGGGGGCAGCCTGGGGAGCCCGTGAGTACCCCACACTGGCACTGGCAGGGCAGGACTCCTGGGTTCCCTCCCGGCTCTGGGAGTGGGGTGGAGGCTAGTGGTTAGAGCAGGGGGGGCTGAGAGCCAGGACTCCGGGGTTCTATCCCAGCCCTGGGAGGGGAGTGGGGGCTAGTGGTTAGGGGGGCTGGGAGCCAGGACTCCTGGGTTCTCTCCCTGGCTCTGGGAGGGGAGAGGGGTCTAGCGGTTAGAGCAGGGGGGCTGGGAGCCAGGACTCCTGGGTTCCCTCCCTGGCTGTGGGAGGGCGTGGGCTCTGGAGGGGTTGAGCGGGGGGCGGGGCTGGGAGCCAGGACTCCTGGGTTCTCTCCCTGGCAGTGGGAGGGGGTGGGGGCTGGTGGGGTTGAGCAGGGGGTGGAGGGGCTGGTACTCTCAGGCAATCTCTAACGTCTCTTTCTTCGGCCGTAGGGCGTGCGCGGCTTGGTCGGCTCCCGCGGCCCCCCCGGCCCCCCCGGACAGCTGGTACGAGTCCCGTCTATGTGCCCCCACCCCGTGTGTTTAATGCCCCCCACTGACGCTCTCCCCTCCCCCCCGCAGGGCGTGAGCGGCATGGACGGCGCGCCTGGGCCCAAGGGCAACATGGTGAGAGGGGGCGGGGCCGACCCTGGGGGGCCGGGGGCTGTGGGATGTTGGGGGGGCTGAAGGGGCCTATGGGGGGGCTGTGGGGGGCTGTGGGATGTTGGGGGGCTGTGGGGGGCTGTGGGGGGGCTGGCTCAGGCCTGGGGCTCCCAGCGGCGGATGCCAGCCGGATGCATGGGGGTGGCACTGAGCGCCCGGCTGGCCCCTCGGGCTCCATGCCCCTCTGGGGCTGGGCCCCCCAGCTGGACTCGAAGCCCCTTGCCCTGGCGGCTGGGCGGGGTGGGGGTGGGGGTGGCTTGTGCCCATGTCTCATGGATGCTGCTCTCTCCCCAGGGGATCCAGGGGGAGCCGGGCCCCCCTGGGCAGCAGGGGACCCCGGGACCCCAGGTACGTCCGTCGCCTGCATGGGGCCAAATGTGGGTTAACGGGGCAAGGCCAGCTCGCTCCCCCTGCCCCCCTTCTCTAACAGCGGGGGCGGTCGTCCAGTGCTCCTCACCCCCCAGCCGGTCCCACTGGGGGTGGGGGCCAGAGACGAGGGGCTGGGCCTGGTGGATGGGGCCGCAGGGGGGGGCTGGGGTCCGGGGTGGCACCTGTGATGGGGGTGGGGCCGGGGGAGGTGCTGGGGGATGGGATGAGGTCGGGGTGTGGGCTTGGAGGGTGGGGATGCTGGTGGGGGGGCCCGGGGTGTGGTGGGGGGGCCGTACACCGCCCCCCTGTGACCCATCTCTGTTCTCTCTGCCAGGGCCTGCCTGGCCCCCAGGGGCCCGTCGGGATGCCGGGGGGGAAGGTGAGTGTGGGGAGGGCATGGGGCTGGGCTGGGGTGGGGGCTGGTCCCACTGCAGGGTTGGGGGCCTGGGGCGATGGCTCTGCGGGGTGCCCATTGTGGGGCTGGGCAGCCAGTGCCACGGGCCAGGGCTGCTGGGGCCCCGTGGGGCTGTGCCCCATGGCCAGGCCCCCCGGCAGCTGTGGGGGGGGCGGCAGGATCTGAGGTGGGCGCCCCAGTGACGTGTCCTTTCTCCGCGCAGGGCCCGCCAGGGAAGCGGGGCATTCAGGGCGTAGCTGGCGCTGACGGCCCCCCTGTAAGTACTGGGGACAGGGGGCTCCGGGGGGCAGGGGGCGGCCGAGGGGCTGGGGGCTCAGACACAGGCCTGGGCTTTGCCCGGCACATGCCCCCCCCAGGCACTGACACACCGGCAGACCCCAGCATGTTCCCCCCCCACGGGACACCCCCCCCAACATCCCCCCCAGGCACAGACACACAGGCAGACCCCAGCATGTCCCGTCCCCCACGGGACACCCCCCCCAACATCCCCCCCCCAGGCACAGACACACAGGCAGACCCCAGCATGTCCCCCCCGGGACACCCCCCCGGGCACACCCCCCCGGGCACACCCTTCCCCCGGCATTTCCCCCTCCCCAGCATGTCCCCCCCCGGGACACCCCCCCGGGCACCCCCCCCGGGCACACCCTTCCCCCGGCATTTCCCCCCTCCCCAGCATGTCCCCCCCCGGGACACCCCCCCGGGCACCCCCCCCGGGCACACCCTTCCCCCGGCATTTCCCCCTCCCCAGCATGTCCCATCCCCCCAGGTCCCCCCCCCAGCCCCTCCTCTTCTATCCCCTGCAGCCAGTGAGCTCGATGGGGGCGGGGGAGAGGGGGGGGGCGGGGCGCTGGGGGCCCCGGAGCCCAGACTGGCGCTAACCTGCCCGTGTCTCTTGTGCTTCCTGCAGGGTCACCCGGGCAGAGAGGGGCCGGCGGGGGAAAAAGGGCTCCAGGTACAGACCCCCGGGGCCTGGGCCGCCCCCCATCGGGCACGTGGGGAGCAGGCGTGGGGCAGGGAGGGGCACCAAGCAGCCACATGCCCCAGGCCCACAGCCCCATCCCAGCGGTGTCCTTGGGGGGCAGAGCGCATGGGGGGTCGTGCGGGGGGTGGGGCCTGTGGGGGGGCTGTGGGGGTGTCATTTCCGTGGGGGCAGGGCCCATGGGGGGGCTGTCGTGCAGGGGGTGGAGCCTGTGGCCGTGGCCGTGGGGGAAGTCGTTTCCATGGCGACGGGGCCCATGGGGGCCAGAGCCCATGGGGGGTCGTGCGGGGAGGGTGGGGCCTGTGGGGGGGGTTGTGGGGGGGTCGTTTCCGTGGGGGGCGGGGCCCATGGGGAGCAGGTCTGGGGTGTCTGACGCTGTCTCTCCCTAGGGCCCAGCTGGCGCCGTGGGACCCGTTGGATACCCAGGCCCCCGCGGGGTCAAGGTGGGCACCACCCCCAATGCTCGTCCGTGCCCCAGCGAAGGGCCCCTACCCGGGGGGAGCGCGGTGCCCCCCTGCCCGCACCCCGGGCCGACAGCCAGGCCAGCCCCACGGCAGGCTCAGAGCCTGGACAGGAGCTGCCCCCTGCCATGCCAGCGCCTCCCCCTGGGACTCTGGCAACCCCCCTGGGGCCTGTCCCCCCCGTCACTCCCCCCACGTGCCTCCAGGGTCTCTCCCCCCCCGTCACTCCCCCCACATGCCCCAGAGCCTCACCCCCCCGTCACTCCCCCCATGTGCTCCCGTGGCCTCTCCCCCCCGTCACTCCCCCCATGTGCCCCAGAGCCTCACCCCGACTCCGCAGTCAGACGTGACTCTCAGCCAGTCAGTAAAACAGGAGGTTTATTAGCCGACAGGAACAGGGTCTAAACCAGAGCTTGTAGGTAGAGAACAGGCCCCCTCAGTCAGGTCCATCTTGGGGGGCAGGGAGCCCAGAGCCCCTTCTGGGCCCCCTCCACTTCCCCAGCCAGCCCCAAACTGACCCTCTAGCCCCTTCAGCCGGCACCTTTGCGGGGGGGGCCCAGGCCAGCAGCTGCCAGGAGACAGAGTGTCGGCCATTCTCTGTGCAACAATCAAACCCCCTTCCCCCACCAGCTGGACTCTTAAGAAATGCACAGGGGAAACTGAGGCACGCACAGTATTCAGTGAAAACATTAAGAACAGTCCCACTTCCTCACACCCAGTCACTCCCCCCACGTACCCCAGGGCCTCCCCCCCAGTCACTCCCCCCACATGCCCCGCGGCCTCCAGCCCAACACCAGCAGGAGGCATGGGGGGGTGGGTGTGCTGTCTGGGTCCCCTCCCCCCAGCGCTGGAGTCCCCCAGCCCCTGCACTCTGGGTGCATCGCTGCCTCCACAGTGTTTGGGGCCCAGAGTCCTGATCTGAACCCCCCCCCCCCCCATGTCTCTGCAGGGGGCCTTCGGAGCCAGGGGCCTGAAGGGAAGCAAAGGGGAGAAGGTAAGGAGGGGTCGGTGGGGGGGCGGGGGCACCAGCTGGGACCTGCCAGGGGACAAGGTGAAGAAAAATGTCCCACTGCGGGAGTGGGGCCTGCAGGAGAGACTCATGGGCTGGGGCTGGGCTAGCAGAGACTGCGGGTCGGGAGTGAGGGGCACCGGCAGAGCTGGGGGGCCCAGGGCTGGGCTAGCAGGGGCTGCGGGTCGGGAGTGAGGGGCACCAGCAGCGCTGGGGGTGGGGCAGGGCTGGGCTAGCAGGGGCTGCAGGTCGGGAGTGAGGGGCACCGGCAGAGCTGTGGGGGGCCAGGGCCGGGCTAGCTGGGGCTGCAGGTCAGGAGTGAGGGGCACCGGCAGAGCTGGGGGGGGCCAGGGCCGGGCTAGCTGGGGCTGCAGGTCGGGAGTGAGGGGCACCAGCAGCGCTGGGGGTGGGGCAGGGCTGGGCTAGCAGGGGCTGCAGGTTGGGAGTGAGGGGCACCGGCAGAGCTGTGGGGGGCCAGGGCCGGGCTAGCTGGGGCTGCAGGTCAGGAGTGAGGGGCACCGGCAGAGCTGTGGGGGGCCAGGGCCGGGCTAGCTGGGGCTGCAGGTCGGGAGTGAGGGGCACCGGCAGAGCTGGGGGCGGGGTGCTGGAGACCTTTGGACATCCCCCATGTTGGTCGTTCAGGGGGCCGGGCTCCCAGTTCACACCGAGACGGGGACACCCCCCCAGGTTTCGGGGTTGGCCCCGCCTGGCCTGACCCGTGTCTCTGTCCAGGGAGAAGACGGATTCCCCGGCTTCAAGGGTGACATGGGCCACAAGGGCGAAAGGGTGAGTGGGGCCCGTCCTGGGCGGGGGGGGTGAGCAGGGCCCCTCCTCGGGTGCTGCGGGGGTTGACTGCACATTTCCCCACAAATTGTGGGGCGTTTCCTGTCAGCTGGGCCTGGCAGAGCTGGGCAGTGGGGCAGGGACACGGGGGAGGGGGTTGGGCTCTGGGTGTGGGGCAGCAGGGGGAGGGGTGGGGTTCAGGGGAGCAGGACTCGGGGGGTGGGGTTCTGGGTGTGGGTCAGCAGGGGGAGGGGTGGGGTTCAGGGGGGGAGGACTTGGGGGGCGGGGTTCTGGGTGTGGGGCAGCAGGGGGAGGGGTGGGGTTCAGGGGGGCAGGACTTGGGGGCGGGGTTCTGGGTGTGGGGCAGCAGGGGGAGGGGTGGGGTTCAGGGGGGCAGGACTCGGGGGGCGGGTTGTGGGTGTGGGGCAGCAGGGGGAGGGGTGGGGTTCAGGGGGGGCAGGACTCGGGGGGCGGGTTGTGGGTGTGGGGCAGCAGGGGGAGGGGTGGGGTTCGGGGGGCAGGACTCGGGGGGCGGGGTTCTGGGTGTGGGGCAGCAGGGGGAGGCGTGGGTTCGGTGGGGGCAGGACTCGGGGGGCGGGTTGTGGGTGTGGGGCAGCAGGGGGAGGGGTGGGGTTCAGGGGGGCAGGACTCGGGGGGCGGGTTGTGGGTGTGGGGCAGCAGGGGGAGGGGTGGGGTTCAGGGGGGCAGGACTCGGGGGGCGGGTTGTGGGTGTGGGGCAGCAGGGGGAGGGGTGGGGTTCAGGGGGGCAGGACTCGGGGGGCGGGTTGTGGGTGTGGGGCAGCAGGGGGAGGGGTGGGGTTCAGGGGGGCAGGACTCGGGGGGCGGGTTCTGGGTGTGGGGCAGCAGGGGGAGGGGTGGGGTTCAGGGGGGGCAGGACTCGGGGGGCGGGGTTCTGGGTGTGGGGCAGCAGGGGGAGGCGTGGGTTCAGGGGGGGCAGGACTCGGGGGGTGGGTTCTGGGTGTGGGGCAGCAGGGGGAGGGGTGGGGTTCAGGGGGGCAGGACTTGGAGGGCGGGGTTCTGGGTGTGGGGCAGCAGGGGGAGGCGTGGGTTTGGTGGGGGCAGGACTCGGGGGGCGGGTTGTGGGTGTGGGGCAGGAGCAGGGCTCTGGGCCAGGGGGCGAAGGGGGCGGCACAGGGGCAGCCCCAGCCCCAAATGCCGCGCTATCCCGGCGCCGGGGGGCGTCTCTCTCTCTGTTGCAGGGCGACGTGGGGCTGCTGGGGCCGCGGGGGGAGGACGGCCCCGAGGGGCTGAAGGGGCAGCTGGGCCCCGTGGGGGAGGCGGGTGCCTCCGGCCCGGCGGGGGACAAGGTGAGTGCGTCCCCGTCCCCCCGTCCCCGCGTCCGGCTCGGGGCCCCGCCGCCTCTCAGCTCTGCTCTCTCTCCCTGCAGGGCAAGCTGGGCGTGCCAGGCCTGCCAGGCTACCCGGGGCGCCAGGGCCCCAAGGTAAGTGGGGGGCAGGAGCCCACGGGCATCCTGGGAGGGGAGCCCCAGGCCCCCCGGCTTCCCCCCCTAACGCCTGCTCTCTCCCGCAGGGGTCTGCCGGCTTCCGGGGCCCCCTGGGGCTCGCGGGGGAGAAAGGAAAGAGGGTGAGTGAGCCGGGCCCCTGCGCCCAGCACGGCCCCTGCGCCCAGCACGGCCCCTGCTCCCCCGCGCCCCTGGCCCCCCCCAGCTGGGCGCCCGCCCGTGCCCCCCTCGGGTCCGGGCTCTTGGAGAGACTTGTCGCGCATGCTGTGTCCTGGCGCCGTCCCCAGCGCGTCAGCCGCGGACCCACAGGACGGAACAGCCTCGGGGAGGCCCCCCCTGAGCCAGGCCCCCGGGTTCCCCGCTTCCTCTGGGGGAAACCCACCTCCCTTCGGCCGGAGCTCGGGGCCTGCCGCCCCCTGGGACCCCTGGGAGCGCCGGGCAGCACGGCCCAGGAAGACTCGTCCGGGGACTGGCGCCCCTCGCCCAGCGTGGCGGGCACCACCCGCCCCCACCTCGCTTCGCCCGCCCTGTGAGCCAGCAGCCCTGTGCCGTCCGCACCAGGGAAACTGAGGCATCCGCCGGCGGGCATGGGCTTTGGAGGCCGGCCCTTCAGCATGTGCGGTGCCCCCAAGCGTGCGGCACGTGGCGTGTGGGCCCGTGGGGCAGGGCGGCGCCATGCACTGGGTTTCGCCCACACGAGCCTTTTGTTCTCCCCTCGCAGGGCAAGGCTGGCCAGGCTGGGCAGGCGGGACAGCGAGGACCTCCGGTGAGCGGCCCCACAGCGCCGGGGGGACAGGCCAAGGAGCCGGCTCTGGCCCCCAGTGACAGCCCCCATGTTTCCCAGCTACCAGCCCTGACGCCCCCCCCATGCCCCAGCTACCAGCCGTGCCCATACCCCAGTGACCGGCCCCGGCTGGGCCCCAGAGCTCCCCCCCCATACCCCAGTGACTGGCCCCAGCTGGGCCCCAGAGCTCCCCCCCCATACCCCAGTGACTGGCCCCAGCTGGGCCCCAGAGCTCCCCGTCCATACCCCAGTGACTGGCCCCAGCTGGGCCCCAGAGCTCCCCCCCCATACCCCAGTGACCGGCCCCAGCTGGGCCCCAGAGCTCCCCGCCCATACCCCAGTGACCGGCCCCAGCTGGGCCCCAGAGCTCCACCCCCATACCCCAGTGACCAGCCCCGGCTGGGCCCCAGAGCTCCCCCCCCATACCCCAGTGACCGGCCCCAGCTGGGCCCCAGAGCGCCCCCCACATACCCCAGTGACCGGCCCCGGCTGGGCCCCAGAGCTCCCCCCCCAATACCCCAGAGCTCCCCCCGCATACCCCAGAGCTCCCCCCATACCCCAGTGACCGGCCCCAGCTGGGCCCCAGAGCGCCCCCCACATACCCCAGTGCCCGGCTCCGGCTGGGCCCCAGAGCTCCCCTCCCCCATACCCCAGTGACTGGCCCCAGCTGGGCCCCAGAGCTCCCCCCATACCCCAGTGACTGGCCCTGGCTGGGCCCCAGAGCTCCCCGCCCATACCCCAGTGACCGGCCCCGGCTGGGCCCCAGAGCTCCCCGTCCATACCCCAGTGACTGGCCCCAGCTGGGCCCCAGAGCTCCCCCCCCATACCCCAGTGACTGGCCCCAGCTGGGCCCCAGAGCTCCCCGCCCATACCCCGGTGACCGGCCCCGGCTGGGCGCCAGAGCTCCCCCCATACCCCAGTGACTGGCCCCGGCTGGGCCCCAGAGCTCCCCCCAGCTGGCTCTGAGCAGGGCCCCGGTGCCCCCCATCCGCCAGGCCCTGGTCTCGGGCAGCCCGCCCCGCTCTGCACCCGCTCATCCCGCTTCCCTCTCTCTGCCCAGGGCCTGCCAGGGGAGCGAGGCCAGACGGGGCCGACGGGGAAGCCGGGCCCGAAGGTACCTCGGGGTCTGGCCGCCCAGCGCCAGCCCCACCCGCTCCGTCCGTCCGTCTGTCTGTGTCAGTGTCCACCCGTCGGGTATTAGCCAGACCCCCCCGGCCCAATCTCGCCCCCCCCCCCCCGTGGGTACCGCCCCCTGGCCCCACTCCATGGGGCGCTGGGGACCCAGCCCGGCTCCCTGCCATCCCCCCATTGACGTCTTCCCCCTATACCCAGTGCCCTCCCTCTGCCCAGTGCCCACCCCAGCATCCGGTGCCCCCCAGTGCCCCCCCAGTGCCCGGTGCTCCCCAGCACCTCCCCAGCATCCAGTGCCCCCCCGTGCCCCCGAGTGCCCGGTGCCCCCAGCAACCCCCAGCACCTGGTGCCCCCCAGGGCCCCCCCCAGTGCCTGGTGCCCCCCAGCACCTCCCCAGCACCCGGTGCCCCCCAGCACCCTCCCAGTGCCCGGTGCCCCCCAGTGCCCAGTGCTCCCCAGCACCCCCCAATCCCCCCTCAGCACCCGGTGCCCCCCAGCACCCCCCCAGCGCCTGGTGCCCCCAGTACCTGATGCCCCCCAGCGCCCCCCCCAACACCCCCCTCAGCGCCCGGAACCCCCCAGCACCCCCGCCAGCACCCTCCCAGCGCCCGGTGCCCCTCAGTGCCCGGTGCCCCACAACACCCCATCCTCCTCACCTGGCACCCTGCCATTCATCCTGCCCCCTGATCCCCCCACACAGTCCCTGCCTCGTCCCCATCCCCTTGACTCACCCCCACCCGGCGCCCGCCCCTGCTGCCCTGGCTGGGCTCCCTGGGGCGGCTGCCGCCCTCAGCCTGGTTCTCTGTCCCCAGGGCGACGCCAGCCACGACGGGGCCCCCGGAGCTGGGGGGGAGAAGGTGAGTCTGAGCGGGGACCCCACGGGCTGGTCATTGTCTGTGGGCATGGGGGGCATCCCCCCCGACCCCTTGCCCAGCGGGGAGGACGGGACAACAGACACCCAGGGGGAGCAGGGCCTCTGTGGGGCTCAGGGGAAGGCGGGTACAGGGGTCCTGGGGGGGAGCTAAGGGGAGGGGGAATACCGGGGCCCTGGAGGGCTGTGGGGGAGGGTGGGGGAGGGGAATTGAGGGGGTCTGGGTGCTGCCCCCCTTGTGCTCACAGCTGTTCTCCTGCTCTCCCAGGGCCCCCAGGGGCCGCAGGGCCCCAACGGTTTCCGAGGCCCGAAGGGGCCGCCCGTAAGTACAACTCCCCCCCCCCCCCTCGGTGCAGGGGGCTCAGGGCTGCCCGGACTGGGATCCCCCCTCCCCGCCGCTGGCTACGGGGGCCCCTTACAGAGGAACAAACCCTCCTGGGGGTCCCTCCTGCAGGACTGGGGTTCAGGGAGGGCCATTATGGGAGGAGCCGCGTGGGGCAGCACTGGGGGGATCCGGCTGCTTGGTGCGTGGGGCGGCCCTGGCAGGGATCCAGCCTGTTGGCATGTGGGGTGGTCCTGGGGGCGGATCCGGATGGTTGGTGCATGGGGCGTTCCTGGGGAGAGGTGGGGGGAGGCGTGGGGGGAGGCGTGTGGGGCGGGACCGGGGGAGGGGAGGCGTGTGGGGCGGGCCCCAGTGGGATCTGGCCGGTTGGCGCATGGGGTGGGACCGGGCGGGGAGGCGTGTGGGGCGGCACCGGGGCGGGGGGGGAGGCGTGTGGGGCGGGATGGGGGGGAGGCGTGTGAGGTGGGACCAGCGGGGGGGGGAATGGGGGGGAGGCATGTGGGGTGGCACCGGGGGGGAGGCGTGTGGGGCGGGACCAGGTGGAGGAGGTGTGTGGGGCGGGACCGGGAGGGGGGGAGGCGTGTGGGGTGGCACTGGGGGGGAGGTGTGTGAGGTGGGACCAGTGGGGGGGGGGGAACGGGGGGGAGGCGTGTGGGGCAGGCCCCGCTGGGATCTGGCCGGTTGGTGCCCGCAGCCCCTGACTCTGAGCCTCAGCAGGGCCCAGCCGGGAAGGACGGGCTGCCCGGACACCCAGGACAGCGCGGGGAGCCGGTGAGTGGCCCCCCCATACCCCTGTCGCCGCCCCAGTGGGGCCCGGCTGCAGGATCTGCCCAGCGCTGACCCCCCGTCTCTCCGCAGGGCTACCACGGCAAGACCGGCCCCCCTGGCCCCACGGGGGTGGTGGGACCCCAGGTGAGTGAGTCCCCCGGCCCCCGCCTGCCCCAGCCCCCCGCCCTCGGGAACATGGGCCCGTCTCCCTTCCAATGGCCTCTGATAGGTTCCCCCACCCCCCGGCTCTTTCCATGGGGGGCCATCGCGGAACTGCCTGGGGCGTCTGCTGCAGGTTCAACAGCCCCCCCGCCCCGGCTGCTGTGGGGGTGGGGCCGCCCCTTCTCGGGCAGGGCCCAGCAAGCCCCCCAATGGGTCCAGCCCACCCTGCCCCACCTCACTGCTGCCCCTTCTCTGCCCCTCAGGGTAACTCGGGCGAGACGGGCCCCATTGGAGAGCGGGGGCATCCGGGCTCCCCTGGCCCCCCTGGGGAGCAGGGGCTGCCAGGGGTGGCTGGCCGGGAAGGGGCTAAGGTAAGTGCCATGCTGGGGGCCGGGGAGTCAGACCTGACCAGGGGCTGGGAGCCCGGACGCCTGGGTCCTCTGCCCGGCTCTGGGAGGGGAGGGGGTGACGACTCTGGTCTTGGGGGCACAACTCCCCTCAGGGCACCTGTCACCAGGGCAAGGAGCTGCTGTAGCAGCGCGTCCGGGGTCCCTGTTCGCACCCCCCACGTCCCCTGAGCGGCCCCCCCACTCCGCAGTCAGCCGCGACTCTCAGCCAGTCGACAGGGACGCAGCGTAGAACAGAGATCAGGGACCTCTCGGGGGACCCTGGGCCAGACGCCTCCGAGTCCCCAACAGCCCTGCCCAGCTCCCAGCCACCTGACCCCCTCCCTCCCCCGACACACCTGTTTGCTCCTGGTCTTTGTCTCGCTCCCCCCCACCCCCGGGTCTCAGGTTACGAAGGGCACCAGCCATCCCACAGGTGCCCCCGAGGGTCTCAAACACCCAATTCCCACCACCACGGCCTTGGTGCAATACACAGGGAAACTGAGGCATGCCGTATTCATGCAAAACAGTAAGACTCATCCTGTCCAGCCTGCTGTGCCCCCTGTCTCCAGGGCAAGAAGCTTCCCCAGCTTCCACCTTCCTGGGTCTGACCCCAGAGCATCCGGCATCCCCTGCCCCACCGGGCGCGTCCCGCAGCGAGTCCCCTGGCGGGGTCCTGGGGGAGCCAGGGGGCCCTGTCCCCCAACTCCGCAGTCAGACGTGACTCTCAGCCCGCCGGGAAAACAGGAGGGTTATTCGGCGACAGGAACACAGCGCAGAACAGAACTTGTTATTACTGACATCAGTGACTTTTAGCCAAGTCCATCTTGGGGAGTCGTGGGCCAGATGCCCTGGACTTCCCCTCTTCCAGTCCCCCCACGCAGACCCCCAGCCTCCAGCCCCCCCACCTCCGACACCCCCCCTGTTGCCCCTCCTCCTTCTCTTTGTCTCGCTTCGGGGCAAAAGGTGTCACTTGGTCGCACGGTCTCAGGTTACACAGCTGCAAATGGCTGGTCAGTCTCACCTGCCCCAGGGCCTCAGCAAAATCCCACCCCCAATTCCCACCCCCGAAGTCCTGGGGCAGCACACAGAGAAACTGAGGCACACCCAGTATTCGTGTACTGCAGTAAGACTCACATGCAACATAACGATGAATAAAACCAATTCCTCACAGGCCGTGGCCCCCTGGGCCTGGGGTCAGCTGTTCAGGGCCCCTGGAAAACACTGGCACCTTCTTCCTGCTCGTCACGTGCCCAGCACCTGCCCCTGGCCCCCTGCGTTCTGCCTCGGCCTGCTGGGCCCCCTCGCTGCTCCCTGTACGGACCGGGAGCTCGGCCCCCCCCCAGCCCGCTTTGCCCCGCCCCAGGGCATGGGGAATGGGGGGCTGTGCCCTGCCCCAGGCCCTGCCCCCTCAGGTCTCCTAAGGTGAGGGTGTCTGCCTGCGGTGGGGGTGTGGGAGGGGTCCCCACTGACTGCTAACCGTCTCTGTCCCCCAGGGCGACCCTGGCCCGGCCGGCCTGCCTGGGAAGAGCGGCCCCCCGGGAATCCCTGGCTTTCCCGGCGCCAGGGCCGCGCCCGGCGAGACGGTGAGTGCTGCCTGGGCTGGGGGCTGGTGGTGGGATGTGGCACCCGCGGAGTGTAACCCTCCTGTCTTGTCTCCTCCACAGGGGCCGGCCGGCCTGAAGGGCAGGGAAGGGCCTCCTGGGCCCCCGGGCCCCACAGTGAGTAGCTGGCCCCATCCCCTCTCCTGGGGGAGCCCAGTGCTGGGGTGGGGGCCCACAGGGGACTTCTGGAGGGCAGGGAAGGGGGTTTGGGGACTCTTGGGGGGCCTTTGGGAGGCTTGTGGGGTTGGGGGGCTGGGTCCCTGGGGGGCTGTCGGTGGAAGGGACTTGGGGGGCTGTCAGGAGGGGATGCATGGTGCTGGGCTCTCAGGGCTCTCAGGGCAGGGTCTCAGTGGGGTTTAGGGGTGGGGGGGCTTCCATGGGGGAATTGGGGGCATGGCATCCCCCAACCAATGTGCAATTCTCCCCAGGGCTCCCCCGGCGAGCGAGGCCCCTCGGGGGCAGCTGGAGGCATCGGGCTGCCAGGCCATGGGGGTGAGCAGGGCCCCCCCGGACCCGCTGGGGAGAAGGGCGCCCCGGTAAGTGCCGTCTGCTCCTATTGGGGCTGCTCTTGGACCCTGACTACCCCCGTGGGGCTCTTGGAGGGGGGCTCTGTGAGTGCAGCGGGGGGGGCTGTGTCTCTGCCCTGGGGGATGGGGACCCTGGGGGGGGGTGTACCCTGGGGGCAGGGGGTTGGTCTGTGCCCCGTGTGGCCCCCTACTGACCCTGCTTTTGGTTGCTCCCTTTTCTGCCCCACAGGGCGATAGGGGCCCGATGGGCCCTGCCGGGCATGACGGGATCCAGGGGCCCGGGGGTCTGCCAGGCCCAGCCGGACCCCCGGGCCCCGCAGGCGAGGATGGCGACAAGGTAGGTGGGATGGATCATCGTGCTGAGCTGGGGTCTCCAGCGATGGTTCCCCTGGCGATGGTGGGTTCCCTGGTGACGGTTCCTGTGGTGATGGCTGGTTTGTGGGGGATGGTTCCCCCGGAGATGGCGGGTTCCCTGGTGACAGTTCCCGTGGCGATGGCTGGCTTGTGAGGGATGGTTCCCCTGGCGATGGCAGGTTCCCTGGTGATGGTTCCCCCGGCGATGGCTAGTTTGTGGGGGACAGTTCCCCCGGCGATGGCTGGTTCCCTGGTGACGGTTCCCGTGGCGATGGCTGGCTTGTGAGGGATGGTTCCCCTGGCGATGGCAGGTTCCCTGGTGATGGTTCCCCCGGCGATGGCTAGTTTGTGGGGGACAGTTCCCCCGGCGATGGCTGGTTCCCTGGTGACGGTTCCCGTGGCGATGGCTGGCTTGTGAGGGATGGTTCCCCTGGCGATGGTGGGTTCCCTGGTGACGGTTCCCATGGCGATGGCTGGTGTGTGGGGGATGGTTCCCCCAGCGATGGCGGGTTCCCCTGGCAAGGGGTCCTCAGAAGGTCTCATCGAGGTCTCTTTGCCTTTGCAGGGGGAGCTGGGGGGCCCCGGACAGAAAGGGAGCAAGGGGGACAAGGGCGAGGCGGTAAGTACCGGGGGCAGCGCTGGGGGTTGCTGTGGGGCCCTGACTGGGCCCCACAGCTGGGCTCCTCACACCCAGCTCCGGCCCGGCGTGAGCCAGGGGTGTGGGGTGGTGTTGGGGGGTCTGAGGAGGCGGCAGGTGGAGACGGGGAGGGGGGTAGTGGAGGGCTCGGAAGGGGCTGGAGATGCTGGTGAGGTGAACAGGGGGGCAGGTAAGGGGGCGGGGGGCTGGTTTAGGGGCTGCTTTTGCCCCAGCTCTAACTCTGCGCTTCCCCCACCCAGGGCCCACCGGGACCGACCGGTATCCAGGGACCCATCGGGCACCCCGGCTCCGCGGTGAGTATCTGGGGAGCACCCCGGCCCAGTCACCCCCCGACTGCTCCCCTCCGCCTGCCCCGCCAGGGAGTCACACGCAGCCCTGCCCCCCGCTGTGCCCCACTAGTGCCCAGGGCCTGTGTCTGACACTCCCGGGAGACCCCTCCTGCCCCAGGGTCCATGGCTGGTGCCGAGCCGGGCCCTTCACTGCTGCTGTGTGACCCCCCCCCCCCCCCCCCGAGCTGTGTGACCCCCCCCGAGCTGCATCCCCCCACGCTGAACTGAGTCACCTCCCCAAGCTACATGACCCCCAGCTCTGCCCCCCAGGAGGTCTCTGCACTGGGGGGCGCTGACCCCAACCCCTCTGGCCCTGCAGGGAGTGGACGGGGAGCCCGGCCGCCGTGGGCAGCAGGGGATGTTTGGCCAGAAGGGAGACGAGGGGGCACGGGGATTCCTTGGCCTGAGCGGCCCTGTCGGATTGCAGGTAGGGACGGGCGCTGGGGCGCGGGTGGGAGCTGGGCTGGGCTGGCAGGGGCTGCGGGTCGGGAGTGAGGGGCACCGGCAGCGTTGGGGGGTGGCAGGGCTGGGCTGGCAGGGGCTGCGGGTCGGGAGTGAGGGGCACCGGCAGCGTTGGGGGGTGGCAGGGCTGGGCTGGCAGGGGCTGCGGGTCGGGAGTGAGGGGCACCGGCAGCGTTGGGGGGTGGCAGGGCTGGGCTGGCGGGGGCTGCGGGTCGGGAGTGAGGGGCACCGGCAGTGTTGTGGGGTGGCAGGGCTGGGCTAGCGGGGGCTGCAGGTCGGGAGTGAGGGGCACTGGCAGCGTTGGGGGGTGGCAGGGCTGGGCTAGCGGGGGCTGCGGGTCGGGAGTGAGGGGCACCGGCAGTGCTTGGGGAGCCCAGGGCTGGGCTAGCGGGGGTGCAGGTTGGCGCCGGCAGAACAGTTTGGGGGCAGGCCTGTGAGCTGGGGGGGCCCTTGTCCCAGGAGGGATCGGACAGCCCCTGGGCCCCCGGTTAACCCCCCATGTGGTTCTCCGCAGGGCATGCCGGGCCCGCAGGGCGAGAAGGGCGAGAGCGGAGATGTTGGCCCCATGGTATGAGCTCCACAGAGATCCCCCCACACTGCCTCTCAGCTCCCCCTCCCCCGCCTCTCAGCTCCTCCTCCCCCGCCTCTCAGCCTGAACCCTGTTAGTCTTGGCCTTCACAGCATCCTCTGGCAAGGAGTTCCGCAGGTTGACTGTGTGTTGTGTGAAGACATCCCCCTGCCCCCTGCCTCCCCTCTGATCCCCCTCCCGCCCCCCCCCAGCTTTGCCTCCCCTTAGCTCCCCCCCCCCGAGTGACTGTGCTCGTTGGGTGTCCAAATTCCCTGGCTGTACCTGCCTCTCCTTTCCCTTCTCTGCAGGGCCTCCCTGGCGCTGCGGGGCCACGTGGGGCACAGGGACCTGCCGGCGGTGATGTGAGTTCCCCGTCCATTTGGGGGGTGGGGGGCTGCCACATGCCATGCGGTGGGGGGGGATTCCGGGGCAGAGGGTGCCTGGGGGGCAGAGGCTGCTGTGGGGAGGGCACTGTGAGCCCCACTCCCTGGGAGGGCACAGCCCCTGTGGGGGGAAGGAGTGGGGCAGGGCTCCCAGGGGGCTGAGCAGCGAGTGACACCCAACTGAGAGTATGAATTCAGGACAAGTCTCAGAGCAGCAGCTGTGTTAGTCTGTATCCGCAAAAAGAAGGAGGATCCTTGTGGCACCGTAGAGACTAACCCATTGATTTTGGCAGAAGCTTTCATGGGCTAGAGCCCACTTCCTCAGATGCACGGAGTGGAACATACAGTAGGAAGATAGAGATAGACACACAGAGAACATGGACAGATGGGGGTTGCCAGACCAACTCTAAAGAGACTGATCAATTAAGGTGGGCTATTAGCCGGAGGGGAAACACGTTTGTAGTGCTAATCAGGATGGCCCATTACAAAGAGTTGACAGGAGGGTGTGAGTAACAGCAGGGGAAACAGATTGCAGTTTTCAGTGTAGCAGCCGTGTTAGTCTGTGTCAGCAAAAAGAAAATAAGAACGAAATACTTGCGGCACCTTAGAGACTAACAAATTTATTTCAGCATAAGCTTTCGTGGACTACAGTCCGCTTCGTTGGACGCATGGAATGGAACATACAGTGAGAGGATATTGATACAGTCAGAGAAACATGAAAAGGTGGAAGTAACCATATCAACTGTGAAAGGCTAATTAATTGAAAGGAACCGTTATCAGTAGGCAAGAAACTTTTGAAGTGGTAATCAACATGGCCCATTACAGACAGTTGACACAAAGGAGTTAAGGGTATTTAACATGGGGGGGTGGGAATAAATTCAATTAACGTAATGACCGAGCCATTCACAGTCAATATTCAGACCTAAGGTAATGGTATCTAGTTTGCATATTAACCCACCCCCCAGTTTAAATACCGATAACTGTCTGTAATGGGCCATGTTGATTACCACTTCCAAAGTTTCTTTCCTACTGATAACGGTTCCTTTCAATTAATTAGCCTTTCACAGTTGATATGGTTACTTCCACCTTTTCATGTTTCTCTGACTGTATAGATTTCAGTTTGTGGAATGACCCAGCCACTCCCAGTCTTTATTCAAGCCTAATGTCATGGTGTCCAGTTCGCAAATTAATTCCAGTTCTGCAGTTTCTCGTTGGAGTCTGTGAGCTACAAACTCACCATCGCAGAGACGGTGAGTTTGTAGTTGCCCAAAAGTCGAGAGGTTGTAGTCCAATGTCCATGTTCAGGGTGACTCCAGTCAGTGACTGGGGATCTCAATCCTTATGGCTCAGGGTTTCCCCCTCTTGAACCCCAGAGCAGATCTGGGATGAAGGGGGATCGAGTCCCAGGGTTTTTATACATTTCCAGCAGCCGTGTCCCTGAACTTCCCTTCTCCCAAACATCCTGGCAATTAGCTCAGGGTAATTTATCCATTAACAGTTCAGATGCAGGTTACCACAACCTCCAAAGAGACACACACACAACCATATGATCTCACTCCAGTGTCTTCCTAAGTGTTAATCCTCCTTTTCTGAGCTTTGACTCCAAGCCCTAGCACTAGACAAGACTTGTTTGCTACATCCCAAGCCCTGAGCAAACCGCTCCCCTCCTAGCTCCAGCAATGCCGGCTGCGTTTCACCACTCGGTTCATTTCCATCGCTTCCGAACCAGTCTTTAAAGCTGGGCCCTGGCTCGGGTCAGTCTGGGAGTGAATTAACTCTTCCTGGCCCTGATATTACACTCATAACGTCACCCCCCGCCCCTGTCCCTAGGGTCCCCAGGGGATGCCAGGTGGAACAGGTCAGCCGGGTGCCGTGGGGGACAAGGTGAGTGTGGGGGAGGGGCCCTGGATCTGACGTGGTGTCCTGCCCCCCTCCCCTCCCCCCGCCCCCCGGTCAGGGCACTGGGGACCCCAGCTATGTATGGGACCTTCCGCCCCTCAAAGCCAGCTACGTGCCCCCCTCCCACCAATGTCCCAGCACACCTGCTCCCTTCCCTGTCCCAGCCCCCTCCCTGGGGCCCCATCCCAGCCCCCCCTCCTCGGGACAGGGCCCCCTCCCCTGTCCCGCTCTGGTCTCTCCAGGGAAGTTCTGCATAGTGCACCCTGCCAGCCCCCACAGACAGGTGGGGCCACAGCCCCCCTCCCCTCTCCCTCACCCCAGAATGAAAATGAACACTCAGGGGGAGCAGTACAGTGCGAGTGGGGAAACTGAGTCACATAGTTTCCATATAAATATTACAGAAATCCCCCCCCTTGTCCATCCTGCCCCCCGGCCTTGCCCTCTGGGTCCCCCAGCCGGGCCGGGCCCATCTCCTGGCCAGGTGTGGGGCAGCAGCGCAGGTCTCACTCTGCTCTTCTCTCCTTGCGCAGGGGGAGCCGGGCGAGGCGGGAGACCCTGGGGCCCCAGGGGAGCCGGGCCGGCCGGTAAGTTCTGAGGCACAGTGGGGCAGGGTGGTCTCTCTCTATGCCCAGGACACACGCAGCGGGGACCAGGGACCAGGGCCCCCCGTCAGTGTGCTGAGAGGTCTGGGGGCCAGAAGCGAATTGAGGGAGCCCAGCCCAGCACCCTCCTGCGGCAGCCAGGCCCACGGGTTAACGACTCGCTGTCCTGTGTCCACCACTCCCCTGCTGGGGTCACCATGGAGCGGGGGAAGCAGTGCCACAGGGGCCAGCTCCATGGGACGCTGCCCCCCCCAGAGCCAGCCCTGACGCCCGTGTCTCCCTGCAGGGCGTGAATGGGGAGCTGGGGGAGAAGGGAGATTCCGGGCCGTCGGGTGCCGCTGGGGCCCCGGGCAAGAGGGGGCCCCCAGGAGAGGACGGAGCCAAAGGCAACCTGGTGAGTGCAGCAGGGCTGGGGGGGCACCGCATGGGGCCAGCGGGGCTGGGGGCACAGCAGAGGGGCACCGCATGGGCTGAGGGGCTGTCACAGAGTGTGGGGGAGTCAGGGCCCTGCACCCCTCTGCCTGGGATTCACCGTGACTCTCAGCCAGCCAGTAGAACAGAAGGTTTATTAGAGATGCCAGGAACACAGTCCAAACAGAGCTTGTCAGTACAACCAGGACCCCTCAGTCGGGCCCTTCTGGGGGGCAGGGAGCTTAGACCCCAGCCTTGGGGGCTCCCTGCGTTTCCCCAGCCAGCTCCAAACTGAAAGTCTCCAGCCCCTCCTCGGCCTTTGTCTCCTTCCCGGGCCAGGAAGGTCACCTGATCCCTTTGTTCTTTAGCACCTTCAGCTCGCACCTTTGCAGGGGAAGGGGCCCAGGCCAGCAGTTGCCAGGAGACAGGGTGTCGGCCATTCTCCCATCACACTGGCCCTCTCCAGCTCTGCAACAACCACCCCTTATTCCCACCACCTAGAGACTTACGCAATGCACGGGGGAAACTGAGGCACCCACACAGTATTCAGAGGAACTTTAAGAACAGTCCCACTTCCTCACACTCGGGCTCTGCCTTGTGCTCATGGACCTTTCTCCCTGCAGGGCCCCATCGGCTTCCCTGGAGACCCAGGCCCCCCTGGAGACCCCGGGGTGCCGGTGAGTACCCCTGCTCGGCCCATGTGGCTCCAGCCCATCCTGAAAGACCAGCCCCCCCGCCCCCCCCCCCCATGTCCCCCCAGACTGGGCCTGCAGATGGGGACCTGGGCACACGGCCACTGCGGCTCAGCTGTGCTGCCCCCACATGAGGGGCAGGGGAGTTCAAGGGGCGCCCCAGAACATGGCAGCAGCAGCCCAACCCAGCCAGGCCCTGAGGGGGAGGGGTCAGTCCAGGACTCCTGGGTTCTGTCCCCGAATCAGGGAAGGGAGCAGGGTCTGGTGATTGGGGGCGGGGGCTGGGAGCCAGGACTCCTGGGTTCTCTCCCTGGCTCTGGGAGGGGAGTGGGGGCTGGTGGGTTAGAGCAGAAGGGGCTGGGAGCCAGGACTCCTGGGTTCTCTCCCCGGCTCTGGGAGTGGAGTGGAGTCTAGTGGTTAGAGGGGGGGTGGGGCTGTGAGCCAGGATTCCTGGGTTCTCTCCCAGCTCTGTTCCCAGGACCGGGGCAGTGCTAAGCTCAGGGCAGCCCCTTGGTTGTCAGGAAGTAGGGGGTGGCTCTGGCGGGGGCAGGGTACTAACCCAACCCATGTGTGCGCAGGGCCTGGACGGAGCCCCCGGGGAGAAGGGTGACGGTGGGGACCCCGGCATGCCGGTGAGTGATGGCAGGAATGGGTGGGGGCACGCTGTGCGGGCAGTCTCCTGCCATGGGCTGGGAGCAGCACCCAGAGCCCCTGAGGGAGATGTGATGGGGGGTGGGGGGTGGGCTGGTATCACAGATCCACGGCGCGGAGCCACGCCCCGGCTTTCCAGCCGTCCCGGGCAGGAGCCCCTCGGCGGGCCAGAGCCCCCAGGGACCCGCCCTTCCCGCAGGCCTGGCCACGCGGCCTCACCGCCTCTGGGCTCCCGCCCTCCTGCTGCTGCCCGCCGGGAGCTCTGCTCAGCGGGTCCGGCTGAGCCAGACCCTGGGCACAGACCTGGCCCCGCTGCAGGGACCAGCGTGGCTCAGCCAGGACTGGCCGTGACCCCCGGCCACGTTCCCCAAGCAGGGCCGGGCTCGTTAGCCCCCCGCCCGGGCAGGCCCCAGGCTGGCGCAGAGCAGCGAAGGCTCAGACATGGGCCCTGCGGCCGAGCCAGGTGTCATGGACCCCCAGGCCCCGGGTCCCCGCTCCCGAACGGCCCCCGGGAGGAATCCCCACCCCTCAGTGCCCTGCTTGAAGGCCGAGGGCCAGGTGTTTTCTGTAGCTGATGAAATAAGGCTCTGTCGAGAGATGCTCTTAGCGTCTCCGAGCGGCTCGAACAGGCGGCTCGCGTCGTAGGCGGCGGGTTTCCGATGGAGACGCTCCTGGGTTGTTCAGGCGGGAGGTTGATACGTTGGAGGGGGTCAGAGAAGAGCCCCGCAAGGGTCAGAAAAGCTGCCTGGGAGTGAGAGATGCCGAGAGCTCGATGTCTTGTGGACACCAGGGCTGGGTCCGAGCCGTGGCCCATCCAGCCCAGCACCCTGGCTCTGGGAGTGTGGCCGGTGCCGGAGCTCGGGGGCCGTGTACAGAACAGGGATCCGCCCGGGTTGCCCCAAGCCTGGGCTGGCCCGTGACCGGGTGGCAACCAGCCGCCGACGCAGTCGAACGGAAGGGTGAGGAGTGGCGATCAGCGCCGTGGGGGGTGGGTATTTCCATGGGGTTCCCCCACTGAACGTGCTCCAGACACAGTCAGGCTGCGAATGAGGCTGCTATCCGGGAGCGTGATTAGCCGCTGGGCCCGTTCCCAGGGGCCGGGCGGCTGCGCCAGGGAGTCTGCAGGTCTCTGGCGTCGGACGAGAGGGGCGAGGCCCCAGCCTGTCACCTGCCGTCCTAGGCTCGTGATCTGGGGCCTCCTCAGTGTCCCCGCGCAAGGCCAGGAAAATCTCCCTCCGGCTGTGGCTGAGAGGGGTCTATGTCCTGTCCAGCCGCACGCACCCCCCCTCGCCGGCACTGCCTGACCCTTTCCACCCCCATCACAGTGCAAAGTCGAGAGGGAAACTGAGGCTCGCCTAGGAATTATTAAAATATTACCGTCAATTTCCACTTCGTCACCGCCACTGTCCAGTGTCTGAACGGAGAGATCCCTGGGTGATGGGGGGGGGACCCCTAGGTGCCCAGCACTCCTTACAGAGAGACCCCTGGGTGCTGCGGGGGGGACCCCTGGGTGCCCAGCACTCCTTACAGAGAGACCCCTGGGTGCTGCGGGGGACCCCTGGGTGCTGGGGGGACCCCTGGGTGCCCAGCACTCCTTACAGAGAGACCCCTGGGTGCTGGGGGGTCCCCTGGGTGCCCAGCACTCCTTACAGAGAGACCCCTGGGTGCTGCGGGGGATCCCTGGGTGCCCAGCCACTCCTTACAGAGAGACCCCTGGGTGCTGGGTGGGGACCCCTGGGTGCCCAGCACTCCTTATGGAGAGACCCCTGGTGCTGGGGGGGACCCCTGGGTGCCCAGCACTCCTTACAGAGAGACCCCTGGGTGCTGGGGGGGACCCCTGGGTGCCCAGCACTCTTACAGAGAGACCCCTGGGTGCGGGGGCGGGGACGAGCCCTGGGTGCCCAGCACTCCTTACAGAGTGACCCCTGGGTGCTGGGGGCTACCCCTGGGTGCCCAGCACTCCTTACAGAGAGAGCCCTGGGCAATGGGGGATGGTGCCCAGTGCCCCTCAGGGGAGGTCCCTGGGGTGCTGGTGGGGGGGCCCTGAGCTATAGCTGAAGCCCCATGTCAGCTTCTGGGGCCCATTCCCTTGAGCGTGTGGGGCCCCCTATTGCCAACCCCTGGGCTCCTACTGACCGTGTGCTTTGTTGCAGGGCCCAGCGGGTGCTTCTGGGGAACCGGGTCCCCCCGGTCCCCCAGGGAAGCGGGTGAGTAGGGGCTGCCAGTGAGGTCACGGCTCTGGGCCCAATGCGGTCACGGCTCTGGAGGGAGTGGGCCCAGTGGGGTCAGGGATGGGGGGATCGGAGAACAGGCTAATGGGGTCAGGATGTTGTACTCAAAGTACTATACAGGATCTTTTCAGGGGGATTAAGGCAAAACGCCACTTTTATTAGTAATACAGGTATCAATTAATACTCTAGCATATGCATATATATATATATATATATCTCACACTCATGCACTCACACACACACACTCAAACACACTCCATCTTGTTGTTGTTACCAACTGGTTGCTCCCCTTAACATCACTGGCCAGGTGAGTTAGATGGGGGAGGGGTGGAGCCGGGCTTCTGCCGATCCGGATCGATGCTCCGATGGTGACAAGCCGAGACCCGGGGTCCCTGCCAGACACCTCACTTCTATAGCAGCTCCCCTCTCACGCAAATCTATCCCAGATTCAAAATCTGGGTCTGTGTCCGTTGGTCTTTGTGCTGCTTCTCTCTGGGTGTTGTCCCAATGCTGCTTAAAGAGGGTGTTTCCCAAAGAAGGTGCTGGCTCCTAACCCCCCAAGGCCCTCAGTATGTCTGCTCTTCTTTGCCACTTGATTGTCCTTTGATCTGGCTCCCATCCCCTCTCCAACTGTTGCAGTGTCTGGAGGAGGGTGTCTTCCAAGCCTCCCTCGTTCACGCCTCATTCAGTCAACAGGGCAATTGATTACAGAGTGGGGGGAAGATCTTATCCTACTCCTAGCAAACAGACACATGTTTCTTCTCCTTTAACTCTACTATCCTTAGGGGCTAGAACATCTAATACAAAGTTTTCTATATAGGGATCTAATACAAAATGGGGATCTAATACAAAGTTGTATGAAAATAGAGAGGCACAATGCCAAGTCATATAAATACAAAATAACACAATGCAACACACAATGCAACATCATAAAGATTCATAGAGATACTTAATACAGAGATTTCTCTCTACAAGGATTGGGGGGGGGGGGGGGAGGGGTCCACTGGGGTCGGGGAGGGGTCCACTGGGGTCAGGGAGGGGCCCAGTGGTGTCAGGATCTGGGGGGAGGGGCCCAGTGGTGTCAGTGAGGGGGGCTCCCTCCCCCCAAAGGCCCCATGTAGCCGCGGGCGGCACAGGGGGTGCGGGTGACTCTCTCCCCCTGTCTCTCTGCAGGGTGCGCTGGGGCCAGCCGGGCGCGAGGGTCGGTCAGGCGAAAAGGGCGGCAAGGTAAGGGGGGACCCCCGCACTTCCGGGGCCCCATTGTGGGCACTGCCAGGCCCTGCCCCTCACTTCCCCCCAGGGCGAGAGCAGAGCCCCCTTAGGGGCCCGGCGGGGGAGGGGTCTGTGCGCTCGGGGCGCCTGCCCCCGGGGCTGGGCTGAGACCCACCCAACTCGATTCACCCCCCATGCCTGGGAGCCGGGCTCTGACGCGGCCCATTCTCCCCCTACCCAGGGCCAGCCTGGCACGGAGGGGCCCCCCGGGAAGATGGGCCCCGTGGGGGTGCAGGGCCCCCCTGGCCGGCCTGGCTCAGAAGGTCTGCGTGGGATCCCCGGTCCAGCCGTGAGTGCCAGCCGGGGTGGGGCACAATGGGGGGCTGGGGCGGGGGGCTGGGCAGGGCAGGGGAGTGAGGGGGTGGGGGAAGGGGGCTGGGTAGGGGAGTGAGGGCGCAGGGGGTGGGCAGGTGGGGGTGAGCAGAGGGGGCAGGGCAGGGGAGTGAGGGGGCAGGCGCAGGGGGCTGGGCGGGTGGGGGTGAGCAGAGGGGGCAGGGCCGGAGGGCTGGATGAGAGAATTGGGGGGCGCTTGGTCTGTGGGGTGACCCCGTCCGGCTCTGGCGATGCCTGGAGTTGGTGGTGGTGGTGGTGGTGGGGTCAGGGACTCACCCTGTGGGTGGGGGGGCTCGGTTTGGGGGAGCCACATCTCCCCCCCACGTTGTACTCTCATATCTCTGTGTTTCCTCCCCAGGGGGAGCAGGGCCTGCTGGGGGCCCCGGGGCAGGCAGGGCCGCCGGGCCCCATGGTGAGTGAGCTCCGGGGCAGGGCTGGGGGGCAGGGCTGGGGCACTGAGGGTAATGGCCTCTCCTCTCTCACAGGGCCCCACGGGTTTGCCCGGCCTCCGGGGAGACCCCGGCTACAAGGGTGACAAGGTGAGTGGGGCCCCAATGGGGGGGCTGCCCCGCCTCAGCTCAGCCATCGCCCCTCTCCCCGGTCCCCTGCAGGCCCAGGAATTGCCCCCCCCACTCAGAGCCCCCCCACTTGCTCCTGGGATCTGCCCCCAGTTGTGAGACCCCCCCCATAGGGCCCATGCTGGGGCCGCTGCTGTCAGCCCCACACCCCATGACAGCCAGCGCTGCCCTTGCTGGGGCCTTAACCCAGCATCCAGCCCTGGGCGGCTGAGGGGGCGGGTGGTATAAATGGGGCTGGACTCCTGGGTTCTTGTCACGCGGGGGTGGGTGTGGGTGTGGGGGGGCCGGGCCGTCCAACTGGGGCCGTTTAATTGTTTCGATGTATTGTCCATGTGTCGGGGGGTTGCTAGGTTACAGTCTGTTCCCCCTGCCTGGGCCGAGGGTACTTACACCTCCCCTCTGGGGGTCCCTGCAGGGTCACACACCCGTATCCCCCCAGCGATACATGGGAAAACTGAGGCACACACAGTGTTCAGAGAAAACATCAAGAACATTCCCACTTCAGCACCCCATGTTTACACCACTTCCCAGAGCGGGGTCCCGTGGGACAGACCCCCCCCCAGCTCCATGGCACAGACCCACCCCCCAGCTCTGCGGGACAGACCCCCCCCAGCTCCATGGCACAGACCCCACCCCCAGCTCCACAGGGAAGACCCCCCCAGCTCCACGACACAGACCCCCACCCAGCTCTGCGGGACAGACCCCCCCCCCGCCAGCTCCATGGCACAGACCCCCCCCCAGCTCCACGGCACAGACCCACCCCCCAGCTCCACAGGACAGACCCCCCCAGCTCCACGGCACAGACCCCCGCCCCCAGCTCCACAGGACAGACCCCCCCAGCTCCACGGCACAGACCCCCACCCAGCTCTGTGGGACAGACCCCCCCAGCTCCACAGGACAGATGCCCCCCCCCAGCTAAACCCTCTGCCCCCCCCAGGGTCACGCAGGGCTCATCGGGCTCATCGGCCCACCAGGGGAGATGGGGGAGAAGGGCGACCAGGGCCTGCCTGGTAACCAGGGGGTCCCAGGGCCCAAAGGAGACCCCGTGAGTATATGGGGCTGCATGGGGGCGGGGGGCTCAGGCACAATGGGGGGGTGCGTGTGGGGTGGGGGGCTGGGTGGGGGGCTCAGGCAGGATGGGGAGGCTGGGTGTGGGGGCCACATGTGGGCTGGGGGGCTCAGGCTGGGTGGGGGGGGCTCAGGCAGGAAGGGGGCTGCATGTGCCCCCCACATCTCCCAGCGCTGGGGACACACGTCTGGGTCTGCACCGTCAGCAGTGGGGTCCCGCGTGGCCCTCAGTTAGCGTCTGGTCGGGGGCAGCACAGGTGACCTGTCCCTTCCCCCACAGGGCTTGGCCGGCCCCATTGGCCCCCCAGGTCCCCCCGGATCCCCTGGGCTCGCGGTGAGTATCACACGACCGCTGGGCCCGCCCCCTCCGCACCCCGGGGCCCCTCGTCCGCCCCCTCCGCGCCCCGGGGCCCCTCGCCCGCCCCCTCCGCGCCCCAGGACCCCTCGCCCGCCCCCTCCGTGCCCCGGGGCCCCTCGCCTGCCCCCTCCATGCCCCAGGGCCCCTCGCCCACCCCCTCTGCATCCTGGGGACCCTCACCCACCCCCTCCGCTCCCCAGGCCTGGGCACACGTCCGGCTCTCGCTGCTCCCCAGCCCAGCAGGGCCCCCCCAGTGCCGTACAGCCGTTTGTCTGTCTGTCCAAGGGATGGGGTGGGAGCTGGGCTGCAGACCCCACCCAGAGACCCCTGGAGAGTGGCACCCACCCCAGCCCCGGCTCCGGGACCCCTCAGCTCCCCCCATCGCTCACCCCTCCCGTTCTCTGCACAGGGGCCGCTGGGCCAGAAGGGCTCCAAGGGGTCGTCGGTGAGTACCCAGGGCAGGGATTGGGGCTCCAGGAGGGGCGGGGAGCAAGAGGGGGCAGCCCCCAGACCACAGCCAGGAAAGGGTCCCAGGAAACCGGCAGGAAGGCCCCCGCCCCCCACATAGCCGGGGAGGAAACCCAGGAGTCCTGGCTCCTGACCCACGTAAGCTCTTCCGCAGCCAGGGGCCCTTGGTCCTGGGGGCTGCTGGAGCGAGCCCTGCTGTGGGGGGGCGATGGGGAGGCGGGGGGGGAGGGGAAGGGGCTGCGGGGGGCGGGCCTCGGGAGGCTGTGGGGGAGGGGAGGGGGCTGTGGGTGTTTCTGGCTGGGTGACTCCGTGCTCTGACCCTCTGCCCTTGCTCTGCAGGGAGCCCTGGGCCCCAGAGGAGACACAGGACCCCCCGGACCCCCAGGGCCACCGGTGAGTGCTGGGGAGCAGCAGGGGGGTGGCTGGGGGGCAACAGGGGTTGGGGGGCAGCAGGGGGCTGGGGGGCGGCTGGGGGGCAGCGGGGGTTGGGGGCAGTGGGGGGTTGGGGAGCAGCAGGGGGTGACTGGGGGGTAGCGGGGTTTGGGGGGCAGCAGGGGGCTGGGGGCAGTGGGCTGGGGGGCAGCAGGGGGGCAGAGGGCAGGGGGGCTGGAGGACGGCTGGGAGGAGCGGGGGCTGGGGGGCAGCAGGGGGGCGACTGGGAGCAGCGGGGGTTGGGGGGCAGCAGGGGGATGGGGAGCAGCAGGGGCTGGGGGGCAGCAGGGGGGCAGAGGGCAGGGGGGCAGGGAGGCAGCAGGGGGCGGAGGCCCCCGAGCCTGGGCATGGGGGTGGGTCAATGCCCCCTGGCTGGATCCCTTCCCAGGAGCCCCCGGGGTGCTGCCCCACCCCTCACACCCCATCTCGGCCCCAGGGCCGCCCGGTGGAGCTGCTGGAGCCGCTGCCCATGGAGGGGGCCCGGAAGAGGCGCCGGGAGGCGGAGGGGGAGCAGGGGGACCAGGCGGGGCCCCCTGACTATGCCGAGGGGCTGGAGGAGGTTTACGCCTCCCTCAGCTCCCTGCGCAGTGAGGTCGAGCAGCTGAGACGCCCCCTGGGCACCCCTGAGAGCCCCGCCCGCGTCTGCAAGGAGCTGCAGCTGTGTCACCCCCACTTCCCTGATGGTGAGCCCGCCCTGGGACCCCGGAGTCCGGGGGGAGGGGGCACTGGGAGTCTGGGGGGAGGGGGCATTGGGACCCTGGAGTCTGGGGGGAGGGGGTGCTGGGAGTCGGGGAAGGGGGCACTGGGACCCCCAAGTCCAGGGGAGGGGGGCACTGGGACCCCGGAGTCGGGGGGGGGCGGTGCTGGGAGTCTGGGGGGAGGGAGCGCTGGGACCCCGGAGTTCGGGGGGAGGGGGCGCTGGGAGTCTGGGGGGAAGGGGGCGCTGGGACCCCAGAATCGGGGGGGGGGCAGTGCTGGGAGTCTGGGGGGAGGGGGCGCTGGGACCCTGGAGCCTGGGGGGAGGGGGCACTGGGAGTCTGGGGGGAGGGGGCGCTGGGACCCCGGAGTCGGGGGGAGAGTGGGCCCAAGACCCTGCTGTCTGACGTGGGTGCTGGGGAACGGGGGGTCCAGGCCGGGTCTGCGGGCACATCTGTGTCATGCCCACACCAGAGGGTGAGATGGGGGCACCCCTCAGGAAGGGGTGTGGGGGGCAGGCCGGGCGTTCGGTGGGACCAGCCCGGAGAAGGCCCCTGTGGCTGCCCCCCAACCTCTCCCCTCCCCCAGGCGAGTACTGGATCGACCCCAACCAGGGCTGCGCTCGAGACGCCTTCAAGGTTTTCTGCAACTTCACGGCGGGTGGCGAGACCTGCTTGTTCCCAGACAAGAGATTCGAGAGTGTGAGTGTTGGGGGCAGGGCCGGGCTAGCAGGGGCTGCGGGTCGGGAGTGAGGGGCACCGGCAGAGCTGTGGGGCAGGGCTGGGCTAGCAGGGGCTGCGGGTCGGGAGTGAGGGGCACCGGCAGAGCTGTGGGGCAGGGCTGGGCTAGCAGGGGCTGCGGGTCGGGAGTGAGGGGCACCGGCAGAGCTGTGGGGCAGGGCTGGGCTAGCAGGGGCTGCGGGTAGGGAGTGAGGGGCACTGGCAGAGCTGTGGGGCAGGGCTGGGCTAGCAGGGGCTGCGGGTCAGGAGTGAGGGGCAACGGCAGAGCTGGGGGGGCCCAGGGCTGGGCTAGCAGGGGGCTGCGGGTCGGGAGTGCGGGGCACCAGCTGAGCTGTCTGCTCCTCCCCCAACTGCTCCGTCCCCTCTCGCCCCCCAGGTCCGACTGGCTGCCTGGAGCAAGGAGGAGCCGGGGAGCTGGTACAGCACCTTCAGGAGGGGCAGGAAGGTAGGACGGGGCCAGGGGCCTGGCCTATCTGGTGGCGTTCGCAGGGGGGAGGATGGGTGCGGTTCGGGGGGGTGGAGGGGATGAGGTGTGGGGGAGAGATGGTGGGGGGGTGTTGGGGAGACAGGGGTTGTGCCGGGGAAGCTGGGAGGCAGCTGGGGGAGGGGAGGGGTTGGGGGGGTCTCTGGCTAAGGCTGCGGGCCCGGCTCTGCCCCCCAGTTCTCCTACGTGGACGCGGATGGGACCCCGCTGGGCGTGACCCAACTGACCTTCCTGCGGCTGCTGAGCGCCGGCGCCCGCCAGAACTTCACGCTGCGCTGCCAGGACTCGGCCGCCTGGTACCAGGCCGGGGCTGCCGACTACGCCAAGGCCCTGCGCTTCCGGGGCGCTGACGGCCAGGAGCTGGGGCCCCCCCGCCCCACAGATCCCACCCCACAGCCTGTGCCCCACCACCCCGCGGGGCCCGTCCACGCCCTGCACGACGGCTGCCAGGTGAGCAGGCACCCCCCCCACCCCACAGATCCCACCCCACAGATCCCGCTCCCCGCCTGCCCCACAGCCCGGCCCCACCGCCCTGCGGCGCCCATCCATGCCGCGCACAACAGCTGCCAGGTGAGCTCGCACGGCCCCCCCCCCCACAGATCCCGCCCCACAGCTCCTGCCCCACAGCCCTGGAATTGGGCCTGGGTGACCTGGCGGGGCACCGTCTCCGGGTCTGCCAGGAACTGGCTCAGACCCGGCTCACGTGCCGTTCCCATGGGGGCCTCTCCAGCCTGGGCCCCGGGGACTCCTGCGCCCCCACCCGTGGAGCCAGGGCACACAGGAGCCTCCCACCAGGGCAAAGCCACCCCTCCCCCCTGGCTGCTGGCTCCTCCCCCATGGCTGCTGGCCCCCCCCAGCCCTGATGCTGCCCGTCTCCCCGCAGCTGCGCCAGGGCCAGGCGCGCACGGTGCTGGAGGTGAGATCGTCCCGCCCGGAGCAGCTGCCCCTGACCGACGTGGCCGTCCCGGACTTCGGAGCTGCCAACCAGAAATTTGGCTTCGAGCTGGGCCCCGTCTGCTTCATGGGCTGAGGGGGCCGCGCGGAGCCCCCCAGGGACGCTCCCGGGGCCAGGCTGCCCCCCCACAGGTGCCCCCTCCTCACTGTCCCCGGGGTGCACTCAGGACTCAGGCCAGCGCCCCGGACCCTGCCCCCGGCCCCACCTGCCCCCAGCCTGAGCCCAGGGAGCCCCACGGGACACCCAGCCCTGTTAATGCTGCAGCCCCCGCCCGGGGCCGGTGCTGGGGGGCAGGCGGGCAGGCGCCTCCCTGTGGCCTGACGGGGGGGAGCAGGGCATGGACTGACCCCCCCATGGTGCTATGATACCCCCCCCGGAGCCTCTGTTAGCAACGCACTGGACAGGTCCCTAGGCCGAGCAGCCCCCCCACTATGCCCGGGCGGGACAGGCCCTGGGGGCAAAGCAGCCCCCCCGGGACTCCACGACGCCCAGGCAAGGGGCCCAATTGGGGGGTCCGGGCCCTGCCCCACTGAACAGACAGTGCAGGTGCCTCCCAGCGCCCCCTGCAGGAAGCTGCCGAAGAGCGTCCGTCCGTCCGGTGTTGGGAGGGGCCAAGAGCCATTGCCCCCCCCCGAGACGCCTGTAACTCAGGGTGGAGCTCCGGACCCCCCCTTGGCCCGCCCTCCTGCCGGGCTCCTTCCCCTGGGGGGGGCGTCGATCCCGGCCCCGCGGCCCAAGGGTGAAGCTGGAGCCCCGGAGCCAAGGACCCCACCCCGATGGACCCCCCCCGGCTGGCAGCGGGGTGCGTAATGGGGGCACGTATCCAGCACCCCCCGCACAAGACACCTCGGCGAGGGCAGCATTTCGGGGGGGGGGGGGGGGGGGGGAGAGACCTCGACCTCGCCCCCGTGCTCGGCGGCCCCCAGATCTGCTGTGCGGTGCCAGCACGGATACTGTACGATAAACCAACCTGTATGAAACCGCAGCGCCCCACGCCTCTCTCTGCCCCTGCAACCCCCTGTGCCCCCGGCCTGCCCCACACCTCTGAGCCCCTGAACCCCCCACCACTGCCCCACGCCTCTGAGCCCCCTGTGCCCCACACCTCTGTATCCCCTGCGCCCCCAGCACTGCCCCATACCTCTGTACCCCCTGCACCCCCAGCACTGCCCCACACCTCTGTACCCCCTGCACCCCAGCACTGCCCCACACCTCTGTACCCCCTGCATCCCAGCACTGCCCCACACCTCTGTACCCCCTGCACCCCCAGCACTGCCCCACACCTCTGTATCCCCTGCGCCCCCAGCACTGCCCCATACCTCTGAGCCCCCGGCACCCCCAGCACTGCCCCACACCTCTGTATCCCTTGCACCCCACATCTCTGTATCCCCTGCACCCCACACCTCTGTACCCCCTGCGCCCCAGCACTGCCCCACACCTCTGAGCTCCCTGCGCCCCACACCTCTGTATCCCCTGAACCTCCTCCTCCCCCCACCACGTGTCCCCAGAACTCACCCGTGCCCTGTGCTCTTGTCACGGACTCACCAGTCGTGCCCACTCTTGGCCCCGTGCGGTCCCTGGGGAACCCCTTTCAGTGCGACAGCCCTTCTCAGGGGGCCTCTCTCTCGGGGTCTAGCCCCCCCCACCTCCTGGAGCCGCCCCTCTCTGAGCCTTAGCACGCCTGTCTCTGCCGTGGGGCCCCTCAGGGAGTCCCCTCGCTCTGGCCCCCCGGAGCCTCCACCCCCAGAGGGAATAAATCCCCCCCCCCCCCCCCCAACCCTGTTCCCTAGCCTGGAGCGACTCAGCCAGCGTAACACAGGAGGTTTAGTGAGCGACTGAACCCAGCACAGGAAACTCTCCGGGCCCCAGGCTTGGCCCCCCCAGCCCAGCACATCCCAGTCTCCCCTGCACCCAGGGGGCCTCTGCCTGCTCCCCCCCAGCCCCGAGCCCCCCTGCTGCCCTGCTGGCCCCAAGCCCCACCTCTGTCCATTGTCTTCTCTCCAGGTAAACAGGGTCGTAAACAGGGTCACCTGGGCTCCCCTCCCCTCTTCTGTCCTCTGGCTGGAACCGGTCACCGGGGTCCTCTCTCCCCAGCCCATTGTCCTCCCACTGGCCAGACCCGGCTGGGCCTCCCGAGCTGGGCTTCCGGGTCACCAGTCGCCGGGGTCTCCATTCTCCACGCCCGTGGCTGGGGTCCCAAGTCCCTTCGCCAGTCCCCTGTAACAACAAACCCCCTCTCCCATCCCCTCGTTAAACCCGTAACCCTTGGGGAAACTGAGTCACACCCCCTCTGCATGCAACCCTAGGAAACCAAGAAACCTCCCCAGTTCGTCACAGCCTGTGAATGGGGGGAGGGATTTCTCCATGGGGGGTGCACACGGGTGGGAGCTGCCTGGCCTGATACTGCGGGGGGGGGGGGGGGGGGGGGGGCGCCAGCCCCTGGCCCATCTCTGAGGCGGGTCCCACCCTGGGGCTTCCCCAGCTGGTAAATCTGGGCCAGAGAGACCCCCCCTTCCTGACTTCTTCAGCGTGGGGTGTGTGTGACCCCAATGACCTCTTCCTTCCCCCCCCCCACCCTGTTGCCCTGGGATGCAGGGAGCTCCTCTCATCGCCCATGGCAACGGGGACCAGCAGCTCCTGTAGCCATGGCAACCATCGCTGGCCTGCTGAATTTATAGACCTGCTACTGTGTGTGGTCCCCCCCTCCCCCGTGTGCTGAGGTGGCCCCCCAGCTCTGCCGGTGCCCCTCACTCCCGACCCGCAGCCCCTGCTAGCCCAGCCCTGCCCCCCCAGCTCTGCCGGTGCCCCTCACTCCCGACCCGCAGCCCCGGCATGCTAACGGAAGTGGCTCACTGCTGGCAGCTGACACCTGGGTTCGCCCTGGCCCAGGGATGGGGCAAAACTTTCCCAGCAACCTCTGGGCTTGGGTGGCTCCGTGGGGGGCTGGGAGGGGACACTGGTGCCTCTGGGCCGTGAACCTGAGCCCCCCCCCCGAGCTGTTCCCCCCCACGCGTCACGCCGCGTTTGACGGGCAGAGGGGAGTCGCTGGGAGCGAAGCCACACGCTGCAATTAACGCTAATTGCCTGGCATGTTGCTAGCGCTTCGCCTTCCCTCGGCTCAGTGCCAGCCTGCCCCTCCCCCACCCCGTGCCGAGGGGCTGGGGGGGGCCGAGGGGGGCAGGCGGTTGCTCCCTGGGGGGGGTGCGGCGCTGCCATCAGTCACTTCTCCCTGAGTGACCGGGGGGGGGGGGGGGGGGGCGCTTGTGCTGAGGCCTGAGGCCCCAGTGAGGGGGGGGGGGTCGCTATTTCCCCATTGGTGGCTGTGGGGGAGTGTCCCAGGCCGAGATCTGTGTGGACAGAGGCTCCATCGGGCAGGGAGGTCTCCACCCACTGTCTGTGGGGCAGTGCAGGAGGGTAACGGCCCACATCTGTGGGGCAGTGGGGGGGGAACGGCCTGTGTCCATGGGGGAGAGGGGTAACGGCCCACGTCTGTGGGGGGGGAACGGCCCGCATCTGTGTGGCAGTGGGGGGGGGGGGGATGGCCCGCATCTGTGGGGCAGTGGGTGGGGATGGCCCGTGTCTGTGGGGCAGTGGGAGGGGGGACGGCTTGCGTCTGTGGGGCAGTGTGTGTGTGTGGGGAGACGGCCTGCGAGCATGGGGGAAGGGGGTACTGACCCTGGCCCGTCGCTGCCGCCAGCCCCTGGCATAAGGGTCTGGCTCCGAGGGGTAAATTTCTCCAGCGCAGCAGCAAGGGCCGAGCCGTGGGGCTGGTCGCACCAGCTGTGGGTCTGTGCCCGGCCGCTCCCCCTGCAGCCTAGCCCCCACGGCTTTAAATTGGCTGCGGCCCTGGGCAGGGCCTTACTCCTCCATCCCAGCCCCACAGGCAGCAGTTCTGCCCCACGGCAGCCTGGCGACCGTGGGGCAAGGTGAACGCAGCTGCCATGCGCAGCCCAGTACGACTGGCCACGGAGCTGGGTCTAGCAGGGCAGTGGGGCAGAGACCCTGCCAGGCGGCGCCGGCAGCAGCCAGGGCCAGGTTCCTTATCTAGGGGATCCTTCCCCTCGATCCAACAGAGACCCGGCTCGAGCCCCCACCCAGTGACCTGGGACAATTACACCCCACGCCGGGCGCCTCGCGGAGGCCAAACTTCGAAACGTTTAATACAAGGAGGGAAGTAACGGCGTTAATTTGGGAAAACACCACACACGGGCCTCATAAACCTAAACCGTGAGCAAAAGACCCACCCGCCGTAAGCTGGGCAGTGCCCTTCCCAGGGGATCTGCGTGAAAACCAACCACCTCTGCCAGGCCGCAGCTGGAGAGCCGGGAATGGCAGAGGAGACACCAGCGAGGGCCCCAGACGGAATGGTGGTGGTGTGTGTGTGTGTGTGTGTGTGTACCCACACGTGTGCGTGCGTGTCTGTGCGTGTGTGTGTCCACGCTCATGTGTGACCCGTGGCTACTATTCCTGCAGTGAGTAAGTTCAGAGGTCGCCCAGGCCCCCCCCCAGGCGTGGGTCAGGCCAGGCCCCAGCCCTGGGCACGGTTCTCTCCCGCCCCCCAGGCGCTGCCCGTTGCAGCGGGGAGGAGCCAGCAGATGCCCCACGCCCGAGTGCCGCCCAGCAGCCAGCAGCAGAGATCTGACGGGGACGCTGGGAGCCTCCTCAGAGCCATCAGCAAGTCGCTTGCTTGGGGGGATTTTCAAGGGAAGGGAGGACGGCGCAAGGGAGTGAAAACCTCCCTGGGCTCCAGAGTGCAGTGAGAGCCGCCCAGCAGTGGCCTCCCCAGGAATTGAAATGGGGGGGCGGGTGTTCGAATTTACTGGGGGGGTGTCACTAAATTGGCATGTAACTAGTTCACAAAAGTGGGGGGGTGTTGGGGAAATTCAGGGGGGGGGTAGGGAAATTACTGCTGCCCAGAGCCCCCGTGGGCCGGACGCGCCGCGTAACAGACTGGTGCTGCTGATACGCCGATGGTGCGCAGGGGTTGGCAGCCCCGCGGCGTAGGCCGGGTTTAGGGAATCAGCCCCTCCCTCCAACCCCCAGCTCCCCTGGCTCCGGGCAGCCGGGCCTGGCATGAAACGCCATTTCCGCTTCCTGGGCCAGGAACAGGCCTCGCTCGCTGGGCTCGGGGCGAGAGGCTGGTTGGGGGAAGTTCCCTCGTCCCACCTGGTGAACCTTGCCCCACAGAGGGTGTCGGAACTCGGGGGATGCGAATCCCACGGGGGCTGGAGCTCAGCTGGCAGGACCCCTGGCCGCAGAGACTTGGGGGGGGGGGCCTGGCTCTAATACACCCCCCCAAAACGACGTGATGGTTGAAAAGGGACCTTGTTTCCCTTCACCAGAGCCTCGTGCACCAGCGTGTGGGGGGTGCAAGACGCTGCGGTCTCCGTGTCTCACACCCGCTTTGCACGAGGGTGGACGAGCGCACCGGGCACTGGTGAAATGGGGCCGCCCCTCTCCCGTTCGCCCCCTTGCACCAAGCGAGGGGAGGACACCGACCCCTCGGCTCTGCGCCCCAGGCCCCCACGCACGGTCCCTTGGGCTCTGCTCCCACCGTGCCGGGAAGAGTGAACGAGGAGCAGCCGCCACCCCCCGGCCTCGGCAGGGTCCCTGGCTTTGGGGACGGGAGCAGCCTGGGCTGTGGCTGAAAGGGCGGAGCAGCGGCCCGAAGTCAGGTACCTCCCCGGGGCTCTTTGCTGCCCTAGGCCACCGGGGACGGAGCCTGGGGACACCCCTGCCAGGAGCTCTCACAGCCTGCGGGGTGGGGGGCTGCCAGGCAACGCTACAAACCCAGGAGCTCCTGTATTCAGGGGGAGGGACCCAGGCTGGGGGCAGCTGATTGACGAGGAAGTCGCTGGCACTTCTGCAGAGACCCCCATGTGACAGGAGGCGGTGAAGAGCGCCGGGGGCACGAGGGGCCCGCTCCTCCGAGGAGCGCAGGATCGGCCAGCCCAGGGGCCCATCTACCCTGGCGTCCCGGCTCCAACAGCCCCCGCTGCTCCGGAGCCCTGCAGGAGGCAGCGACGGGATAACCTGCCCCCAGGACAAGTTCCCACCTGCCCCCTGTGACGAACTAGGACTGTTGTTAAGGTTTCCCTGAGTACTGTGTGGGTGCCTCGGTTTCCCCTATGCAGTGCTTGAGTATCTAGGTGGTGGGACAATGGTGCATGATTGTTACAAAGCCCTAGAAGGCAGGGGTGGGCAGAGGCCTGGACACAGAGAATGGCCGAAACTCTGTCTCCTAGCAACAGATGGCCCCGGCCCCTCCCCTGCAAAGGTGAGAGCTGAAGGGGCTGGAGAACAAAGGGATCAGGTGACCCCCTGGCCCGGGAAGGAGACAAAGGGGGAGGAGGGGCTGGACAGTTTCAGTTTGGAACTGGCCGGAGAGGAGGGGAGAGAGGCAGACAGGGTCTGGCCTCCCTGCCCCCGTTTGGAGCTGTGGGGTGAAATGCAGGGAGCCCCAGGCTGGGGTCTAAGCTCCCTGCCCCCCGGAAGGACCCGACTGAGGGGTCCTGGATGTACTGACAAGCTCTGGTTGGACTGTGTTCCTGGCATCTCTAATAAACCGTCTGTTCTACTGGCTGGCTGAGACTCCCAGTGAATCCGGGGAAGAGGGGTGCAGGGCCGGACTCCCCCACACTCCGTGACACCCCCTATTGCCAGGGGCTCGGCGTGAAGCAGGCCCGGAGTGAGGCCTTTTCCCCTGGCCCCGAGCCGAGCGCCCCCGGGCCCACAGATGTGGCAGCGCCAGGCACTGTGCGGGCACAGGGAGGTGCCAGTCTGCTGACACCGGCCCCCCGGACTCAGAGCCCGGCAGGGCGCATCCTGTCCTTGTGCGGCTGCCTCTCCAGGCCCTGGCTCTGCGTGAGGAGATGGTGGGGGCCCTGTGGAGCCACCCACAACATTCGCCCGCCCCCCCAGGCCAGCAGCCCCCTCCCTGCCGGCTCCCCCCACGGGGGCTGAGCCAGATTCCTCCACCCCGCCCCCCACTGGGTGTGTGGAGGGGCCTCTGCCCAGCTCACCCCACTGGGGCTATGTCCCCCCCTCACAGCCGCTGGGTTAGGGGGGCTGGACTCCAGGCCAGGTCCTGCTGTGCAGCCCCAGCGGGGGGCACCCAGAGACCACAATGATGGGCACAAGGAGCGGGTAGGAGAACAAGGAGCAGGGCCCTCCTGGCCCAGGCCACAACAACACTGGAGGGAGGGGTCTCAACCCCACCCCGGAAAGAACCCAGGAGTCCGGCGCGCAGCCCCTCCCCTTCTGCAGCCGGTAGAGAACCCAGGAGTCCGGCGCGCAGCCGGGAGAGAACCCAGGAGTCCGGCGCGCAGCCCCTCCCCTCCCGGAGCCGGGAGAGAACCCAGGAGTCCGGCGCCCAGCCCTGCTAAGCACTAGCCGGGCGGCCCCGCTCTCTCCTCGGCAGGTGTATGAGGCGGGGCCTCGCCCCCCCCCCGCATCGGCGGGCGCGGCGCGGCTGGGCCAATGGGCCGGGCCGGCCCCTCCCCCCGCGCGCACGCTCCCTGCGCGGCGCAGCCCCGGGGTGCGCGGCGCAAGAGGCGCGCAGCGAGCCCGGCCGGGGCGGAGGGTCCCCGGCGGAGCAGCCCGGGCCGGGCTCCGCGTCTGCACCATGCGGCTCCTCCCCAGCCTCTGCCTGCTGCTGGCGGCCGGGGCCCGGGCAGCCCAGGTAGGCGGGGGCCCCCAGCCGGGGGGGGCGCGGTGTGTGGCTCCAGGGGGCTGGGCCCCCAGCTCTCTGTGGGGGGCGCCCCTGGGAACTCGGGGTGCCGTGGGCGCCGCCCATCACACCCCGGGGTGACAGTTCGGGTCAGTGGCTCTCCCCCCCCCCCCCCCCACCGCCGGGTGTGCGCCTGGCTGGGCCCCAGGGGCGCGGCACCGGCTGGGCTGAAGTGGGGCTTGGACCCATGGCGCCGGCCGGGTGTTTCCTGGGGGGGTCCCTGTGGTGCCTGTTCTCAGCCTGGCCGGGGCGGCTGGCCCCTGGGGCGGGCTGAGGGGAACGGGGCTGCAGAACAGGTGCCAGGACGCCTGGGTTCCTCCCGCTTGCGGAGGGCTGCCTGGCCTCTGGCGTGTCCCACTGGCCTCTCCCTGGCCCCTCTGCCACATGGCCCCCGCTGTCCCCCAGCCCCTTCTCCGCTCCCTGCTTCCTCCCACCCCACCCGGGGGCTGGCCGAAGTTCCCCGTCCCCTGGGAGAGTCCGTAGCCAATGCCACCCGATGGCAAAAGGCCTCGCTAGCCGCCGGGGTCAGGGATACACAGGCCCTGCGCGGAGCCGCGGAGCCCCTCGGCGGGCCAGAGCCCCTCGGCGGGCCAGAGCCCCCAGGGACCCGCCCTTCCCGCAGGCCTGGCCACGCGGCCTCACCGCCTCTGGGCTCCCGCCCTCCTGCTGCTGCCCGCCGGGAGCTCTGCCCGGCGGGTCCGGCTGAGCCAGACCCTGGGCACAGACCTGCCCCCGTTGCCGGGACCAGCGCGGCTCAGCCAGGACTGGCCGCGACCCCCGGCCGCGTTCCCCAAGCAGGGCCGGGCTCGTTAGCCCCCGGCCCGGGCAGGCCCCAGGCTGGCGCAGAGCAGCGAAGGCTCAGACACGGGCTGTGCGGCCGAGCCAGGGCTCCGCCCAGCCAAGCCACCATGGGATGCGTCTGGGCTGGATCTCCGGCTCGGTCAGTCCTGGGTGAGAGCGGCTGAGCCCCTCCGCAGGCCCGTCCTCCCCCCGGCCTGTCACGGAGTGTGGGGGAGTCCGCGCCTGCATCCCCACTTCCTGGGATTCACTGTGACTCTCAGCCAGCCAGTAGCACAGAAGGTTTATTAGAGATGCCAGGAACACAGTCCAAACAGAGCTTGTCAGTACAACCAGGACCCCTCAGTCGGGCCCTTCTGGGGGGCAGGGAGCTTAGACCCCAGCCTGGGGCTCCCTGCATTTCATCACCTAGCTCCAAATGGGGGGCAGGGAGGCCAGACTCTGTCTGCCTCCCCCCATGTCCCCAGCCAGCTCCAAACTGACTCTCTCGCCCCTCCTTTGCCTCCTTCCCGGGCCAGGAGGTCACCTGGTCCCTTTGTTCTAACACCTTCAGCTCTCACCTTTGCAGAGAAGGGGCCCAGGCTATCAGTTGCCAGGAGACAGAGTGTCGGCCATTCTCTGTTATCACACTGGCCCTCTGGGGCTCTGCAACAACCACCCCATATTCCCACCACCTAGAGACTTAACACATGCATCGGGGAAACTGAGGCATAGAAACATTAAGAACAGTCCCATTCCATCACACTGCCTCCTGCCACCTCTTGGGCCATTGTCCCGCATTGGGGAGCCTGGCTCAGTTCCCATGTGCTGCCTTCCGGAAACCCCTTAGTAGGGTTAATTGTTCAGTTTGGGGAAGAGCGGGGGGTGTCTGCTCCCAGCGTCCCTCCCGTCTCCTGCTTTGCCCCAAGAGCAGCTTCACCCCGGCTGCACCCGTTGGGCAGCAGTGCAGAATACAGAGGGAAACTGAGGCACGCACTTGCTTCCTAACAGTATTACAGAAAATTCCCACCTTGTCCCGTCGGCGAAGGGGGAAATCCGTGCCCATCCCCCGGGACCCTGGGCTTGGGGTGGAGGGAGTTGGGACGCTGCCCCACGGGTGGCTTGGCAGGTTCCTCCCTCCAGCTTCCCACGGCTGCAGGGCCCCGGCTGAGAGCAAGGGGCATCTGGTCCAGCCTGGGCCTTGGCCTGTCCGCAGTCTTCTGGCAGTGGCCCCGTTAGCGCCCCGGGGCCCAGGCAGCCTCCAGGGCTCTGGCCCCGGGGCCGGTGACCAGGCAGCCCAGCAGGGCAGCATCTGTCAGTCGCCTGGAGCCCAGCGTCCCAGGGGCAAGCTGGGGGAGATCTGTCAGGGCGGAGTCCACCCAGGGGGAGCCGTGACCCCAGAGGCCTGGTGTGCCGAAGTGGGACTGTTCTTAATGTTCTCTCTGAATACTGTGCGTGCCTCAGTTTCCCCTGTGCGTTTCTTACGTCTCTAGCTGGGGGGATCAGGGGGTGGGATTGTTGCAGAGCCGGAGAGGCCCAGTGTGATGGTGTCTGCACAGAGACTGGCCAACGCCCTGTCTCCTGCTGGCCTGCCCCCCCGCCCCCCCCACCCCGCAAGGGGTTGGAGAACAAAGGGATCAGGTGGCTCCTGGCCCAGGAAGGAGACAAAGGCAGAGGAGGGGCTGGGGGTGGGGGGTGGCTGGGAGAGGGGCTGGAGAGTCAGTTTGGAGCCGGCTGGGGATGTGGGGGGAGGCGCAGAAACAGTCTGGGCTCCCTGCCCCCCAAGAGGGACCCGCCTGAGGGGTCCTGGTCTCTGTACCTACAAGCTCTGGTTTAGACCCTGTTCCTGTCGGCTAATAAACCTCCTGTTTTCCCGGCTGGCTGAGAGTCCTGGTGAATCACAGGGAGTGGGGGGTGCAGGGCCCTGACGCCCCCACACTCGGTGACTCCCAGCTCTGCTGACAGCCGACCTCCCCTGCTCTTCCCTCCCTGAGGCTCCGCGCCCCCCCCCTCCTCTGGTCTCCCTCCCTCCCAGCTCCACTGCCTGGGGGTCCCTGGGCCGGAGGAGCTGCCAGGAAGGGGGGATACTGGCTCTAAACGCGAGCGACGCCTCCCCCTGGGTCGCCCCGGCCCTGGATCCTGCCCCCCACAACCCCGAGTTGCTGTCACGGGGTGCCCAGGCTGTGCCGGTGCCGATGGCCACGCGGGAAGCCGGGCTGCAAACCCCGTGGGCTCCCGTGGCTAGAATCCGGGTGCTGCCCAGAGCCCCTTGGGGGAGAGGAGGGGACACCCCCGGCCTGGGGCTGGCAGGGCTCTGTGGGGGGGCGGCCGGCGGAGAGCTGGGATCTGCAGCAGGTGTCTGTGATGGCCCTTTGGGCTCAGACTCAGGGGGGGGTCTCCGAGCTGCTCTTTGCAGACTCTGGCTCCCCCAGCCTCAGCCCTGCCCCCCCCCGCGCAGCTGAGCGGGGGCTGAGTCAAGCTGGCACCTGCAAGCCCGGCCCCAGGGTGTGGAGGCTGCAGCTGCTCCGGGCTGTTATTTACAACACACACACACACCCCCCTTAGACAGCTGGGCCTGCTGAATATTCACCAGGGCAGGCTCGCCCGCCATTGGCCAGCATCGGCTCTGCCTGCTGAATATGCATGATGTGTCCGGGGCTCTGGTTGGGTAGACAGCGGCTGCTCAGCCCATCCTGCCCCCCGCTGTGCCCTAGGTTGGGGGGAGGGGAGGTCTCCTGCCTCAGGCCCAGGCTTCTTAGGGCTGCGGGGGGTGTCCTCCGATCTGAGCCCATCAGTGCCGTGCTCTGGTTCCACTGAGTTCTGCTGTCGCTCGCAGCCCTGTGCAAAGTGAGCCTGTCACTCGCTGCTGGGTGGGCCTGGTGTGCAAAGTGAGTGTGCAACAGTTGGGAATGGTGCACGAGAGCTGGGTGGGCCTGGCGTGCAAAGCGAGTGTGCAGGGGTTGGGAATGGTGCACGTGGGCCTGGTGTGCAAAGCGAGTGTGCAGCGGTTGGGAATGGTGCACGAGGGCTGGGTGGGCTTGGTGTGCAAAGCGAGTGTGCAGGGGTTGGGAATGGTGCATGTGGGCCTGGTGTGCAAAGCGAGTGTGCAACGGTTGGGAATGGTGCACGAGGGCTGGGTGGGCTTGGTGTGCAAAGCGAGTGTGCAGGGGTTGGGAATGGTGCACGAGGGCCGGGTGGGCCTGGCGTGCAAAGCGAGTGTGCAGGGGTTGGGAATGGTGCACGAGGGCCGGGTGGGCCTGGCGTGCAAAGCGAGTGTGCAGGGGTTGGGAATGGTGCACGAGGGCCGGGTGGGCCTGGCGTGCAAAGCGAATGTGCAGGGGTTGGGAATGGTGCACGTGGGCCTGGTGTGCAAAGTGAGTGTGCAGCAATGCTCACCCAGTCAGTGGCCTGGACGCAGCGCGCGGGGGGGCGTAGCGCAGCCCCATCCATGGGCTGCAGCCAGCCCGTGTTCCAACTCCATCGTCTGCCTCCGTCTGACCTCGCGGGTCAGTTCCCGGGGGGACCCCCCCCCCGTCCTTTGTTCTCGCCAGGGATGTCGCTCAGCCTCCCCCGGGTCGCTGAGTTTCTGTGGCCTTTGGGCTCTGCCAGCCGGGCGACCTGAGAGCAAACAGTCCTGCCCCCCCCACAGGGAGCCAGTCAACATTTAGGGGAAACTGAGGCACGCACGATTCATAGAGATATTACAAAAAGTTCCCGCTTGGTCCAGGGGTTTAGGCAGTGCCTAGCGCCACAGACGGAGGGACCCTGGTCTGGGTCTGTGCGGCGCCCGGTGCCACGGGGGGACCCGGTTCTGGTCTGGGTCTGTGCGGTGCCCAGTGCCACGGGGGGACCCAGTTCTAATCTGGGTCTGTGTGGTGCCCGGTGCCATGGGGGGACCCAGTTCTGGTCCGGGTCTGTGCGGTGCCCGGTGCCATGGGGGGACCCGGTTCTGGTCCGGGTCTGTGCAGTGCCCGGTGCCACGGGGAGACCCGGTTCTGGTCTGGGTCTGTGCAGTGCCCGGTGCCATGGGGGGACCTGGTTCTGGTCTGGGTCTGTGGGGCGCCCGGTGCCACGGGGGGACCCAGTTCTGGTCCAGGTCTGTGGGGCGCCCAGTGCCACAGGGAGACCCGGTTCTGGTCCAGGTCTATCCGGTGCCAGGGGGGGACCCGGTTCTGGTCTGGATCTGTGGGGTGCCCGGTGCCACGGGGAGACCCGGTTCTGGTCCAGGTCTATCCGGTGCCAGGGGGGGACCCGGTTTTGGTCTGGGTCTGTGCGGTGCCCGGTGCCATGGGGGGACCCGGTTTTGGTCTGGGTCTGTGCGGTGCCCGGTGCCACGGGGAGACCCGGTTCTGGTCTGGGTCTGTGCGGTGCCCAGTGCCACGGGGGGACCCAGTTCTGGTCTGGGTCTGTGGGGCGCCCGGTGCCACGGGGAGACCCGGTTCTGGTCCAGGTCTATCCGGTGCCAGGGGGGGACCCGGTTTTGGTCTGGGTCTGTGCGGTGCCCGGTGCCACGGGGGGACCCGGTTCTGGTCTGGGTCTGTGCGGTGCCCGGTGCCACGGGGGGACCCGGTTCTGGTCTGGGTCTTTGCGGTGCCCGGTGCCACGGGGGGACCCGGTTCTGGTCTGGGTCTCTGCGGTGCCCGGTGCCACGGGGGGACCCGGTTCTGGTCTGGGTCTCTGCGGTGCCCGGTGCCACGGGGGGACCCGGTTCTGGTCTGGGTCTCTGCGGTGCCCGGTGCCACGGGGGGACCCGGTTCTGGTCTAGGTCTTTGCGGTGCCCGGTGCCACAGGGGGACCCGGTTCTGGTCTGGGTCTCTGCGGTGCCCGGTGCCCTGGGGGGGACCCGGGTCTGGGTCTGTGCGGTGCCTGGTGCCACGGGGGGACCTGGTTCTGGTCTGGATCTGTGCGGTGCCCGGTGCCACGGGGGGACCCAGTTCTGGTCTGGGTCTGTGGGGCGCCCGGTGCCAGGGGGGGACCCGGTCAGGTTCTGTAGGTGCTACCACAGTGCATAATACCCCAGTGCCCCACTCCCATGACCCTGCGCCTGCCGAGCTCTCGGGAGACGGTCAGAATTCGGGAATTTCGAGGATGGGGGGAGGGGGGTCCTGGGGCAGCCCAGGGCCCCTCTGGCCTGGTAGCCCGTCTCTGAGAGGAGCAGCGGTGGGGTGACCTGCCCCCGGGAGAGGCTGGGGCTCAGGTGCTAACTCGGGGTGTCCTAGTGACTCACGGTGACATCTGGCCCTTGCCTGACGTCTGCGGGGCGCTCGGCCGCCGAGGGATCTTGTGGCCACGAGTTCCACGGGCTCTTGGTGAACCAGGCAGGAGACGTGTCCTCGTTACCCTGGCGTGCCCCCGAGGACAGCGGCTCGGCCCCCAAGGGCCGGCTCTGGCTCCCAAGGGCACCTTGGCCCCGCTCTGGCCCTGATCCCCATGGACACGTCTGGGGGTGGGCCTGTGTCCGACTCTCCTCTGCCCCGGGAGCTGGGCTGCCTCCTGGCTTGGTCTCTCCTTCATTCCCCAGCACGGTGCTAAATGCCACATAACGAGCCTGAATTAACGAGCAATTTACATGCAGATTGCCAGTGATTACACTATGGTTGGGCCTATTAGAAGAAAATCAGCGAGGGCTGAGGTGGTGGGTGGGGGCTGGGACTTGGTGCTGGGCACAGAGTGGGGGTCACTGCTCTCTGGCCAATACCCACTTCCCGTGTGGGTGTCTGGGCCCCCTCAGCACCTCCAGCTCCCGTTCCCTTGGCCCTATGGGCAGCGCCATCTCCCCGCGTGCTCCCAGAGAGTGGGGCCGGGTGTGCCTATCGCAGCCAGGCCGGGCATTGTGGGTGCTACTGAGACGCCCGTCGGGAGCTGGGTGCCCCAGGCGGGGAAAGGGGACTTCCCTCATAGGGGGGTCTCTTCCCCGGCTGGCCAGAGTCCTGCAGAGAGGGGCCGGGGCTGGGCACTTGGGCCAGGGATGGTCCCACGGGGCGCAGCAGAACGGCAGCTTGCAGGGACAGGGGCTGGGATGGAGCGGGCAGAGGGGCGGGGTCAGGAGCGGGGCTGGGATGGAGCCGGCAGGGGGTGGGGCCGGGGGGGGCAGGGGCGGGGTCAGGAGTGGGGCTGGGCTGGAGCCAGCAGGGAGTGGGGCTGTGGGGGGGTCAGAGGTGGGGTCAGGAGCGGGGCCAGGGGGGCCAGGGGCGGGGTCAGGAGCGGGGCTGGGATGGAGCCGGCAGGGGGCGGGGCCGGGGGGGCCAGGGGCGGGGTCAGGAGCGGGGCTGGGCTGGAGCTGGCAGGGGGCCGGGGGGCCAGGGGCAGGGCTGGGGTGGGGCTGGGCTGGAGCCGGCAGGGAGCGGGGCCAGGGGCAGGGCTGAGATGGAGCTGGCAGGGGGCGGGGCCGGGGGGGGCAGGGGCGGGGTCAGGAGCAGGGCTGGGCTGGAGCCAGCAGGGAGCGGGGCCGGGGGCCAGGGGTGGGGCTGGGGTGGGGCTGAGATGGAGCTGGCAGGGGGCGGGGCCGGGGGGGGTCAGAGGGGGGGTCAGGAGCAGGGCCGGGGGGGGCCAGGGGCGGGGCTGGGGTGGGGCTGGGCTGGAGCTGGCAGGGGGCGGGGCCGGGGGGGCCAGGGGCGGGGTCAGGAGCAGGGCTGGGCTGGAGCCAGCAGGGAGTGGGGCCGGGGGCCAGGGGCGGGGCTGGGGTGGGGCTGAAATGGAGCCGGCAGGGGGCAGGGCCGGGACCGGGGGGGGGGGGGGGTCAGAGGTGGGGTCAGGAGTGGGGCCAGGGGTGGGGCTGGGGTGGAGCCGGCAGGGGGTGGGGCTGGGGGGGCCAGGGGCGGGGTCAGGAGCGGGGCTGGGCTGGAGCCAGCAGGGAGCGGGGCCGGAGGCCAGGGGCAGGTCCGTGGGGCACCGTCTCCCCCCTCACACCAGCTGCCCGCACTCCGTGGCTGTGGAGCTCCAGGCTGTGGCCCGCGGGGACGCGGCTGCGCCCGGCCCCAGGACGCCCCGTCTCAGGGCTGGTCAGCGCGGGGGCTTCGGTCACTGATGCCAACCGCGCACGGGGCAGCGTCCTGGGCATGCCGCCTGGCACGGGGGCAGGGACAGACCTGGGGTCTCCGGTGTTAGCCACGTGGGGCAGGGGTTCGACCCTCGTGGTGCCGGTTCCAGGGGGCTCAGGGAGAGCCTCCCGCAGCGTCCCAGCACTGGCTGCCCCCTGCCTGGAAGCGGCTTCCCAGGGCAGTGAGGCTGATTCCCCACTTACCCTGTGTCTCACCCCATTGCAAGCTCTGCCTAGCGGGGCCGGGGGGCTGATTGAGGCGCTGTGCCCGGACCCGTGGGGGGGAGGCTGCACCCACCTTGCCCCTCCTGCCCCCCGGCTTCATCCCTGTCTCCCTGCTGTGCCCATCCCTGCAGCCAGCCTGGCCTGGGGCCGTCTCCACTCGCCCCACCGATGGGGGGAGCCGGAGCCCAAGTAGCCAGTGCTGGTGGCGGGTAAATGCTGGGGGGATCCAGGGTGGGGGGGTGTGTGACTGTCTTGCTCCCGCCCCCGTGGCCTGGGCGAGGCTCGGCGAGGCGGGAAGGCGGCGGGTTCCAAACGGGGGCGAGGAAGAGGCCTGGCCTCGCCACCGCGCCTTGGGCCGGTGGAACTCGCTGGCACAAGGGCTGACCCAGGCTGAGGAGTGTGGTTTCCCGGTGTTATGGCAGCGCCCAGGGCACGGGCGTGGCGCAGACACCGGATGGAGACGGGCCCTGCCCCGAAGAACTGACAGACTCCATGCAGCCGAGAGCTGGGCAGGGCTGAGAAAAGGGCCCAGCCATTTCGGTGGCTAATGGGAACATCCCCAGTTAGAGCAGCGAGCGGCAGAACCGGCCCGAGCGGCAGAACCGGCCCAAGCGGCCTGGCTGGGCCAGCGAGCCCCCCGCTGGGGGGCAGCAGGGGGTGGGTGTGTGTATGTGTGGGTGTGTGTGTGTACACGCAGTGACTGCCAGCCCCCACACGGGGGCGCTTCAGGACCATTCACTCCGGCCTGGGCGGAGGTGCCTACCTGGCCAGGGCGTTCGCACCCTGTCCAAGGGGCCCCTGCTCGGAGATGCAGCCCCTGGGGACGGAGCCCGGCCCGAGGAATGGCCACAGCGGCGCTCCAGGCACTGGGAATCCGGATTCTTGACTCTGGCTGGAGGCCCCAATTCAGCCAAGTGCCGAGCGTTACATCGTGCGGAACCAGGGCCCCAAGTCACACACCTGACACCTCTTCAGGGCAGGGGCTGTTGGTTGTTGTGTCTGGGCAGCGCCCGGCGCGACGGGGCCCCAATCTCAGTCGCCGTGTGTCTGGGCAGCTCCCGGCACGACGGGGCCTCGATCCCGGTCGTTGCGTGTCTGGGCGGCGCCCGGCGCGACGGGGCCCCCATCCCGGTCGCTGCGTGTCTGGGCGGCGCCCGGCGCGACGGGGCCCCGATCCCGGTCGCTGCGTGTCTGGGCGGCGGCCGGCGCAACGGGGCCCCCATCCCGGTTGCTGCGTGTCTGGGCGGCACCCGGCGCGACGGGGCCCCGATCCCGGTCGCTGCGTGTCTGGGCGGCGGCTGGCGCGACGGGGCCCCGATCCCGGTCGCTGCGTGTCTGGGCGGCGCCCGGCGCGACGGGGCCCCGATCCCGGTCGCTGCGTGTCTGGGCGGCGGCTGGCGCGACGGGGCCCCGATCCCGGTCGCTGCGTGTCTGGGCGGCGCCCGGCGCGACGGGGCCCCGATCTCGGTCGCTGCGTGTCTGGGCGGCGCCCGGCGCGACTGGGCCCCGATCCTGGTCGCTGCGTGTCTGGGCGGCGCCCGGCGCGACTGGGCCCCGATCCCGGTCGCTGCGTGTCTGGGCGGCGCCCGGCGCGACTGGGCCCCGATCCCGGTCGCTGCGTGTCTGGGCGGCGCCCGGGCCGACGGGGCCTCCAACTGCTCCCATCATAGAAATTATGTTCACGTGAACAAAACAAACGCTCCTTCCTGTGTACTGAGTGCTGTGGATGCAGGGTCCCGGACTCCTGGGTTCTCCCTGTGGGTCTGGGAGGGGAGTGGGGTCGAGTGGTCTGTGTTCGGTCCCAGCATGGGGAGGGAGCTGCTCTCGGGCCCTGATGGCTGCTGAGCTCCTGGCAGGAGCGTCTCTAATTGTGGCCACTCCCGTAGGAAGGGAGGTAGCCAGACGTCTGTGTGGCCAGCGGGTGGTGAGGCCGGGCTTGGACACTGCCGGGGGCCGGGCTTGGGGGGGTGGGGAGCGGAGGCGAGGGGCTGGGCTGAGGCATGTTTAGGGGATCGAGGGGCTGGTGGGGGGACGATCGCGTAGCCTCTGAGCCGGCTCTTGCAGTCACAGCGCGGCCGCAGCCCGGGGCAAAGGGGCCAGTCCCGCTGGTGACAGAGATGGGCCGCTGGAGCGGGGAGGGGCAGGGCTGGGCTCGCTGGCACAGGTCTTTCCGCACCTGGCCCCGTTACCTGGCCCTGCTGAGCGAGGCTGCCCCAGGCGCCCCTGGCAAGGCCCGTGTCCTGCCCCAGGCACTCGGCGTCTGGCTCCGGGTAGCCCCCTGTGGGGAGCAGCCCCGGGCCGGCAGCCGGTGGCCACGTTGCTCTGCTGGGCGTGGGAGACTCGCCGCAGGGTTTGTACTGGTCCGGCTTCAGGTGCTCAGCTCAGCGCGGGCCAGCACCAGAGTCGCCTGGTCGCCATTTCAACACCCCCACCCCGGGGTGGGCTGCTGGTGAAGGGGCTGAGAGTTACGATAGAGGGGCACTGACAGAACTGTACTGGGGGGAGCCCAGGGCTGGCCTAGCAGAGGATGCGGGTCGGGAGTGAGGGGCACCGGCAGGGAGTTTACAGTTACAATTGTGAATGAAGCAAACCCCCTCCCCCCACCGCCACCCCCACTCCTGGGGGGCTCGGCAGGTCTCTGGCAGCAGCCCCTGTTCTGTTCTCCTCTCTCTGGGTTTTATAGGGTGCCCACCACCATGGTGTCTGGGCACTTTCTGGAGCTGCTGCCTCTCCCCCGCGCGGGGGGTGGGGGGTGTCAGCAGCAATAGCAGGGTCGGGTTCCCTCCGGGGAGGGGGCAGCCGGGCTGTGGGGGCTGCAAGGCCCCAAGGTCCCGGCCTTGTCTGCCATTCGCCCTCTCTCCAGCTCTGGGGGCAACCCAGGCCGGGCCGTTCCCATCCTGCTTGCCTCTCGCTAACCCCTCGCCCCCAGAGACCCCACGCCCTGCCGGGCCCCCTCCCCCCCAGAGACCCCACGCGGGGCCGGGGCCTTGGCCCCCTCCCCCCCAGAGACCCCACGCGGGGCCGGGGCCTTGGCCCCCTCCCCCCCAGAGACCCCACGCCCTGCCGGGCCCCCTCCCCCCCAGAGACCCCACGCGGGGCCGGGCCCCCGGCCCCCTCCCCCCCAGAGACCCCACGCGCTGCCGGGGCCTTGGCCCCCTCCCCCCCAGAGACCCCATGCGCTGCTGGGCCCCCTCCCCCCAGAGACCCCACGCGGGGCCAGGGCCTCTCCCTGCAGCCTGCTGACGATTGGCGAGGTCCGAAGTGACTGACAGGCCCCCCAGTGACCAGCCCCCCCCATCTCAGTGCTTTGATGTGTCCCTCCCCCCCCCCCCCGCCCTCCGCGGGCTGAGCTCTCGTAACCTCCCTCCCCGGATTCCTCCCTGTTTCCTCGACAACCCCTGAGCTCCCGGCTGGTGCTAGAGGCTCAGAGATGAGCCCCCATCTCTCCCCCCCCCCCACCCCAGGGCTCCGCTGAGACCGGGCCAGATGGCTGGGGCTTCCCGCTGCCATGTCTGCTCAGCCCCCCCGCCCGGCCGGCCCGTGGCCAGCGCTGGCTGACGTCACTGGGCTGGAAGTGATGGGGAGCGGAGCGGGGGTTCGCTCCAGCCGGGCGCTTTATAAGGACGGGAGCGGAGCCGCGCGGCTCTCTCCGGCTCGCTCTCAGCCCCGGAGGAGGCCGGGGGGCTGGCTGGTGAGTGGGGCCGCGAGGGGGCTCCCCGGGCCGGGGGCCGCGTGTTGGGAAGCAGGCAGCCGCCCCACCGCGGGGGGATGAGGTAGGGGCCGACATGACCGTGCCGCTGCTGAAGATCGGGGCCGTGCTCAGCACCATGGCCATGGTCACCAACTGGATGTCGCAGACGCTGCCCTCCCTGGTGGGGCTGAACGGCACCGCGATCTCCCGGGCCGGCACCTCGGAGAAAATCGTGAGTCCCCGCGGCCGGGGTGTGTGTGTGTCTGTCCGTCCGGGTGTCCCGCACTCAGCGAGACTGACTCAGGGGGATCAGGGTCTGTCCGTGTCCGTCCATCTGCGCCAGCGGCTGTGTGTGTAGGGGGGTGTCTGTCCGTCCGGGTGTCCCGCACTCAGCGAGACTGACTCGGGGGAGTCAGGGTCTGTCCGTGTCCGTCTGTCTGTGCGAGCGGCTGTGTGTGTGTGGGGGGGTGTCTGTCCGTCTGGGTGTCCTGCTCGCTGCCGGGCGGCTGACTCGGGGGGAGTCAGGGTCTGTCTGTGTCCAGCTGCCTGTGCAGGGACCCTATCGGGGCCGTCTCTGCATTTTGCCCCAGGCCCAGCCTGGCGGGGGGATGCCCCGGCCTCTTTGCTCCCCGCCCCCCTGCTGTCCATCTCCCTACCTCCCCACACACACCTGGAGACCCCCCCCAGAGAGCAGTGCCGCTGGGGCTGAGCCAGGCGGGACCCCCGGGGGGAGAACATATGAGCGGCAGCTCTGTGCTGCGGGTCTCCATCGCTGGGGACGGGGCGTGGGGGACGGGGCTGGTTGTTAGATTTACTGGCTGCAGCGTTCTCTCCGTCCGTCTGTCCGAGCGTGGCTGGGGGGACGGGGTGGGTTGTTAGATTTACTGGCTGCAGCGGTCTCTCCGTCCGTCTGTCCAAGCGTGGTGCTGAGCGCGGCTGGGGCCCCGGCGGTCGCGCTCCTGCGTTTCCAGACCCCTTTGGCTCCGGTTCCCTTTGTGGGGCAGGGCGGGATTTTCACACCCTCCTGCACCCATGGCAAGCTGGAGAGAGACGTGTCCCTGCGGGAGACCAGGCGAGGGGCTGGTGGCCCCTGGCTGCTGCAGGGGAGCTGATGGGGCAGTGCCAGTGACCCCGCCAGCCGGCCCCTCGGGGAGGCAGGTGCTGCAGGCACCGAGCGAACAATAGTCCAGCCCCCCCCCCCCCCCCCCCATTCGTTGAGTGACTCAGGCTGCGCTGAGCATCTCTGTCCCCTGATGAGCTAGAGCGGGGCTGGAGCCCCCCAGGCTCGGCCGACCGCTCTGGGCAGCTGGCTCGGAGCGGGGTGGGGCCCACTTGAGGCCCCTTAACTGCCTGAAATAGCCTGCCCCTAGAAGAGGAGGACAGGCTTTGCGCCCCTGCTCCCCCCCGGCGGCTTCGCGCCTGCCCGAGTCGATTCTGCACCCACTGGATGCGCCAGAGACTTTGCACTTTCTCTGGCTCGAATTGTGGGCTCCGGCCTGGGGGGGTCCCAGAGAGCAGGTGGCCGGGCCCCTCGGGGCAGCCACGGGCTGGGGACGGGCTCCCGGCTCTGTGATGGGACGTGCCCCCCGCCTCCCTCCTTGGGGCGAATTGTTCGGTGCTTCCGGACTGGAGCCGTCCTGGCTCGTGTCCTTCCCTGAGCCGGGTGTCAGGTCCCCCCCCCCGTACCCCCCCCCCCCCGCGACTGCACGGCGTCCGGAACGTGTCTGCTGCAAACCAGCCCAGCATGGGCGGGACGGGGGGGGGGGGACTGCAGGGGGTTGGGGGGGATCCTGGGCTGGAGTGGGGACTACAGGGGGTTGGGAGATCTGGGGTTGGAGGAGCTGAGGGGAGGGCTGCAGGGAGCTAGGGGTGAGGGGGCTGGGCGTGAGGGGACTGCAGGGGGCTGGGGGGATCCCGGGCTGGGGGGCGGGCTGCAGGGGGTTGGGAGATCCAGGGTGGAGGAGCTGAGGGGGGGGCTGCAGGGAGCTAGGGGTGAGGGGGCTGGGGGTGAGGGGACTGCAGGGGGCTGGGGGGATCCCGGGCTGGGGGGCGGGCTGCAGGGGGTTGGGAGATCCAGGGTGGAGGAGCTGAGGGGGGGGCTTCAGGGAGCTAGGGGTGAGGGGGCTGGGGGTGAGGGGACTGCAGGGGGCTGGAGGGAACCCGGGCTGGGGGGCGGGCTGCAGGGGGTTGGGAGATCCAGGGTGGAGGAGCTGAGGGGGGGGCTGCAGGGAGCTAGGGGTGAGGGGGCTGGGGGTGAGGGGACTGCAGGGGGCTGGGGGGAACCTGGGCGAGGGGGCGGGCTGCAGGGGGTGGGCTCTGTGCCCACTGGGGGGCCCGTGTGGCGTTCGCAGGGGGACCTGGCGCTGCTGCTGCTGGAGGGGAGGAAATGGCCCCGATTCTGTGTGGATCGGGAGCAGTGCAGGGGAAGTGGCTGGTGCGAAGCCGGCCCGGCTTGCTCAGCTCCTCGTTAAGCCATGGCGCTAACGAGGGTGGAGGGTGCCGCCCCTCCAATGAGACCCCGTCCCCCCGAGAGCTGGGCTGGGGCGGGGGGCTGGCCCTGTGGAAGGGGTGCAGGAATCTTCCCTGCCCCAGAGCGCAGCCTGGGGCTGGCCGGGGGGAGAGTGATTGTAATGGCTCCCCCCACACCCGGGCATCCAGGGCCCCCCCGGCCCTCACCCAGTCCCTACTTTGCTGCTTTGTGTCTCTTGTGTGAGCTGCCTGGTCCGGCAGGGGCTGGGGGCTGCGCGTGGGCACCGCTCCCATGGCTCTGCTGGGGGGCCTGGCCCCAGCAGGGGTGGGGTCACACTTTGCAGGTGGTGTCCTGGGGCTGCAGCTTCCTGGGGGCGGGGGGCATCGGCATTGCGGGGAGGCGCTCGGCTGGGGGCCGGTGGGGTGGTAATGTTTAGCCCAGGCTGGTTGGAAGCCCCGGGGCGCGGTTCGGTTCGCAGGCTTGGCGGCCGGCTGCCTTCGCGCTGATCAAGCCGGCGAGGGGGCTGCGTAGGGAGGAACGATCCACACGCCTGCCTGCAGGACACCTGGGTTCCCGCCCCGGTGCTGGCGGCTGCCTGCCGTGAGTCTGTTCAGGCTCCCGACGGCTGGAGCTGGGGCACAGGGCCCGGGCGGCCGTGTCCTGAGCCCTGCTCCTCGCTCAGACGCCGGCTGGGCACCGGCCGTGGCCAGGCAGAACAGCCGCCGGGGCTGGGGGGGGGGGGGCGTGCTGTGTACTCAGACCCCCGTGCCCGGCTGTGCTGCTGGCGGGGCAAGCGGGGCTCTGCGTGCTGCCTGTCCGCCCCGTCCGTCCGTCCATCTCTCGGTGTCGTGGGAAGCCTCCGGATCAGGTGTTTTGCTCCTGGTCCCTCCCTGTGGGGCGCTCAGCGCTCGCTGCAGCCCCCCCTGCAGCTGTTGGGTGGGGGGCAGCCCCCCTCACTGAGCGTGCTGCCCTCTGGGGAGGGAGGCTCAGTCTGCTCAGTGGCAGGTGTCCCTGGCGATTGCTGTGGTGTGAGTGGGAGACGGGGCACGGGAGTGTGCGCACGGACACACACGTGTGTGTACACAGCCCTGGGCGTGCGCACGAGCCCTTGGGTGTGTTCCCGGGTTGTTCCTGGGGCGGAGGCAGCCCACGGCTGCTGGTCTGCAGTGAACAGCCAGAAGTGCCTTGCCGGGCTCTCGGTCTGAACCTCCCTGGGGCTGCCGGCAGCACCCTGTGGGGGGGACCTGTGTCCGCCGACATTCGGGAGCCTCCCCCCCGCCCCCCGGTAGCCAGGGCACCTGTGATTCGGCCTGGCCGGAGGCTCGACGCTGTTGGGTGGGGTGATGCCGGAGGAGTCGGCACGTTTCCCAATGGGGTGCCTTGCGGGGGCAGGGCTAGATTCCCCCACCCCCCCGGATCCCCTCTGGCCCATCAAACACCCCCTTGTTGGCTTGGGCTCAGCCAGGAGCCTGGTCCCGCCCTGCCCGGCATCGGCCCCCGTGGGCGGCACCGGCTGGTGGTGCTAACTCAGCGTTTCAGCACCGCTGTGCTCTGGACAGCTCCTCTCGTCTCCCTGCTCAGGGACTGGTCCTGGGGCCCGCGGGTGCAGGACAGCCTGGGGGTGCCTCTGGGCCAGATGCCAGCGTGCCACAGGACGGGCCCTGTAAACGCCGCTCTCGAGCAGACACCCACGGGTGCTTCCGTTATTTTGGGTGCCCGTCGCCTGCCGCCCCCGGTAGCTTTGGCAGCCGTCAGCCAGAGCCGGATCAGCCCGTTGTCCCCATGGACAGGTGAAGGGACTCGCCCGTGAGCACAGGTGGGGTCGTTGGCAGAGCATGGAAGAACCCAGGAGTCCTGCTCTCCGGGTCCCCAGCAGAGAGCTGCGCTGGGGAAGTAGGTCGCCTGCGTGGGGCTTGTTGGTGGTTCTTCTCCAGATGATCAGACTGGTCTTCCAAGGCCTCTGTGTTGCGTAATTCCAGCTTCCAGGAGCCAGCGCGGCTCCCACTGCGGCTCCATCTGGGTTTGTCTTGGCTCCCTCCTCTCGCGCTCGGCCCTCCCGACACACGTCGGGGGAACACGGCCCGCCGGCTCTCCCTCTGACGGGGCACACGGGGCCAGCACAGTCCTACCCCTGGTAGCCTCGCAGTTCCCCTGGCTTTGGGGGCTCCGGCTCTCTGCCTCTGTGCCCCAGGCTGCTCCTCCTGCCAGACGTCCTCCCGGCGCATCTGGCTCCAGCCAGCTAATAACTGCTCCTGGCAGCAGATTTTCCTTCCCCGTTAAGAGCTGAGGCAGGCGACCCCATGCCAGCGCCTGTCTTTCCCGGAGAGCAGCTGCATGCTAATGCTATTAAAAGCCTGCAGGCCACCGTCCTTCTGCACGGAAATACCTCCGAATCGCGGGGAAATGCCGCATGCTGCCCCAAATGGGAACGCACCGGGCAAGCCACCAGTCTGGGGGAGCGTGCGGGGCGGAGCTGCTGCCTGCCCCCACGAGTGGGACCCCTTGGCTGGCTGGGCTGGGTACCGCATGGGATCCTGGGCAGTGCATCGAAACCTTGTAATTACTCTGAGCGCCTTTGCAGGAGTCGGCAGGGCCTTTGACGCAGGTGATGAGATTGTAGATAGTCCAGTGACACCTAGAGACCCCGACTGAGATTTGGGGGGGGGGGGTGGTTGTTCCAGGTGCTGCAGAGACAGAAAGACACGGACTCCACCCCAAAGTCTGAAGAGACAGGGTGGGAGGGGAAACTGAGGCACAGAGCAGGGCCCTGCCAGAGCCGGGAGTAGAACCCAGGAGGCCTGAGTCCAGGCCAGCGGACCATCCTGCCTCTCCCATTTTCTCATTCATGGTTGAGGTGTCGTTGGCTTCGTGTTCGATCCGATCTTGCTTGGCGTATTTCGTTGCTGTAATGTGGTCTATAAACTTGTGACTGGTGTGGAGAAAGTGAATTAGGAAGTGTTAGTTACTCCTTCTCATAACACATGAACTAGGGGCCACCCAATGAAACTCATAGGCAGCAGGTTTAAAGCAAACAAAAGGAAGTATTTCTTCACACAACGCACAGTCAACCTGTGGAACTCCTTGCCAGAGGATGTTGTGAAGGCCAAGGCTGTAACAGGGTTCAAACAAGAACTACATAAGTTCCTGGAGGATCGGTCCATCAATGGCTATTAGCCAGGATGGGCAGGGATGGTGTCCCTAGCCTCTGTTTGCCAGAAGCTGGGAATGGGCGACGGGATGGATCATTTGGTGATTCCCTGTTCTGTTCATTCCCTCTGGGGCACCTGGCATTGGCCACTGTCGGCAGACAGGACACTGGGCTAGACCAGCCTTTGCTCTGAACCCGTCTGGCCGTTCTGATCTTATACTGGCAGCCATGACTCTGCGTGTGCGTTCATGCGGCGTGCTGGCTCCCCGATGTGCAGTACGTAACCCCTACCTCCATAGCAGCCATCTATGGGGATGGCTTCAGCCCCCGCGAGATGCAGCCACCTCTGGGGTGGAACCCAGCAGCTGCTTAGCAGCTTTTTATACTGTACAAGAGTTTAGGTCAGGCAGTGAGAGGAGTTGCCACCTGGGTCTCTGCACAGAGGCTGCCATCGGCCAAGGAAGGGGGTTTCCAGTGGACACAAGGCAGCTGAGGTCTCTGCCCTCACAGGGAGGACGGAGGGGACAGTGGTCCAGGCACTGGCCTGGTCCTTAGGAGACCTGGGTTATCATAGACTATCAGGGTTGGAAGGGACCTTAGGAGGTCATCTAGTTCAACCCCCTGCTCAAAGCAGGACCAATCCCCAATTTTTGCCCCAGATCCCTAAATGGCCCCCTCAAGGATTGAACTCACAACCCTGGGTTTAGCAGGCCAATGCTCAAACCACTGAGCTATCCCTCCTGCCATAGGATTCATGGACTCTATGGCCGGAAGGCACCATCTGATCTGACCCTGCAGAGCACTGGCCTGAAACCTTCCCTGTTTGATTCCCGGCTCTGCTTCTGATTCCCCGGGTGACCTTGGGCATGTCCCTCGGCCTCTCTGCGCCTGAGTTCCCATCTGTACAATGCAGGTAACATCCCTGCCACTGGGGTTGTGGACCCAGGTGCTGTGGGGACCCCGTGATCCGGGCTCAGTCCCCGGTCCGATGTGCCACACGACCCTTTTCCTCTGGGGCTGGAAAGGCCTGACGGGGGATCTCCTGGGAGCTGGGGCAGGAGCCACGCTGACTCTGGGTGGCGGCACATCGGCCCCACACTGGGGCGGCATGTGAGGAGCACTCACGGCCTCATCGCCTGCTTTGTGATTAGCTCCGTGTTCAAACGGCGCCAGTTTGCAGCTGTGGGGCCCCCGGGGACGGCCCCTGGCCCTTCACCGCGCTCAGGCGCCCAGAGATGCCTGTGTTAGGAGCTGTGAACTAGGCGTGTTCCCTCCAGGCGCGGCCCCAGGCAAGCAGCCCCCGGTGTGTAGAGCCACTCTGCCGCGCTGTCACTGCCCCTGGGGTCTGACGCCGGCCGGTGACACCTGAGAGGGGCAGTGGCACTGTCCGGCCCCTGGGGGCAGGAGGGCCCGGTGCGGGTGGGGTCTGTCATGCGGGGGCTCAGTTTGGGCCTCGCGCTGGTGCTAATTCAGAGCTCTGAGCTTCTCCCTTTCCCATAGGCATACGTGTATGCCGCTCCCTCCTCTGAGTGCTGTGCCTCAGTTTCCCCTGGGTCTGTGGAGAGATGGCGCTCGCTCTCCATGCATTCTGGGGGGAGCAGGCCCCTGCCCCTCCGCCCTCGCTGTCCGGGGCTAGTGGGACCCTACAGTGACGTCACGCTCCAGCCCAACTGACCGCTCCGTCCGTCCCTGTGCCCGGCACCCTGCCCCACTGCAGCACTGGTGCCGATGCCCCGATGGGGATCCCCCTCCCCCCAGCGATTGCTGGCACGACACTGTACCTGGGGTCCCCTGCCCCCCGCTAGGGCACGTCCCGTCTGTCCGCGTGAGCCTAGTTATCCACGGCTGCCTCGAATGATCCCGCAGTCAGCCGGGCTGGCGGGCTGGGGCCAGTGGGGGATGCTTCCTCCGCCGCGCCCATCAGCTTCGGCCTGGGCCGTCCCTGGGAGCGTTTCCTTCTCGTAACGCGCTCTCCCCCGGACGAGCCGCTGCCCCCTCTGCTCTCAGCTCAGTCTGTTTCCTTCCCTTGGTTCCCCTTCTTGCTTCGAAGGGCTCGGGCCCGCCCTTGCATGGTCGTGTCCCCGTGCGTCCCCCGGCACAGGAACTGCCGTAGCTGCTCTCTGCGGGGGCCAGCACCGGATGCGTAGGGGGCCGTGGGCCAGACCCAGGCGGGACCCGGCCGGCGCTGGCATCTCACAGCCCTGCCCGGGGCGCGGTGGTGACCCCTCCTGGCAGAGGATGAGACCAGGGGCCAAGATCTGGGCCCCGGTCACGCCCGGCGCCGCCCAGACTCTGTGGGAGACGGCCCTGGCCGTGAAGAGCTCGCCGGCTGGATGAGGCAGGAGGGGAAGCAGTGGCACTGGGGGGGCTTGCCCATAGTGCCCCCGCAGAGCAGTGCCCGGTCCGGTGTCGCCCGTCAGCGTGCTCCCTTTCTGCGGCACCGGGTTAGAGCACAGCCTGCCGTGCTGCTGGCCCCGGTCGCTTCCACGCCGCTGGCTCCTGCGGCAAACGTGTCCCGTGTGTGCCCCTGCGCGTGGCCACCCCCCAGCTCCCGAGTGCCCCGGGTCGTGGGTTGGGCCCGAATGCAGCCGGCTCGAGCCAGGCAGCTTTGCCCGCGGATCCGGCCCTGGGCTGGCCCGTGTCAAGCGGAAGCGCCCCGGTATTCCACGGTCGGTGCTCGGTCGGTGCTCGTGAGGCAGGGTAATTAGTGCCGCGCCCGGTGAAGCAGTTGTTGCTTTACAGTAATTGGCTAATCGCTAGGCAGTCAGTGGTGTTCCTTGTAAACTCATGACTCAGCATCACTCAGGCACGCTGCTGCCGTGGCTGGAACAGGCCGTCTTGCCCGTGTGCTCCCGAACGGCGTTGGGTCCTTAGCTCTGGGGGCAGACTCTCAGCCGCCTTGTGCAGTCGTTCACACTAGTGCAAGGAGCACGCCCCCTCTGCACTAGTGCAAACAAGGGGGAAGGGCAGTGGGGGGGCTGGCCCCACCTTTTTATACAGCATCCACGACTGACATGCAGCCCCTGCTGGGCTAGGATAGAGCAGCTGTTTCACAGGAGGCGATGGGTCTAGTGGGGAGGTGTGACGGAGTAGAGAGTGAGGTGGATTCAACCTGGGAGGTTTGTGGGGGAGGTTCCCTGGGACCTGCGGCATTGCATTAGGAAAGGGAGACTTTACCTGGGGCTGTAACATGAGCCAGGACGGGGGTTGGGAGGTGACACCTTTGGCTGGGAGAACGGACAAAAGGCGAGAGGAGGGGCCCCGGGGGGAGGGAAAGAGCCTCCTGGAGTTTTTGTCTGTGTGTTTTCAGTTTGGAGCTGGCTTGGGAAGAGGAGGGGAGGGGGGCAGACAGGGTCTGGCCTCCCTGCCCCATTTGGAGCTGTGGGGCAAAATGCAGGGAGCCCCAGGCGGGGGTCTAAGCTCCCTGCCCCCCGGAAGGGCCCGGCTGAGGGGTCCTGGATGTACTGACAAGCTCCGGTTGGATTGTGTTCCTGGCATCTCTAATAAACCTTCTGTTCTACTGGCTGGCTGAGACTCCCAGTGAATCCGGGGAAGAGGGGTGCAGGGCCGGACTCCCCTATACACCGTGACAGGAGGGCTCTGGGCTGGGAATTAGGAGACCGGTCTGCTGCTGGGTGCCCCTCGGCGACCTCTCTCAACCCTTTGGGGCAGGGTCTGGCTCTCCCTGTGTCATAAGAACAGCCAGACGGGGTCAGACCAAAGGTCCATCTAGCCCAGTATCCCGTCTGCCGACAGCGGCCAGTGCCAGGTGCCCCAAAGGGAATGAACAGAACAGGGAATCACCAAGTGATCCATCCCTTGTTGCCCATTCCCAGCTTCTGGCAAACAGAGGGTAGGGACACCATCCCTGCCCATCCTGGCTAATAGCCATTGATGGACCGATCCTCCATGGACTGATCTAGTTGTTTTTTGAACCCTGTTATGGTCTTCACAACATCCTCTGGCAAGGAGTTCCACATGTTTACTGTGCCTTGTGTGAAGAAATACTTCCTTTTGTTTGCTTTAAACCTTCTGCCTATTAATTTCATTGAGTGACCCCTAGTTCATGAGTTAGGAGGAGGAGTAAATAGCACTTCTTTATTCACTTTCTCCACACCCGTCATGAGTTTATAGACCTCTATCATATCCCCCCTTAGCCGTCTCTTTTCCAAACTGAAAAGTCCCAGTCTTATTAATCTCTCCTCGTATGGCAGCCGTTCCATAGCTCTAATCATTTTAGTTGCCCTTTGCTGAACCTTTTCCAAGTTCAATATTTCTTTTTTGAGATGGGGCGACCACATCTGCACGCAGTATTCAAGATGTGGGCGTACCATGGATTTATATAGAAGCAATATGATACTTTCTGTCTTATTATCTATCCCTTTCATAATGATTCCCAACATCCTGTTCGCTTTTTTGACTGCTGCTGCACATTGAGTGAATGTTTTCAGAGAACTATCCACAATGACGCCAAGATCTTTCTCGAGTGGTAACAGCCAATTGAGACCCCATCATTTTATATGTATAGTTGGGATTATGTTTTCCAATGTGCATTACTTTGCATTTATCAGCATTGAATATCATCTGCCAGTTTGTTGCCCAGTCACCCAGTTTTGTGAGATCCTTTTGGAGCTCTTTGCCATCTGCCAGGACTGAACTATCTTGAGTAGTTTTGTATCCTCTGCAAATTTTGCCACTTCACCGTTTACCCCTTTTTCCAGATCATTTATGAATATGTTAAATAGGACTGGGCCCAGTACAGACCCCTGGGGGACACCACTATTTACCTCTCTCCATTCTGAAAACTGACCATTTATACCTACCCCTAGTTTCCTATCTTTTACCCAGTTACCAATCCATGAGAGAACCTTCCCTCTTATCCCATGACAGCTTCCTTTGCATAAGAGCCTTTGGTGAGGCATCATCTCAAAGGCTTTCTGAAAATCTAAGTACACTCTATCCACTGGATCCCCCTTGTCCACATACTTGTTGACTTCCTCAAAGAATTCTAGTGGATTGATGAGGCGTGATTTCCCTTTACAAAAACCATGTTGACTCTTCCCCAACAAATTATGTTCATCCATGTGTCTGACAGTTTTGTTCTTTACTATTAGTTTCAACCAGTTTGAGCAGGACTGAAGTCAGGCTTACCGGCCTGTAATTGCCAGGGTCACCTCTGGAGACCTTTTTAAAAATTGGCATCACATTAGCTATCGTCCAGTCATCTGGTACAGAAGCTGATTTAAATGATAGGTTACAGACTACAGTTAGTAGTTCTGCAATTTCACATTAGAGTTCCTTCAGAACTCTTGGGTGAATCCCATCTGGTCCTGGTGACTTACTACTGTTTAATTTATCAATTTGTTCCAAAACCTCCTCTAATGACACCTCAATCTGGGACAGTTCCTCAGATTTGTCACCTAAAAAGAACGGCTCAGGTGTGGGATTCTCCCTCACATCCTCAGCCATAAAGACTGATGCAAAGAATTCATTTAGTTTCTCCACAATGGCCTGATTGTCCTTGAGGGCAATCCCAGGGGGGAGGGATAGCTCAGTGGTTTGAGCATTGGCCTGCTAAACCCAGGGTTGTGAGTTCAATCCTTGAGGGGGCCATTTAGGGATCTGGGGCAAAAATTGGGGATTGACCCTGCTTTGAGCAGGGGGTTGGACTAGATGATCTCCTAAGGTCCCTTCCAACTGATATTCTATGATTCTATGAGTGCTCCTTTAGCACCTCAATCGTCCAGTGGCCCCAGTGGTTGTTTAGCAGGCTTCCTGCTTCTGATGGACTTAATTTTTTTTGCTATTAGTTTTTGAGTCTTTGGCTAACTGTTCCTCAAATTCTTTTTTGGCCTTCCTCATTATATTTTTACATTTCATTTGCCAGAGTTTATGCTCCTTTCTATTTTCCTCACTAGGATTTAACGTCCACTTTTTAAAGGATGCCTTTTTGCCTCTCACTGATTATTTTACTTTGTTGTTTAGCCAGGAGCTGGGAGTGGAAGGCTCCCTTCACAAGTGCCCAGGTCTGGGCATCCCCCTGTAGTTCTGCGATTGGCCATTGTCAGACACAGGGTACTGGGCGAACGGGACATGGGCTGCCCCAGGCTGGCAGCTCTGAGGTTCTTGTGATGGTGATTAAACGTGCCGCGGCCGAGCCGTGGGGTCCCGCTGGGGTCGTCTCTGTTGTGCCCCCGGTGGTCTGTGCTTGTGCATACGGCTGTGTGGGGCCCATGGCAGAGAGGGAGCTGCGCCCCCAGGAGGCTGGGGTTCGCCGAGCTGCCCCCGTTGGCCCCGGCTGCCAGCGCACACAGCACGACCGCGGTGTGAGGGCTGCATGGGAATAAATGGAGCGTGATCCCGTCTGGGAGCTGCACCGCTCTCACCTGCGGGTCTCAAATAGGACTTCAGTGGCAGCTTACAGGCAACGAAACGGGGCGAGACAGAGCCCCCTGGCGCTCCGTCGGTCACCCCGAGAGCAGCCCGGATTCCTGCTTATGGACGGGGCTGGGGCAGTTTCAGTGCCTGGTGCACCAGGAAGGAGCTGGGCAAATTATCCGGTAGCCAGAAGCCCCCACCCAGCCAGAGGAGATGGGCCCTGGAAGCTCAAGCTGGCGTCGGCTGGAGCTGCTGGCCTGTGAACCTTGTGTCGGACGGACGCCCAGGGTTTGCGGGGGGGTTACAGCGTGAAATGGCTTTCTGGAAGAAAGGAGTGTTGCTGTGGCAAGCTTTGCGTCTCTCTGGATATTTGGGTTCATGGCTGAAAGGAAAGAAAATGATCGAAGAAGTTCCATTCTGTGTGAACTGAATCCTTTTGTTTCCAAACATTAGAAAGAAATGGGGGAGGAGGAGAAAACAAACCAGCCCCCCCTTTATCCCCCCCATTGAATTTTTCTGGTTTCATAATCTGAGTTTTCAGTTTGGGGGTTTTCATACAAAAAAAGGGGGGGAATGCTGGAAATGTTGGGGGGGGGAACCATTTCTCCCCCCCCCCCCTGAAATTTCCCATGACAAAAATTCCTTTTTCGCCCCATCCCAGCGCAGGCACTGGATTGTGGAGCACCGAGAGTCCTTAATTCTCTGCAACTGCCCCCCCCCGCCCCCTCCGTGAGTTGTCACGGAGACGCTTGGCAGCTGCAGACTCTCCAAGACGTCTCTCTCCAGCAGCTGGATTTCTTAGCACCCCCTTGTCGCTGCACATCTCTTCGCCACTTTGTCGCATCACATTACAGGCGCCTGTCACACCCCAGCCTGGCGCGTGGCGTGAAGGGATGTGACAGGAAATGGCCTGCCGGGATGTGGCCCCCTGGGACAGGTCAGCTGGGATGTGGGGTTTGTTTCTGCTGTACGCACGGCGCGGCTAACCAGGGCTGTGTTGGGAGCATGTAATGCAGACACGGGAGGTAGGACCCGCTGGACTGGAGCAGACCAGAGCTGGAATAATTGCTACGGTGGTCACACTCGGGGCAGCTCCCCCCTCTCACAGCGATGGGCTCAGGCTCTCTGCAGACCCCGGCAGCGTCGCTGAGTCAGTCACACTCGGGGCAGCTCCCCCCTCTCAGAGCGATGGGCTCAGGCTCTCTGCAGACCCCGGCAGCGTCGCTGAGTCAGTCACACTCGGGGCAGCTCCCCCCTCTCAGAGCGATGGGCTCAGGCTCTCTGCAGACCCCGGCAGCGTCGCTGTGTCATTCACACTCGGGGCAGCTCCCCCCTCTGACAGCGATGGGCTCAGGCTCTCTGCAGACCCCGGCAGCGTCGCTGCGTCAGTCACACTCGGGGCAGCTCCCCCCTCTCAGAGCGATGGGCTCAGGCTCTCTGCAGACCCCGGCAGCGTCACTGAGTCGGTCACACTGGGGGCAGCTCCCCCCTCTCAGAGCGATGGGCTCAGGCTCTCTGCAGACCCCGGCAGCGTCGCTGAGTCAGTCACACTCGGGGCAGCTCCCCCCTCTCAGAGCAATGGGCTCAGGCTCTCTGCAGACCCCGGCAGCGTCGCTGTGTCATTCACACTCGGGGCAGCTCCCCCCTCTGACAGCGATGGGCTCAGGCTCTCTGCAGACCCCGGCAGCGTCACTGAGTCGGTCACACTGGGGGCAGCTCCCCCCTCTCAGAGCGATGGGCTCAGGCTCTCTGCAGACCCCGGCAGCGTCGCTGTGTCAGTCACACTCAGGGCAGCTCCCCCCTCTGACAGCGATGGGCTCAGGCTCTCTGCAGACCCCGGCAGCGTCGCTGCGTCAGTCACACTCGGGGCAGCTCCCCCCTCTCAGAGCGATGGGCTCAGGCTCTCTGCAGACCCCGGCAGCGTCACTGAGTCGGTCACACTCGGGGCAGCTCCCCCCTCTCAGAGCGATGGGCTCAGGCTCTCTGCAGACCCCGGCAGCGTCACTGAGTCGGTCACACTGGGGGCAGCTCCCCCCTCTCAGAGCGATGGGCTCAGGCTCTCTGCAGACCCCGGCAGCGTCGCTGTGTCAGTCACACTCAGGGCAGCTCCCCCCTCTCAGAGCGATGGGCTCAGGCTCTCTGCAGACCCCGGCAGCGTCGCTGCGTCAGTCACACTCGGGGCAGCTCCCCCCTCTCAGAGCGATGGGCTCAGGCTCTCTGCAGACCCCGGCAGCGTCGCTGTGTCAGTCACACTCAGGGCAGCTCCCCCCTCTGACAGCGATGGGCTCAGGCTCTCTGCAGACCCCGGCAGCGTCACTGAGTCGGTCACACGGGGGGCAGCTCCCCCCTCTCAGAGCGATGGGCTCAGGCTCTCTGCAGACCCCGGCAGCGTCACTGAGTCGGTCACAGTGGGGGCAGCTCCCCCCTCTCAGAGCGATGGGCTCAGGCTCTCTGCAGACCCCGGCAGCGTCGCTGCATTAGTGACGCTCAGTTCATGTTTTTCAGTCTCACGCTCAAGCGCTAGGGACTGACATTTTAGGAGGAAAGCTGATGCCGTGACTCCAGGCCTGGGGGTCTCTCATGTCTGTGCTTTAATGCCGCTCTGGAGGCAATTAGCCAGTCGAGGGGCCCTGGCTGCAGCTCGCCTGTGAGGAAAATCCGCATGAGCAAGCGCACAGCAGCCGCCTGGCTCCTCTTCCAGCCCGGCAGCCTTGCGCTGGGGTGACCGTTCCTGGCTCTCCCCCGCTGGTGGATGCAGCAGCGGGTTCATCTCTCTGGCCTGGCTGCTAGCAGCCTGGCTGAGAAAGGGCCAGCGTGCAGCTCCGTCCCGGATTGATTTCCCAGCCATTGGCTGCTGCTAATCGATACCCCCGTCCCGGTGATGTGAGGCGCTGCTGTTGCAGGGCCCGTGTGCGGCCGGCAGAAGGGGAGGGGGCTCAGGGGGATAAATGCTGCCTCCCCTGCGCTCCGTTCTCCTGCGGCAGTGGGCAGAACCAGCGGGCTGAGCCCAAAGTGCCCTGTGCGGCTGGCCCTGGGCTCAGACAGCCTGGCGTGGGCCGGGTGCGTGTCCGTCCTGCGCTGGGTCAGGTCGCCCCATTGCCCCCGGAGGAGCATTCCCAGAGCCCACGGGCCGGGTTTCCAGGGGCTCCGCCCCTGCCCCTCGAGCTCCGCCCCCAGGCAGTAAAAGGGCCAGGCTTCCCGAAGCTCCTGAGAGGGAAACCCGGCCTCTGCTTGGGAGCTGAACTCACCCGCGGTCACATGGGGAGCCAGCGGCGGAGCCTGGCATGGAACCCAGGTGTCCTGGCTCCCGGCCCAGAGCCTCCCCTGCCCAGCTCCCCTGCCCCCTCGGGGCCCAGTGGCCTGCGCAGGGCCATTCCCCAGAGGGCTGGGAGTCGGTTGCCGGTGGGACCAGCTCACAGACTGTGCGAGACTCGCTCTGGGCTGACGTCCTGCGTGGCGCAGGCCGTGGCGTTCCCAGGGGTTCCCGCAGCCGGCCGGCCCCTGGTGCTTGGGTGGCACCGTGGCCGGGCACAGCAACAGGTGGCAGAAACCCACCCCCGCCCGCGGCAGGGACGCGCCCGGACTATTGGCAGGCGTTGCAGCCAGGAACGGGTTCCCGCAAAGCGGTTCGTTGTCACTTCCCAGCCGCCTCTGGGGCGCGGGGCTGCTTGGTGTCCGCACGTCTGGCGCGGGCACGAGACCCGCTCGAGTTCACCCAGCGCTCTCCGTGCCTTTGCCTGCGGCTACCGTGGCCAGGGAACCCGAATAATTCCCAGCCCGTTGGCAGGGGGAAGAACGTTGCCTCGGGAAACGAGGGTAAACTGCAAGGTGAGATGTGGGGAGAGGAATGACAGGCTGTGTGTGTGTGTGTGGGGGGGGGTGCTCTGGTCTGGCCACTCCAGCCGGAGCCTGTGGCTGGGGAGGACGCAGCGTGTGGCGGAGGCGAGGCTGCCCCCCCCCTCCGGATATCGGGGCGCCACACACAGCACAGGTGTGTGTGTGTGGGGGGAGTGATGCTTGGAGCTGCCACATGCTCTTTGTGCAGCGGTTCCCCCCGAGGGCGGCCGGGTGGCCCAGCGGGGCTGGTGCTCTGGGTCTACCCCACCCAGCCTCTCGCCCGCTTGCTGCCCGGGTCTGCCTGGGGCCTCCGGCTGCTGCTGGTAACGACTGCAGCTTTCACCCGACGGGGCTGCTGGCGATAACGCGGAGAGAGGTACTGAGCGTCCAGCAGCGCCCGGAGCGGGGGCCCCAGCACTGCCCAGCCCTGGCCTGGGAGCAGGGCCTCCAGCAGGCTGAGCGCGGCAGGCAGAGCAGGAGATGGTCCCTGCCCTGTCTAACGATAGACAGGCAGGATTGTTACCTCCGCTGTGCATGCGGCGAGCTGAGCCCCAGAGAGACGCAGGGACCTGCCCAAGGCCGCTCAGGACGTCACTGGCAGAGACAGGAATTGGATGTGAGCCAGTCAAGCAGCAGGACGGGGCAGGGGTTAGGAGCATGGGCCTGAGATCGGTTCCTCGGGCAAGTTTTGTAGCCTGCTCCGGGGCAGAGGGCTCGGGGGACTGAGCCAGGACACCTGGGTTCTGTTCCTGGCCCTGCCACCGACCTGCTGGGCAACATGGGGCACGTCCCTTCCCCTCCCTGTGCCTCAGTTTCACCCAGTGCCCTTTGTCTCATTGCTTTGTAATTTCTTCTGGGCAGGGGGTTGTGCCTGGGCAGGGCCTGGCACCGCGTCCCCTCTGGCTGCAGCGGCGGTGGTGGTGAGCATCACTCAGGGCACATCTACGCTGCAAAGGGAAACCGGGGCCGGGAGTCTCAGAGCCCGGGTCGATGGACTCGGGCTCGCAGGGCTGAAGGCAGCCGTGTGTACGGTGCTGCTTGGGCTGGAGCCTGGCGTCCGAGACTCGGAGCCCCACCCCAGGGGGAACGGCCCCGCGGCTCCCATTAGCCCCGCGGCCAAGCCAGTCGCTCTGGGCTTTGACGCTCGGCCCCTCGGGGGCTGGTTTGCTGTGCAGATGCGGCCTGAGCACGTGGAGAGCGGACACCAGATGGGACTGGGCCCTCAGAGGGTGCGAGGCTGTCGGCGGGAGCAGCGGGAGGCTGTGTGTGTGTGGGGGGGGTGGCGTTGTGCCGGGGGCCATCGCTCCTCATGGCCACCCGCCCCATGGAACTGCGGCTGCAGCTGCCGTCGCCTTCCCACCTCATCCGGGGCGCAGGGAGCGAGATGAATCGTAGGCAACCTCGTGTGCCGCCTGCTAGATCCTCACGGCACCCGACAGCTCCTGGGGTCCCGGCACAGCCAGACTGGGGTGCGGGCGGCGAGAGGGGAGCTGACCCAGGGGCCAGAGAGGCCCGACGGGCTGCAGGGCCTGCGTGCTGGGGCCTGGGGCTCCCTGCCCCACTGGGGAGGAGTTTCTAGCCACGAGCCGCTCCCCATGGCCCTTGAACTGGGTGCTGGAAAACGCCATCTAGCGTCTCCAGCGAGGGTTCAGCACCTTCTTAAAATGCTGGGGCCAGATTCAGAGTCCACAGGTCTCAGCTCCCCAGTGCCTCCGGTGGGGGCAGAGCTGGAGTTACAGCAGCCCTGAGGCTGCTCCGCTTTACATTGCCGGTCCCAGACACGGAGCACCTAGGTTGGGCTTAAAGCTTCTTAAATCTGCTGGAGCTCAGGGCACAGGGAGCTCGCAGGCTTTGGCGTGAGGACCAGGAAGCACTGCAGCCCTCTGGGGTGGCTGATGCCAGGGAGAGATGGGCGCGGGGCAACCCCTGTCCAAGCGAGTCTGGATTCAGGGACTTCTGGGGCACCAGGTGCTGATTCCTGCTGGACGGCAAATCGATGTGTCTGTTGTACCAGTCTGGGGCAGGACGCCTGGGTTCTGCTTCCAGCTCTGGGAGGCGGATCTTGGTGTAGGTGCACATGGGGAGTTCGGGAACCGTCTTGTGCCCCTAGGGCGCATGCAAACTCGCACACGTGTGGGGCTCCGGAAGAGTTGGTGCCACTTTCCTCTCCCCGTGCATCACCAACCTGCCGGTGCTTCCCCTGAGCGCCGGCCCGCATGCCGGGCAGGGGGGCTCGGTGGGCGTGGGCGATATTTCCCTGTTTGCCATGTTGGTTAATACCTTCCGTAAGACACGGCAGCTTATCAGTCAGAGGAATTGTGTCGTGCGTCAGTGCCGACGAGAGAGGGCACGGCACTGTTCTCCAGCGCCCAGGCGATGACAGGCAGGGCACGGTCGGCATTAAGTCTTTCCTGACAAGTACATCTGATAATCACGCATCATATTAATTCACCTGTCATGGCAGTAAGCGAACATCGCCGTCCAGGAGATCTGCCTCCTTCCTAAATGGCCATTACCCAGAGATAGGGCTCGACAGCCCTGGGAAGAGACTGCGGGGAGGACTTGGGCGGAGTTATTTCTGCATGGATTGCTGTACGCACACACTGCGTGTACACAAACACACCCCGGCACCAGCAGCCCAGTCCCTCCCTCTCCCTGCCTGACACAACTCATCACAGCTGTGTGGAGCGAGGACAGGAAGGAGGAGTAACTCAGTGGGCAGCCGCTGCAGGGAACCGCTTGCCCTTGGTTGCTGTTCTGGCTCAGCACCGCGTAACGGTCCTTAGATTGCGGGCGAAGCTTTTAATTATTTCTCTACCGTGGCAGCAGCTGGAGGCTTCGGCCCAGCAGTGCCGGGCACTAGACAATCACAAGACAAGAAGCCTGCTTTGAACTGAAGTAGGTGCGTCCACACAGGGGGTTGGTGCTGTTTAGCTCCACCGCCGTGTTTGTGTGGACGGGGCCGTGCCCGCCCAGCCGTGACCCCCTCCTCCGGGAGCAAACACTGATCCCAGGCAGAATTGCACGACACGGTACCTGACTCTGGACCCAGCTGTTTGCAGGAGCTGATGGTGCAGCCAGATGTGAGGTGACGCCCCAGGGGAACGTTTGATGGGGTGGAGAACAGAGGTGCCCTGGGTTTGAAATCTCACTTGTCCCCCAAAGGTTCATTTTGAAATGCACCCCGCCCTTGTCTGTGCACTGAAACCGCAGCCCCCACCCTTGTGACCGTTCAGACGGCAGCTCGAAGCGAAGAGACCCCCGGCGAGGAGACTCGGTCTCCTTCGCTTGTTTCTGCAGCAGCCCCTGGCTGGAGCAGGGGACAGGCAGGGTTAGCGCTCAAAGCGCCACTCCGCCCGGGCCCGTTGTTCGCTGATGGTTGCACCTCGAAGCCCCAGCTGAGATCGGGGCCCTGTTGGGCCGGGCGCTGCATGGATGGGGGGACAGACAGCCCAAGAGCTCACAGACAAAGCAAAGAGGGCTCTGCCCCACTTGAACCCAGATCTCCTGCGCCCCAGCCTAGTGCTTTAACCATCCGGCCTCCTGCCAGCTCTCCTGGGAGGTTTGCCCTGTTTTCAGCCGGCAGTGACGCTGCCAAGGGCCAGGAAAGCTGCGATTTGCATCGGTCAGGCTTAGCCTGGGGCCGAGCTCCATTGACGCCCAACACGGCTTTCCTTGTCTGGGGCGCATGGACGTCAGCTGGGGAAAGCGGGGCTAATTCCCAGCCTGGACAAGGTCTAAGAGGCATCATTCCCCGTGTGCTGCCGACGGAGGCAGGGCCTGGCTAGAGGAGCGTGGGCAGTCCCTCGGCTCCTGTCTTAGGGCCTCACGGCAGGAATTCTCCAGCCAGCTCCCCCTGCGATGACTCAGGGATTCAGTATATTTAGGGAGCATGTTACCCCACCACCCATTAATTTATATCCATTGGGCTGGAGATTCGAGAGCCGGTTTATCCTGCGCTGTGTCCAATCAATCCCTTCCCCTGTGAAACGCGATGTTCAAATCACTGCATGCCGGGTAAAGTATCGTCCCCGGCTCGTTGCAGGCACCGGGTCATTTATCTCTGCCCGGCCCAGTGCAGTGGCAGCCGAAAGAGACGAGTTTGCTGTTGATTTTCATCATTAATAATTATGTGTTGCCCAGGAAATGTTAAATGACCCAGCGCAGAAAGGGCGGCTTATGGAATGAATAAATCAGGCAGGCGGGGAAGGGGTGTCTCCTCTTGGCACACACGCCTCTTTCCACAAGCCGCCATGGGGAGTAGCCACTGCCAGCCCACGGGACCTGGTAAGTGGTTCAGTTGCGGCCATCGATGCTGGGATCGGCCTGGAGCCCTGAACAGGGAGATGTGGGGGGGGCGGGGGGGGAGGCAGCCCCATAGGAGCCTAGAGAGGAGGGGGGAGCAGAGATTGGCTCAGAGCAGGGCCCATCCAGCCTCGGCTGCCGAGGAAAGTGCCTGGGGTAACTTGTGCCTGGTGGAAGCTCCCCCCGAGCCAAGTGGTTAGAGGTCGGGCAGCAGCCCAGCCAGGCCTCCTGCGTGTCCTGTTGTTTTCACGCTCACTGGGGTAACTCTGGATATTCTCCTTCCTACGAAACTCCTCGTCTCTGCTGGTGCCCGCTGAGCAGCGACTGGCGTTGGGCTGCTCAGTCCTCTGCCCAGGATCGGGGCGGTTCCCGTCTCTCCATGGGGAACGGGGAACATTTTTGCATGTGTCTAAGGGGTTAAGGAGCCTGATTGTATGGGACTTAGGCTCCGAAGGGGCTTTGGAAAATTCTGCCCCGTGAGACGATCCAATGTCATTCTGCATGAGCAGGGGACATGGGGCCCGTCTGAGGCTACAGCTCGCTGCCCTCTGGCCCCTGGGCCGGGCACTTTGGCCTTGATTTCCCTGCATGGGAAGGATTCTTACCCCTTTGTCCTGACGAGGGGACGGAGGCCCAGAGCTGTTAAGTGATTTGCCCAAGGTCACACGGGGAGGCAGCAGCAGAGCCAGGAACGGAACCATCTCCCTAGTCCCCAGGGCGGACTGCCGGGACAAGCCGGGGCCAGGCCATACGTGTGACCCGGGCAGGACTCCACCTTGACGGGCGAGCACGTGACGAGCGGGGGCCGGGACCGGGGGTGCGCCGGTCATGCAGGCAGCCCCTGGGGGCCCAGGCGCAAGGCCTGCAGCGGCATTGGGTGGCGCAGGAGCGTCGTCCTGACTGACGAGAGGGGGGACCGGCGTGTCCGTGCCTAGAAGCCGGGGGGGGGGGGGGGTTGGGGGATGGGGAGGTGGGGGGTGAATGAGAGAAATCGGAATGTGGGGAGGGGGTCGGGTGTGGGCGCTGCATTTCCATGGTCCTGTTCTCACCGCCTGGCTCCCCGTGGTGGACGTCTCGCAGCGAGCGCCTGGCAGCAGGGGCCTGGTCACACCGCTGGGGCCTGCGGGCAGCACCCCCAGCCGATATCATGCCATAGGACGGGCCCCTGTAGGGCAGAAATTCACACCCAGGGCAGGGCCCAGCAGGAGGCCTCAGCCCCCCCAGCCCTTCAGCCATGCCCAGGGGTGAGGGACCTTGGGGGGCTGGGCCCTGAATTTGCCCTCCATGAGCAGAGACTGAAACAGCTGCTTGGTCCCCTGCGTCCTCCTAAAAGGCTCTGTCCCAGTCGCCGTTCCTTCGTCCGTCCCTTCTCAGTGCGTGTGGCCCCCGTGCAGGCAGGGAAGGGTTTGCCCAGGCTGCAGGGTCACCGCTCCGCCGGTCTATGGTGAGCAGGGCTCTTGTCACATCAGGCGTGGCGGGCTCATCAAGTGTGGGCAAAGGGAGCTGAAATCAGAGGGAATAAATTTGCAATTTGTTCGTGTCGCTTTTCCTCCCTGTGGTGAGTCAGCTCTGCACGGGGAATTACGGGAACATCAGTCCCGTTACTGGGAGATAAAGGGGCTGGTTTGCAGTTTAGTAGAGGCCTCGCTCTCCTCCTTCCCCCTAAGGCGCTGCACGTCGCTCATGTGTCAGCACGAGACACAGACCATTTGGGGCTGGGGGGAAATTGTCTCTCAGAGGCAGACGGTCGCCACCAGGGAAACACGGGGCCAGATTCCCCGTGAGTCAGTGCAGTTACGTCAGTCGGGAAACACCCAGAAACGCATCCCTGAGCTGCTGCTTCCACCCGGCCGCTCTTAGCCAGAGCCGGTGGGGTTCGGGTGCTCCCTTTCCACCCCGCAGTAGTGCCAATTGTTGTTAGCAGCAGCCCTGTGGTCCCAGTGGAGATCCGGGTCCCCTGGTGCCAGGCGATGGATGGGCTCAGAAAGAGCCCTGGTCCCCAAGGAGTTGGCGACCTACGTGGACAAGGCAGAATTCTCAGCCGTGGGGTGCAGGTGGAGAACTCGCCCCAGGTCATGCGGGGTGGGGGGGGGGGTTCCCCACAATTGAGCAAAGGGAAGAAAACTGCACGCACCCTCAGCAAGCCACACAGTGCAGTTCCCGGGCTTCTCCCGTAGCTTCTCCAGGGTGCATCGAGGGAGGGTGATTCGCCTCTTGTGCTGCGCTGCTGCTCCGGGGTGACCTGCTCCCTGACCCTGCCACCGTGTGTGTGTGGGGGGGCGGGGTGCAGGGCCCCTTGAGGTCCTTTGCAGCCCGGCGTGTCTGACTCTAGGTGCTGCCGGAGCTACCCCCCCGAAAGCCGCAGGCACAGAGGGGGTGGGAGTCGTCTTAGCGCCACGCTGACTCCGGAGCTGTGTCTGTCACGGACTGGCAAAGGGCAGCGTTCCTGGACTGCACAACTACAGCAATCTGCCCAGCCCTGGCAAGAAGAGAGGGAGCTCGCGGCCAGGCCTGAGATGTTCCAGGAATAAGGCTCTTTTCTGTCTGCCCCGGTGACTTTATGCAAAGGCAGGTGGGGTAAAAGCCTCACCAAACCGCTCTTCCGTGAGGAATTCCAAGCCATGAATTCTCCAGGACAACTCTTGGCTGCCTTCCAATGTGCTCTGTCAGCCCCGGCCCATGCAGGGGGGAGCCATAGCACGCTGGGACGCCCAGCTGAGGGGCGTTTGCCCTCAGGGGGATGGCCGGACCCAGAGAGCCGCAGGGGCCAGCCCTGTGCAAGGGGCAGCGGTCGGGGGTTTTGCTGGAATCCTGCTGTTCACGGAGCCTCCTCTATTTTTAGCTGCTGCTGCTGCTCCGGGACCCGCTGCCCGCGCGTAATGAGTTGTGGCGTGACCTGTTCTGTCCTCTCCCGTTAAGTGCAGCTCTGTTGCCCATTCAGTGCCTCTCCTTCCCCTGCGCCCTGGCTGCGGGGTTCCCCCCAGACGTTTGCTGTGGAAGCGACTGGAGCTGATGGAATAATGGCAGTTTCTCTTCACAATGGAGTGTCCCCCGGTAGAAGGGCTGGCCGGTCCCCCGCCCCCAGCTCATTCTCCAGGGGCCTGCGAAAGGAGCCGGGCTGGGGGAGAAGGAGCAGAGAGACGGAAGCTGCAGCACTTAGCCAAGGGAGGGCTGGGACGTGCAAAGTAGGTCAGGCCCCAGTTAGCAGCTCTGTGAGAGCTGGACTGGAAGGAGCGCTCCAGCCCCCCTCGTGTTCCACACGTCGGCATTTGTTAGAAAGTGATAATCTGTCCCGGCTGAATGGGAACTGGTCCCGGGGACGGGAAAGTGATAATCCGCCCCGGCTGTGTGGGAACCGGGGATGGGAAAGTGATTATCCGCCCCGGCCATGTGGGAACCAGGGATGGGAAAGTGATAATCCGCCCTGGCTGTGTGGGAACCGGGGACGGGAAAGTGATAATCCGCTCCGGCTGCGTGGGAACCGGAGATGGGAAAGTGATAATCCACCCCGGCCACGTGGGAACTGGTCCTGGGGATGGGAAAGTGATAATCCGCCCCGGCCGAGTGGGAACCGGGGACAGGAAAGTGATAATCCGCCCCGGCCGTGTGGGAACTGGGGACGGGAAAGTGATAATCCGCCCCGGCCATGTGGGAACCGGGGACGGGAAAGTGATAATCCGCCCCGGCTGTGTGGGAACCGGGGACGGGAAAGTGATAATCCGCCCCGGCTGTGTGGGAACCGGGGACGGGAAAGTGATAATCCGCCCCGGCCGCGTGGGAACCAGGTCCCGAGCACGGGAATAGAGGCGGGAAGTTTAAAACACAGAGGGGACATTGCGTGGGTCTGATCCCGCCAATGAGTCAAACCGTGGTATTTGCAGCCTCGGTGTTGTGGGTACTTACCAGGCCCCATGGCCACGGTGTCTGAGCACTTCACAACCTCGTAATGTGTTTCTCTTTGCTGTCAGCCAGGGCGGCGATATGTCCCCCTCTCACAGGCAGGGAGCCGAGACCCAGAGAAAGGCAAGTGACTTTCCCAAAGCCACGCGGGGCTGAGGGCGGAGTCGGGACTCACCCAGGTCTCCCCAGTTCTAGGCTGGTGGAAGCTCTGGAAGGGGGGTGCTGGTCCTGTGATGCTGCACAGCATTTCCCCCAAAGTTTTGGGGTGTTTTTTGGGGCAGAAAAAGGCTTTTAGGACAAAGTGTAAATTTTGACCAAAAAATCATGTTCTTTGCATTTTTTCAATACAAACTAAAAGCAAAATGAAAACTTTCGTTTTCTCTTGTTTCAAATCAAATATTTAGCTTTTGAAAAATGGAAGTTTCATTTTTCATTTTGTGTTTTTATTTTTCTCCCCCTTCTTTCTTTCCCCTTTGTCCCCAGAGGAGGGTGGGGGGAGGATGCAAAAAAACGAAACAAAACGAATGTTCAGTACTTGACTCTAAACCAGCATTTTCATTTCTTTGAAAAATTGAAATGTTACATGACAAACTTCAAAGCAAATGACATTTTTCTTTGTTTAGAATTTGTGGTGGCAAATAACGCCCATCCTTCGCCCAGCCCAAGGCTGACACCCCCACCCCCCACAAGGTTCAGTAACAGAGCATAGTGCAGCACTGGTGTTTGGAGAGCCAAAGGGCCTGGTGGGAAAAAGCCAGGAGGTGGAACTGATAAATCCCGCAGGGTCAGTGCCGTGGGGCTGCCTCTCCCTGTTCCTGTCCTTCGGCCCTGGGCCAAACCTTGCAGGAGTCAGCAAGGCTGGTGCGAGGAGAAGGAGCTGGATCAGGACACGGGCGACCTGGGTTTGATTCGTGGCTGGGACCTTTTGGCATCTCTCTGTGCCCCTGCTGTAAAATGGGGAACTGATCCTTCGTTTGGTAGCCCCCTCCATGGATGTTATCCCCCAGTTGGCGCCCGTGGCACGTTCCTGTTTCTCGTACAGCACTGAGCATGGGCGGGTTCTCACACACCACAGCTCTCTCTGCACTTGCACTGATCAGTATTTACCCAGACGCCATGTGCTCACAGCCGTCACGCGGGCCTCTGCCAGGCTGGGGGACGTGCCCGTCACCACAGATGGTGCCGCTTTCACCAGCCTGCCCCATTCCTGCGTCTGTGCTGGGCTCTCCGTGCGCTTGGCCCTGCAGGAGCAACCAGGGTTAATCTGCACCTCGTTCCTTGCCCGGAAAGGGAGGATGGAGGCGCGTGTATCTGACACACAGAGAAAAACAATAAATTGGTGGGAAGGATTTGAAAGGTTCCTAATGAAGAATGCAGCTCACCTGGGAATTCTGTCGGAAGCTAAGCCCCTAACTCTATCTCTGCCCCCCCCTTCGCTGGTGCCTGAGTCGCACCATCTCTACCGTATTTCCCCTGACATCCCTGGGGCGGGGCAGGGCTGGTATCCGCCTTGTCCCGGGGAAAGGAGGCACAGAGAGACGGAGCGACTAGGAAGTCTGTGTTGCAGCCAGGGGATTTATGATGCATTAGGTTGCCAACCGCACCTGACTTCTCTTAGCATAACTCCACCCTCCCCTTCTTCCTCCTCCCTACTGCCAGTCCCTGCGTCAACCCTCAGCACCACTTTGGGTCAGAAAAGTGTCTTAGCATGACGCCAAAGACCACAAGGTGTCCATGGAGTGCCAGGATCCAAGGTGATGGATGCCAGCTCTAGCCAAGAGCCTGCAGTCATGGGACTGGCACCATGAGGGCTTTGCCCGTGATGTCACCCCTAGGAATTTTCCTCCAGGGTAGATCGGCAGAGGCCCTGGAGGTTTTTTGCCTTCCTCTGCAGCCTGGGGCACGGGTCACTTACCGGAGGATTCTCTGCATCTTGAAGTCTTTAAACCATGATTTGAGGACTGCAATAGCTGAGACATAGGTGAGAGGATTATTCCAGGAGCGGGTGGGTGAGATTCTGTGGCCTGCGTTGTGCAGGAGGCCAGACTAGATGATCGTAATGGTCCCTTCTCACCTTAACGTCTGTGAGCAAGAATTTGCAGGGAGCAAGTATCTGGTGATGTTTCCAGTTCCATGCACAGGCCAGGCAGAGCTACAGGGTCTCAGAGCGCCGGTGAGGCGGAGGAGGGGTTTAGGTTTATTCGCAACTGGGGAAACTTTTGGCAAAGGGGGGGAGCCTCCACAGGCAGGATGGGCTCCACCTAAGCCAAACTGGAACCAGATTCGTGGCCTGGAAAATTAAAAAGGCCCAAGAGACGCTTTTGACCGAAGGGCTGGAGGAAAGCCGGCAGGCGCAGAGGAGCACACAGTTCGGACGGAGCCATCCCTTAGGGGAGGATTGATTGAAGGGGATTCTTTATTTCCTAGTAATGAGGAGAGGGTAGAAGTTAATAGAGGACTGGTAGGAACTGAAGAGAAACAGTCAAAGGAAAACCAGTCCCATTCGTTACATCCCGTGAAGGCAGACGCCAAAATATTGACACATTTTATTAGTGCTTGTGCTAGCATTCTAAATACGAAGCTGGATGAACCTGAGTGCCCGGTACTAAAGAGGATACTGATATTATCACAGACACTTGATGGAACAATGATAATGAATGGGACGTGGGAATGCCGGGTACCAAAGGTAGAGGAATGATGGAGGAGGTCATGCTGGTGGGGCTAGAGCACTGTGTGTGAGTGAAAGCATAGAGTGAAATGTAGCAAAAATCTTCAATGAATCTAATGGTACCATAGGACCTCTCTGGATAGAAATTCCCTGCTTGGATAATAAGAGTCTAGCAGTAGGGATGTACTGCCGACCACCTGACCCAGATGGTGCCGGTGACTGAAATGCCCAGGGCGAGTAGAGAGGCTACAGAAATAGAAAACTCAATAATAATGGGAGATTTCAACTATCCCCATATTGACTGGGAACATGTCGCCTCCGGGCAGGATGCAGAGAGAACATTTCTAGACCCCGTTAACGACTACTTCTTGGAGCAGCTCGTCCTGGAACCCACCGGGGGAGGCAATTCTTGATTTTAGTCCTAATTGGCACATAGGATCTGGTCCAAGAGGTGAACGTAGCTGAACGGCTCGGTAATAGCAACCACGATGTAATTAAATTTAACACCCCTTGTAGTCGGGGAAATACCAAAGAAACCCACCACAGTAGCATTTGACTTCAAAAAGGGGAACTACACAAAAATGAAGAAGCCAGTTAAAGGGAAATTAAAAGGAACAGTCACAAGAAGTGCATCTGAAGAAGTGGGTATTCACCCACGAAAGCTTATGCTTCAATACCTCTGTTAGTCTATAAGGTGCCACAGGACCCTTTGTCGCTTCTACAGATCCAGATTAACACGGCTACCCCTCTGATACTAAATTCTTGAAAGCTGCATGGAAACATCTTAAAAATACCATAGTAGAGGCTCAAACTAAATGCATATTCCAAATTAAGAAAAGACCAAAAAATGCCATCATGGCTAAACAACGCAGTAGGAGAGGCAGTTAGAGGCAAACAGGATCCTTTAAAAATTGGAAGTCAAATCCTACAGAGGAAAATAGGAGCATGAACTCAGGCAAGTCAAGTGTAAAAATATAATTAGACAGGCCAAAAAAGAATTTGAAGGGCAACTAGCAAAAGATAAAAACTAACACCACTGTTAAGCTTCTGCTGAAATAAATTTGTTAGTCTCTAAGGTGCCACAAGTACTGCTGTTCTTTTTGCTGACACAGACTAACACGGCTGCTACTCTGAAAACAATCAGTGAGGCCCCTGGACAATCGAGGTGCTAAAGGAGCCCTCAAGGAAGACCCGGCCATTGCAGAGAAGCGACATGAATTCTTTGCATCAGTCTTCACTGCAGAAGATTGGTGGGAGGGAGGCTCTCACATCTGAGCCATTCTGTTTAGGTGACAGATCTGATGAAGTGGGTTCTAGCCCACGAAAGCTTATGCCCAAGTAAATTTGTTAGTCTCTAAGGTGCCACAAGTACTCCTTGTTCTTTTTGCAGATACAGACTAACACGGCTGCTGCGCTGAGATCTGAGGAGCTGTCCCAGACTGAGGTGTCAGTAAAGGAGATTTTAGAACAACCTGAAGTAGGAAGTGATGAGGAACAGGTGGTATTTAAGCATGAGTTCTGAGGGAACTCAGATCTGAGACTGCCGAGCTACTAACGGGCGTGTAACCTCTCGCTTAAATCAGCCTCTGCTCCCGATGACTGGAGAAAAGCTAATGTCACACAGGTTTTTACAAAGGCTCCGGAGGGGATCCTGGCAATCCCAGGCCGGTGAGCCTGACTTCCGTACCAGGCCAATCAATTGACACTAGTAAAGGACAGAATGATCAGAGGCGTAGGTAGCCACAGTGTGGTGGGGAAGAGTCATCCCGGCTTTTGTAAAGGGAAATCGCGCCTCACCAATCCATTCGAATTCTCTGCGGGGGTCGCCAAAGGGGTGGCCCAGGGGGTTCCAGTGCCCAGAGTGCCCTTGGACTTCGAGAGAGCCTTTGACAGGGTCCCTCCCCAAAGGCTCAGAAGCCAAGTAGCAGCCAGGGGATAAGTCAGGCTGATAAGTCTCCTCGCTCTCTGTTGCAGACTCTCTTCCAAAGCCCCGATGACGGCTGGCAAGTTTACACCTCCGCTCAAGCCCCCGACGGCAAATGCCTTTGCACAGCGGTCATCCCGGTGCAGGGCACCTGCTCCCGAGACCTGCGCAGCCGGCAGCTTCGGCAGCTGATGGAAAAGGTAAGAGACTCGGCTTCGCTCCTGCATGCAGCCCTGGGGTTACACTGTCTCTGCACGGACTGGCTGGCTGAGTGCCCCAGGGTGGTGTGGAGCCTGTCCCGGCTTCCCTTTGCAGCCTCCTCACCTCTGCACCGATAAGAATGGGTGTGGAGCAGCAGCTTGGTCCTTCCCTGCCCTGGGAAATGCCCACGTCCCTGGAAGTCCTCAGCACCCACTGCCCCAACACCCTATTGCATTGGTCTTTCTCCAGCCCCGTGGAAATGTCAGCCGCCGAAAGCCCAGTGCAGCCATAGACGCGCTCAGAGGATGGGGGGAGGCCAGGCAGGAGTTCCCTTCCCTCCGCTAATGACATGCAAATGGGATCTGTGTCTCTCCTAATGGAGGGTGAGCAGCAAATCCATCCTAGTCGATTGGAATGCAATTAATCCCGTCACTTCCTGCAGGGAAGCCAACTTGTTATTGACTCTGAACCTGCAAATACCGTATTTATGAGTCAGATCAGGGAGGAACGGGTCCCCAGATTTATGGCCGTGCCTGGCGCTGTTAATGTCACTGCCAGGGCGACTGGCGGGGAGCAGAGGGGTAGGTGGTGCTTGTGGTGGGTGTGAGTCCCTCTGTCAGCGTGACGTGATACAGTGGGGCGTGGCCTCCTCCCCACGACAGCCAGGCCTGGCGGGGGTGAGAAGCAGCCCCCCACCCCCACCCCCACCCCCCAGAGGGCAGGTAAAGGCCCAGGCCCCACTTAACCCTGGGGGCCAGATGTTCACCCTTGTGGCTGCTGTCGAAGTAGCAGCTGGTGGCGCCAGTCGGCGATCGGGGCCTTGTTGTCCTGGGCGTTGGGCAGACCCAGAATGAGAGACAGCCCCTGCCTGCAGGGCGAGCGAGTTCCCGCCCAATCCCGGAAATGTGGGGCTGGGAGGGACCTCGAGAAGTCACCTCCAGTCCCCGGCATTGAGGCAGCAGCGAGAAAACCCAGAGCCGCCCCGACACGGGTTTGTCCACCTATACAAGCCCCCTTGGGAACCTCTCGCAGAGCTTCGCTCCCTAGGGAGGTGGGCAGGTTTCCCTAGTATCTCGCCTACGTCTCCCTGGCTGCTGATTAAGCCCATCACTTCTCGTCCTACCTGCAGTGGCCGTGGAGAAACATTGGTCACTCCCTCTCTAAAAGCCCATAACAGATCTGGAGACGGTTCTCAGATCCCTGCTGAACCTTCTTTTCTCAGGTGTTTTGTACCTTGCCTCATGGGTCGGGTTTTCTAAACCTTGGCTCATCTTTGCTGCTAGATGCTCTCCAGCTCGTTCACAGCTTTCCTGCAGCGTGCGGCCCGGAAACGGGGGCAGGGCTCCAGCTGGGGGCAGGACAGTGACCTCCCGTGTGTTGTAGACGACAGGTCTGTTCCTTCGGCCCAGGCTGACATTTGCCTTTTTTTGCAACTGCATCACGCTGTTGACTCCTTCAATTTGAGACCCGCTAGACCCCCCCAGCTCTTTGCAGCTGTACGCCGCCTAGGCAGCCCTCCCCACGCAGTAATCGGGCATCTGATTTGTCCTGCCTAGAAGCAGTACTCTGCCCTTCTCGTTATTGAATTTCATCTGGTTGAATTCAGACCAGTTCTCCAATTCCCTCTCTACCTACCTATGCGCGCCCCACTCTCTGATCTGTCTGCCTAGCCTCAGACCCTCTGGCTAGCTGGGTATTGTTTGTGTTTGGCCCCTTCATCACCACCGCTGAGCACTTTTCAATGCTAAAAATGAGGGCCGTGCTCTCTCTATCTCTCCTCTCCCCCCCCCCCCCGCATATATCTGTGGGGAAAGTGGCTATTTGCCGGCATTAGCATCGTTAATGCCTTTACATTCGGTCTGCGATGCGGCGACGGGAATGTCCTGGTTCTCCGTAGCCATTCGAATGATGAAGGGCTGCTATCAGAGACGTAACATGACCGCAGTGAATTGTTATTACCACCAGCTCGGGTCATTGTGTGTCTGGGAATACGGGAGTGAAAAGGTTGGTGGGCGAAGCAATAAAACACTATTCATGGGCCCTGTGTGAAACGAGCCTGCAGTGTTGTTATAAAGGTTAAACCTGACGACAAGTTAATCCTAAACGTTTCCCAAGCTGCGGTCCCATAAGGCAAGTGCGCTCTCTAATGGAGCCCAGGTAGGGCCCCTCACAGGAAAGTGGTTTGTTTTTTGGATGAGGCAGCAGCTGATTTTATCCTCTGCCTTCGAGACTGGGACTCTCAGGCCAGATATGCAGATAAATCTCCAGCTAGGAGGGAGATCAGAGGCAAATCACCACTGATTATTTGCAGTAACAGCATCGGTTCAGCTAGTTCCAGGAAAAAGTTCTTTCAGCGCAAGAGCAAATGATTTCCAGAGGCCTTGCTGTGCGAGCTGCTGGCCGGAGCCCTGGGGCGAGACGCTCGCGAGGCAGACGAAGGGTGGGAAGGGTGGCGGGCACACGGAGGGGCCGCCCCCCCAGCGCCTGGTGACTGAACGAAGACACCCAGCCTCTGGGGCTGCTCAGGGGCAAAGGGTCCCGCGGGGGCCTCAGGGTCCTAAGTCCACTCGGGAATAGCAGCCGATTTCTGAGCACGTGCAGTTCCCATCCCCTGACATTTGTGGGTGCTCAGCAGCTCTGGAAATCTCGGCCTCAGTGTCCCGTCCCCCCCTCGGTGTGTTTAGGCTCTGAGCTCCGTGGGGCAGGGACTGTCTCTCGCTTTGTGTCCGTGCAGCGCCTGGCGCGGCAGATGCCCCGGCTGCTCAGGGAAGGCGAATAACGGCTGATAACCACAGGAGAGGTGGGGCGGGAATAGGGAATGGCTCCTCTCTGTTCCTCGCCTTTCCTGGCTGCTAGTGAGACTAGGAATGGCTTTGCTGGGGGGGGGGGGGGGGGCAGACAAGCGCAGAGCGAGGCCGGTGCCGAGGTTCGGGAGTCCCGGGTTCACAGCTGCCCCACTCCAGCCCCCCTGCCCAGGGCGTGTTCCTGGGCGGACCCCGCAGCAGAAGCTCAGAGCCGGCGGAAGAGGTGCAGAGGCCTCCCTGTCGGTGCCGTGGGGCAGAGGGGGGAGCGGGGACGGAAAAGGGCCGAGGCTGGCGAGACGTGGTTTAATAAGGGGCCACACGCTGCCTCCGAGCGGCTGCCCCTGCAGCCCAGCCGGTGCTGAGCACTGAGCGTCTGCGCCCAGCGCTGCGCAGCCCCAAGGAGCTTCGGGCTGAAGAGACGCGGCCTGTGGGGGGCGGAGGCCCAGAGAGCTGCGGGAGCTCAGCTAATGTCCCCCAGCCGCAGAGATGGGAGCTGCTCCTGCGCCGCAGAGTTTGACCCACAAGACTCTGCCGTGTCTCCGCAGTCCCCCCCACCCTCCCCACCGGGCTTCCCAGACCTTGGGGAGGCCCAGCCGCAGAGGGAGTCTCATCTAGGGGCATAGGGACTGCCAGCCCAGGGCCAGCGCTGCGTGGGAGAGTGCCGTGGGGCAGCTACCCTGGGGTCCGGCTCTTGCCTGGAAGGCATGGCCGTCTGGTGCGCACAGCGGAGCTGGGGTCTCTTCATTGACCTGCTGGGTGACCGGGGGGAAGTGACGTCTCCTCTTTGCCCCCTCTCTGTCCCTCACACCCTGGGTGTGCTCGTCAGGGCAGGGCTGGCTCTCCCTCTGGCTAGAGCCCGGCACTCACGTACGGCGAGAGCAATGCGAAGCGGGGGGGGGGGGGGGGGGGGGGGGCTGTGCCCGCGGCAGTGGTGCCTGGCTGGTGCGCGGCCCCCGGCAATGGCATCTCGCCGAGCGCGGCTGCCGATAAGGCATTCGGCAGTGCTGGGGAGAAGGTCCCGTTAACCCGGTCCCTCGGCGTGAGCACTGGGGAGCTGAAGAGCCCGCTAGCCTGGAGTTTCCCGTGCTGAATGTCTCCGGAGCGGGTGGCTCTGAGCCCCGCTGTGTGTGAGTGTGCGCGGGGTGGGGGAGATCCCTCGTGGTATCTGGACCAGCTGCTCCCCACCGTGGAGACGCCCCTATATCATGTTGTGTGCCGTGGGCAGGGGGGATGGAGTGCTGCTCTCAGAGACGCAGGGCCCCCTTGGTCTCGCCGCCCCGGAGCGCCTCCAGACCAGCGGAGCGATGGTTCTCCAGATGCCCTTGCCCAAGGTCGGAGGTGGTGCCTGCAGCCCGAGGCGCCGAGCAGGGAAACAAGCCCTGTCTGGGTGGAGTCAGTGGGTTTGGTTTGGAGTGAAGAGAACAGGGCAGTTTTCCTTCCCCCGCGGGATGGATGGGACGGGGTGACGGCACAGCTGGGCCCTGCGATGGGTGACTGGCAGGGGCCTGGGCGTGGGGATTTTTAAGCGGGTGTAAATCCTTTGTGGCTCTGGCGGAGGGCCGAGCGTTGGGTGCTGGCTGCTGATTGCAATGCTGGCTGTAATCTCGACTGGCTTTCGAGTGCGAAGCGATATCGGTGATGGCTGCCGTGTAGGGGCAGGGTCAACCCTTTCCGAACGCAGGTGCCTGGCTGGACGCGTGTCCCAGTTCTCTGAGCTGCCGCTGCCCTCGCTGGAGGTGTGAGCGCGCCGCTCCCCTGGAAACTGGGACACGCTTACTTTAACGTGTTCATCGTCACGCAGCCACGTGTGGAAGCCTTGTCCCGCATCGCCATGTTCTCGGAGCACATCTGTATTACAACAAACCCAGCAGCCTCAGCTGGGATCTGGGGCCCACTGTTCCCAGAGCTGCCCAGACTCCGAGAAGAGACGGGCCCCGCCCCAAAGAGGAGGGGCACTGGCCTACGGTCACGAGCTGGGAAAGAATCGGGGGGTCTGGAGTCCCAGGCCGCTAGATCTCACCACTGTGTGCAGCAAACTGTTCCTTACCCCCCTGCTCCCTCGTTTCACCCAGCGCAGGACAGCCCAGGCAGTGCGAATTCCTGGATGCCCCGACTGGCGATCCCCTGCCAAGCCTCCAGCCCATCTCCACGCAGCATGGAGAGGAGATCGAGTGACTGAGGTGCCTGGATCTGGCCTGCCCTCGCCTCCTGGGAGCCTGGGCCTCACATGCCAGGCTTTGGACGGCAAGTCCAGAGAGGAACGTATGGACGTGGTTTTCCCTGGTCAGCTCTGCTTCTTGGGTGCCTGTTGCTCACGGGAGGGGCTGCAGACGCTGACGGCAGGGACATGAGCTCCCACGTCTGCACAGACCCAGATGAATGCTCCCAGCCTGCAGGCCCTGGGATGAGCACTAGGGAAGGCGATGGAGGCATTTCCCAGGGAGTCTGCTGTGCGCTGTGCCACTGACCTGGAGAGGCAAAAAATAAATAATAAAGACCGATAAATCTTCCCTGAGTGGCAGGAGGGCTCAGGTGGTGGTGAAGGGAAGTCAGCCCCTGACCTTGGCAGGAATTAAAAGAGCTTGGAGGCAGCGAGCAAGAGAGCTGGCCTCTGCACAGCTCCGTCAGTAACATCCCGCTATCGATCGGAGGCTGTCGCCCGAACCGCCCGTCTGCGTGTCTGCAAAGCCCTGGCTGCGTGACGCAACATCCCGAGCGAGCGAGCAGCCCCCCTGCAGCCAGGCGGAGGGGTCTGGGGAACCGCGTCTCCTTCCAGAGTCTTGGAAGGGGACGTCTCTTGGCAGCCACGCTGCCCGTTTTGCCAGCAGTCTGTTCCTCTCAGCAGCGGCTGGGACGGCAGGAGAGGGGAGCGCTGCGGAACGAAGGCCCCGTGTTCGAAGTGCCGGGAGGGGAGGTGGACGAGAGATCCTGCTGCTAGTGCAGCCTCCGTTGTAAGATACTCGTGTATGCTGGCAGCACCGCTCACCGTCTGGGCTCTCACCAGGCATCGGCTGAGGGGCCGGCTGGCCTGGTGGGTTGAAGCACTGGGCAGGGAAGCCTGAGACATGGGGCCACCCATGCTCTTCCTTTGTATGCTTAGATTGTGAACTCGGGGGCAACGTGCGCCGCACCCAGCCCGGTCGGCTGGAGCCTCCCAGAGACGCACGAGGGGCACTTCACCCGCTGCTAACATGCAGCTACTTCTGGGGTGAGCGGCAATGTTAGCTTAACAGCCGGGCATCAGGGCAGGGCGCAGGGGGACTCCGGCATTCGCAATGTGCTACAAGGGAAGGAGGATCTGCCCGGCTGAGACGTACCCAGGGCCCTGTAACCTGTTCCTGGCACAGTGTGATTCTTGCCCCTGGTTGGCTAAGGACTAAGAAGAGACGGACACTCGGGTTAACCCCGTGCGCGCTTGTGGAAAGTGGACGGCAGGGGCTCAGTTTGACAGCGGGCCTGGCAGGCCCCGGCAGCGTTCCCTAGCAGCGTGTGAAGCAGCGAGTCAGACCCGACGTGGGCGGGGAGAACGCCCCCTGATGAATTATGAACACGGCTCTCTGCCCTGCCTGGGGCTGCAACAGTGCCCGTGGGTTTTGGTTGCATGAGGCAGGCTGCAGCAGAAGCCATGGTGTGAGTGTGAGCGGGTGGTACGGGTCCCCCATGTGCCTGTTCTGCAGAGGAGGAGAGTCGGTTACAGCTGCAGCAGCTCATGTGCTTAGCTCTGGGCTCCCAGTTCAGGCCCTGGCATGGGAGCGGTCACACCAGCACGAGGGTGCTCGTTGTTTAATATCCACACTGCGCTAGGAGCTGTACAAACGCATACTGAACTACAGTCCCAAAGAGGAGACCTGGCTGGGGTGGGAGGGATGAGGTCACAAAGCAACCAGGATGTGCAGGATTTCCAGTCTGGAGCTGTGACCGCGCCCAGCGCTCGCAGTCGGCAGCTCTCTGTAGCACTCTGGCAGAGGTGAGCCGGGAAGGGGGACACCAGGGTGCACACGGAGCTGACGGAGGGCAGTGGAGGTTTTGGGGGGGGCCCCCGGGACCTGGATCCAATGACCTGCTTCCCCCTGGGCTTCCAGCCGAGACACGGGGCTTGTCTCCACGGCCGGCCGTGCGAGCTGTGACTGCCCTGAGCTGCCCTGGACCTAGCTAGCGTGGAAAACAGTAACAGCCCGGCCGGGGGCCCTGGGCCCGTCCTGGAGCAGTCACACCGCCCGGCTGCTGTTCCTGGAGCTGGCTGGCACCGAGCTAACTGCCCTATGGCTACCTGTGCTGCATTCACGCCTCTGGTCGCAGTGCAGACCTGCCCGCGGCGCTACGCTCTGCACGTCTGCTGTGCCGCCGAGACTTTTGCCGCTTTTGGAGAACTCCCATCCTGCTTAGCATGGGAATCCCGGGGTGCCTGGCAGGCCTGGTCATGCTCCACGGGCGGATGCAGTCCCTGGAGATTGCGTTGCCTCTCTGCGAGGTGCTGCAGAGAGAGACCCGCCCTCTCTCCCCACGTAGGAGTTGCCCCCTGGGTCGTTTTACTGCGATAAATGTTATTAAAAGCTATTAAGTTTTCTAACTGGTCTCAATTCCCCCGTCTGCAGTGGGCAGAGTCCACGAGCAGGCGGCTTTCCTTTTATTTCCTCGCCGCTTTTTATACATTCACACACAAAAAAACGATTAAACTTTTATTATAACGTGCTGCAAAACGGCTCTGAAGCCTTCAGAGGCTGCAGCCGCAACCATAAACACCAACAGGGCCCCCGTTAATAAATAAATAACCGCCGCCGGAACGTGGCTGCGTTCCCGACTTGTTAAGGCGCTGGAATAAACGAATTTTAGCGGTGGCGGCAGATGAAATGAAAGAACCAAAGCCCACAAGACATGTGCACTCGGGTGGTTTAAGAACCAAAGAGCAGCTGCAGCCCCGGAACGAACGGCGGGATTTTATACATGAAAGCTGCAGGAAGAGGAGTGTTCTCAGCACCGTTTACATACGTGTCCTAGCTCTGCTCCCTACTTGGCAGAGAAGGGATCTGCCCCGGGGGGCCAGGCGCTTGAGCAGGAATCGGGACACCTGGGCTGCAGAGATTCCAAGGATTGTGAGCGTCAGTCTGATCTCCCGTTGTGCCTGGGCCAGAGAGCTTCTCGGCCTGGCTCTGGGTGGTGCCTTAGACCGTCAGAAGAATTCAGTCCCTCCGGCTGGGGTGGAATTTCTGTCCATCTCCCTGTCTGGGCAGCGCCCAGCACGACGGGCCCCGGGTCTCCCTGGGAGCCGTCGTGTGTAATAATTCAGCGCTGTATTTTTTGCCTCCTGTAGCTGCTCTGTCCTGGCCTTTGGGAGGAAAGCTGGGGGTTTGTTAAATGCCCGTTGATGGATGGGCTTTTCTAGCGACCTCGGTGCTGCTCTCTGCATTCAGCAGGCGGTTTGTCTAGCCAGCACGGGGGTGATGCGCCAGCCAGGCCGAGACACCACTCACAGCCAAGTGAGCGAGCAAATTGCATTTGCAAAGATCTTCTCACACGTCTCGTAACAACTGCTCACCCCAGGCGACGGACACTGCTGCAGCGTGTGGCTGGGGAGCGGATGCTCACCACAGCCTGGCAGAGGAAAGCCGGAGAAGAGAGAGCCCAGGGCGGGCAGAGGTTAGGGAAATCAGGCTTGTAGCGTGACCCTTCCTCACGGGACACAGAGCTGGAGATCCGTGGCCTGCGCCTGAGATTACGGCAACTTTCCTCTGCTGGGACGCTGCTGCGGCACGAGTATCCGGTGTGCCCAGCACAGGCTGGGGCAGCCCCTCAGGGGAACTGAGCCTGGTCGGCCAAGGCCTCATCTAAATCCCTAAATGGGACTCGGGTGCGCTCTGGGCCTAGCCTGGAGGGGAGGGGCCTGGCCTGATGGGGAGGGGGGGGGTGTCTGGGCCTCGCCCGATGGGGTGGGAAGGGGCCTGGCCTGATGGGGAGCAGGTTGGTGGGGGTGTCTGGGCCTGGCCTGTGGGGGTGGGGAGGAGCCTGGCCCGAGGGGGAGCAGGTGGGGATGTCTGGGCCTGGAGGGGCCTGGCCCGAGCGGGGAGCGGGTGTCTGGGCCCGGCGCTGGGCCCTGCAGTTTGTGTCTCCATTGCTGGGGGTCCGTCGGTGTCTAGCCAGGGGCTGAGGAAGCCTGGCCGTGCCTGGGGTTCGGAGCCGCTGGTCACAGGGTTTAATGCCCGTAACGCTGGGCACTGGGAATTGCTCGTTCCCCAGACCATGAATTGCCGCTGTCCCTTTCTCCCCCCACGGGGTGCAGCGGGGGACCAGGGCACTGCGGCAGAGGCATCCCGGAGACATCACTGCCACACTGGGAATTAAACAGCCCCCGAACTCGCCCCCTTCAAAGTGCGGCTGCATAAACAGAGCCGGCAGCGAGACTGAGCCGGAGCGCGGGGTGATGAATTGGGAACCAGTGACGTATCCCGTGCTGCTCCGTTTCCTCTCCCCTGCTCGCCCGCTCCCTCTGTAGCCTGGACACGCCTGTGCCGTGGAACACGTATGTTGGGGGTCAGCAGCGCGGTGTGGCGCCGGCTGTCCCAGGGCAGGAGCGCTCCTCTGCAGTCCGTTCGCCGGTAGCTACCCCGGCCCCGTGTGCTCACAGGCAGACACAGTAGACCTGGGTGAAATTTCTCAGACAAATATTTTATTCAGCAAAAAATGCAGTTGTGGTAACTTGAACATATTTGTGAATGTGACATGAATAGTTTTGGCCACTCGTAAAAGGGTTGGAGGAGATGGGGGGACGGGGGGGGACTGATGCACCCTAATCCCCTGGGCTTACGATTTCTAGTGGGTTAGGGTGCTCACCTGGGAGGTGGAAGACGCAGGTTGAAATCCCCGCTCTGGAACGGACCCAAAGTCACCAAAAATTCCGATTCCATTTGCCCCAAAGTGAAACGGTTTTTCCTTTGGTCAGTTCCTGGCTGTTCCAGTCGGCGTTGCACCCAGACCTCGTAGGGAGAGACGGTTCCTTGCCCCAGCAAACACCCTGGGTGACTAGATAAGACGGACAGAAGAGAAACAGGCCCAGAGAGGCTGGGAATAGAAGGCAGATCTGCTGAGTCTCAATCCAGCGCCCTCCCCGCTAATTCACGCTCCCTCCTCAGGCACAAGGTTCGCCAGCGGGTTCCAACGCGGTGCCCAGAATCTAAACGTTGATTTAAAAGAGAAAAAAATCACAAAGCTTCTGCCCTGTAACTCAATTGCCATCCACTCGTTGAGATGAATGGATTGAAACAAACCCCCGCGCAGATGCGCTCCTGGTGCCCTGTGCCTCGGCATATAATGGGCCGGATTGTCACTCACCCGGTAACCCCTTTACACGGTGTTGGCAGCCCAAACAGGCCTGGTTGTAAGTGAGAATCTGCTCCCACACTGAGTGTGATCCAAAGGAGGAGGGGAGCTGGATGCAGTGAATATGCTCGAACGAGTGACTAATGGCTGCTGATGCTGCCAGGCCAGCTGCCTGCTCGCTTCCCCATCTCTCTGGTGCAGAGCGAGGATGCTTTCGGCTTGCACGCCTGTAATTCATTTAGCACAATCATCTTTTCATTATGGGCAGGAGGTGCAGAGCTGGGAGAGGGCCTCATTAATTAAACGGAGATCAGGGAAGGGAGCAGGGCGTATCAAATCAATTCTGGCCAACTCTTTGCAGAATCCAAATGGAAAAGTCACCTGCAGCCTTCCCAGGGAAGGCAGAGGAGTGCAGCACTAATGAGGCATCTCCCTGGAGCACTGGTATTAAATCAGAGCTTCGTTCTGTTCCCGGGTCCTTATTAATAACACTCAGAACGACTCCGGTGGCCAACTCTCCCTCCACTCTCCTCGGCGCTGATCTATATTGCATGGAGCCGGGTTGTTCTGCACGTTGGGGAAGGAGCGGGACAATCCTGCGGGTCCTGAGCCCTGGGCTTGGGGAAGTAGAAATATTGTTGAACGTCGGCAGAACGTGAGCTGGTGCAGGAGGGAAATCCCCCGGGAACAGCGATAAAGGAGGCGTATGTCCCTGGCGAGAGCACGCGTCTCCCAGGAATACACCGCGTGCTCTCACCGGCGCCGGTCCGCGACGGAGGGGCTGTACATCTCAAGAGAGCACCTGCTCTCACCGCTCCCTTTTGCTTTTCCAGGTGCAGAACATCTCCCAGTCCATGGAGGTGCTGGACCTGAGAACCTACCGCGACCTGCAGTACGTGCGCAACACGGAGTCCCTCATGAAGGCGCTGGATTCCAGGCTGAAGGTGGCCACCGACAGCCAGAAAAGCCTGAACACGAAAAGCTTCCAGGTAAAGACTTTTCGGACTCCCGTTCGCCGGTGGTCCAGCTGTCTGGTACTGCGGCCCTTGGGTGCTCTCAGCGTTGCGGTTCTGACACGCCAGGCATGCCTGGAGCACAGGGATGACAGTTACGTGGATACCGCTGAGGACATGGGGCAAGAGGCAGGGAGGCGTAAGTGATGCCCAGGCCTTGGTGGGATTTGGGCATCGAGGTGGCTCTGAAAATCCCCTTCTGCGTCTGCTAGGAGTGGCCCAGAGGCACCAGCTGCCACCAGCCCCCCATGGCGCCGGGTGCTGCACAGACACAGTGTGAGACGGCCCTGCCCAAAGAGCTCGCAGCCTAAGGCTTCGTCTGTGCTCATGTCCTGCGGCTGTAACATGCCAGCCACACGCCTGCCCCAGGCCTGGTCGGCACTAGGAATTCAGGGCCGTATAACTGCATCACTCAGGGGCGTGAAAAATCCGCCACCTCCCGAGCAACGTGGTTAAACCGACCTAGCCCTGGTGTAGACAGAATTCTCCTGTCAGCCTCGCTACCGCCCCTCAGGGAGGGGCCTGTGCCCGTGGGAGACCGCTCCCGTTGGCCGAGCGTAGCATCTTCAAACGCTGCGGCGGCGCGGCCATAGCACGTCCGTTCTGTCCACGTTAAAAGCGCTTACGCTAGCGTCCTTTATTCTGGTCTACGCTGGCTCATGGGGGTAGAATTGCTTCTACACTGGAGCTTCTACCTGCGGCGAGATGGTGGTGGGAAAATCAGGCCTAGCCACGAAGGTGCAGGGAGTGGAAGGACCGGGCCCAGGTTTCTATTCCCAGTCCAGAGCCGTAGCCACACGTACGCGAGAGTCAGTGAAATCAGGCTCTCTCTAAGCAAACGGGCGGTTCCTACCCAACAAGTGACACCCAGCTACTGCCATGTGCCGTATTGGGTGCACTCTGTGACCCAACACTGAGCGAGCACCGGGCTGAGCCCTTCACACGGGGACCTTCCCTCTCCCCCACGTAAGCCCCCAGCCAGGGAATGGGGTTCTTTCTGATGCCGTCAGCGTGAGCCCTGACCGACAGAGCGTGTTTGTGTCGTGGGAGCGGCCCGTGCCAAATGCTGAAACCTGGCCAAAGGAAGCGCAGGCGGAGCGGGGACCCGGAGCTGACAGTCGCGGAGACCAGGCATTGATTGAACACCTGAGCTGTAGCAAATGTCTTGGTGGGTTTAATCACAGGGGCAGGTGCCAGGCCGCGGGGACTGGAACACAATCCTGTCAAGCAGCAGGAGTTGTGGCCTAAGGACGCCGGCTGGGAGCCATGGCCCTGGCGAAAAACGGAGAGAAAAGCATCAGTTGATGGGCGTGGGAGGCTGAGGATTGGTCTAGGCCAGCGGCTTCCAGGAGATCCCAGGTAGCCGGGAAGCTCCTGAGGGGCGGCTGCAGGCCCCCAAAATGCCTCGAAGGACAAGCGGTCGGGTGGGGAAGGAAGCGGTGGTCAGTTCTGGGCTGGGAGCGGTGGGCACCTGCCTGCTTTTTGACAAGCCAGACCCAGGACGGGGAGCAGCGCTAGGCCAGTAAAGACGGGGAAATACGGCTTTTGTTGGTCTCCGAATGCAGGGCGGCTGCTCCGTCACAGCGGGATGTGTTGGGCTCGCGGGTCGCCCACAGCAGCTGTTCCCGGCTCATCTCCTGGTCAGGGACATTCTCAGGTCCTTCCTCCGCTGGTCCTTGTCTGGCTGGTGGAGCTGGCCCAGCCGTCTCATCTCGCCGTGCGGTGCCAGGCAGGGCAGCTGATTCCCGGATCAGCGAACAGCTGCTGGAGAGGACAGGAGGAAGACAGTGGGGGGGCGGAAAGGGACACACGAGGGAGGGAAAGACGAAGTAGGATCTCAAACGTGTCCATCTGGAGTCCTCGCTGGTACAGCGGTGATGGTCCGTTGTCCCCAGAGGCAGGCCAGTCATCTAGGGTTGAACCGGCCAGGCCTGTTTTGGGAGGAGTTTGTCCCTGTCGGGTTCTGGGGGATGCTGTTTTGCAGGACTGTGCGTGCACCAGGGCGGGGCCCATGCCGTTCCAGCAGCACCAGCATGCGCCCCCCACAAACCCTGGGCAGGCCCTGGCATGAGGCCTTGTTCCCCACACAGCTCCTCACCCCGGGGCAGGGCCCAGCTCCAGACCCAGGCATCACTTAAGTCCTGCTGGGTTTAAGGCCTTTGGCTGGCCCACTGCCTGGGGGTCAGTTTCGCCCCACACGAGCCGCGGCAACAGAAGGTGAACGCTGAAGAGCAAAGCATCTTCACCTGCCCTTGAGTAGGGAGGCCCACGGATCTCAGCCTCCCTGGCCGTGGGCCCGTTCCCATCGCCTGCTCCCCAAAGACAAGCTCCCTGCACCTTCCCACGGCTGGCCTGCCCTCGGCACACCCCTGCCTGCTGCCCCCCGTCTCTGCCGACTGCAGGGGGGCTCACACCTCGCTGTGAAGCAGCTAGTGCTGGTCACTAGATGACGGGCTAGCAGGGTAGATGGTGCCCGGAGCTGCCCCGGTCTGGCCGTCCCTGTGTCCTTTGTGCCTCTGCCAGGAAAGGGCAGTGCTGTTGGGCTGGCTAGGTGGAGGAGGTGGCTCCCACAGAAGGGACGGGAGCTGCCGAGAGGGAGCTGCTGGCTGGAAAGTTGTTTTCACATCTCTTCCCTAATGAGAGAGCTTGTGGCTTCCTTACCCAGAGCTGCCACCTGCCTGTTCGCGAGCCGCGCACATGAATATTTCATCCTGTTTTCTCCCCCGACAGCGCTTTGAACAGTTCAAAGCGCAGCAGGTACAGACAGACCTTTCAGGGGCCCGCGGTTCCGCTCTGCAGCAGAGGCGGGCGTCTCTTCCGCGAGCATCGAGAGCACTGAGAGGGGATGCGGCAGCCACGCGTGCCGGGGGTGCCTTGGGGTTCAGCTGCGTGTTCGTTACCGCTCGGCTAGCGATGCTCCGACCGCTGAGATGTACCTTCAGAGGTCCCCGCCCCCGCCCTGGCCGACTTCAGCCCCGTGTCCCGCCTCTCCTCGGAGGAGCTGGAGCTTCTCGGCGCTCCTGCAAGGGGCGTCGCCCCCCTCCATTGTCTGTAGAGACTATCGGCTCTGGCGTCGCCCCATGCCAGCCGGGGCTCAGGTCACGCTTTCCAAAGGGGAGCCTGCCCTGGAGCTCTGAGAGGAAGCACGATTATAATCTCCCCGTTTGGGACCGCAAGCTGCCTTAAAGGGGCTAGGTGGTAAGCACGTGTCCCTGGAGATCTGGCCCCTTTGAGGTGCCTCAAACGGGGCCACCCAGAACTACTGGTTGCGTCTGCAATTGTCAGTCATTGAGCTGCCACACGAGCTAAGGGAGCAGCTCCTCCGGCTAGTATCTGTAGTAGGCTGTTAACCTCCCATGTCCGCTGGAGAGGGGCAAAGCCCCTGCTGTGTTGGTGTGGATTACTGATCGTTCTGGAGACGGTGCCGTGGAGCCTGGCATGGCGGGTCTGGTGAAAGGTGACGGCTTGCCAGCCCCGGGCAGAGCATGGAACAGATTTCACCTGGGAGGTGGCAAGGTGAGGTCCCCACACAAACAGCCCTTCTCTTGGGATGTCTGCAGTGGCGCCTGTAGAGGAGCTCCAAGAACCATGGACATTATGGCTGGAAAGACCCTGCCGGGCTACCGTGTCCCATTTCTGCTGGTCAATACGGGCTTGTTCCCTGTTGCTTATTCTCCCATGGTCTGCAGCCTGCGCCATGCTGTTTTCTTTTTCTCTAGCGTCTTTGAGCCTTCCCCAGCGTTGCAAATCCCAACCGCAAAAATCAGCACCCACTGCCGGCGCCAGGGCGCTGCCAAGTTGGAGAGCGTTCACAGAAGAGGCAGGAGAGGGGCTCGAGCTCTGAGAAACCTGCCTGACAGCGAACGGATCGTCTGCTTGACCTGCTGAAGAGAAGGTTACCCTGCGGCCTAGAAGTGCCTGCGCGGGGAAGAGATTTCCGATAGCAGACAAAGGCCGAGCGAGAGCCAATGGCTGGAAGCCAGCGCTGGACGAATTCAGTGTAGAACGAAGGCAGGCGTTTAGACCCGCGAGGGGATTGACTATTGGAACAGCTGACCTAGAGGTGCGGGGGATTCTGGAGGACATGGTCTCGGGATGCCGGGCATGTGGGGGTGTTCTCTGGCCCACAGGAGGTCACACTGTGACGGGTAGGTCTAGGTGTGGGGCCGGAGTTACAGGCAAGCCCCTGCCGCTCGGCTCTTGCCAGGAACCCTTTGGTCCGGCGTCCGCCAGCTCAGCTCAGGAGTCAGCAGAGGAGGCAGGGCCATGGGCCAGCGCCAGGCTGACACCAGGAGAAGGACCCCGCATTTGCAATTAAAAATAAGTCAACAAACAAATGCTTTTCCCTGCAGCCCCTGGGGAGGAATCTGTGCTGATAAATGAGTGCAGCCCGGCCGCCTCCCCAGCCTCTTCTCCATTCAATCACCTTCCCCCAGTCATTTTTCAGGTGCTCCGGAGCTGCTGTGATTAGAAACCATTTGCTGGGAGTAATGGCTGTTGATTTCTGCAGCAGATGGGAGAGGAACTGTAACCCAGCCAGAGTCACCAGGCAGGGGAGCTGCCAAGAGCTGCGATCTCCCCACGGCAGCTGGGACGGGAGCATGGGGGTCTCTGGAGGTAACTCGCCAGTGACCCAGGCATCTGCGCCCGATTGACCCACGTGAGGTGCACCCTGTACTGATACGGGCGCTGGGGGGTGCCCCAAGCCCCAGGGATGAGCCTGCTGGGCCCCTCTGCAGCTGGGTTCTGTCCTAAAGCCAGAAACCCTAAATAGCTTCCCCGCAGGGTGCTCTGGCCAGTCCTCTGCCCCAGGCCAGTGTCTGTCCAGCCCTTACACACCCATCTATCCGACGTCTGGGCCTCCCAGATCTGCGTCAAGCTGCGCCAGCCTCAGTAACCCCCCAGCCACCCGCCTGGCCCGCGAAGGGTGCGTCTGGCAATGGGGGGCTGCCGGGCTCTAATTCTGCTCCGGGCAGGGGCTGCGTTGTGGTGGATAAGAGCAAGGCGCTTGGAGTCAGGACTCCTGGGTTCTTTTCCGCTTTCTTCCCACATGACTGTGGGTAAGTAACATCACCACTCGGTGCCTCAGTTTCCCCCTGTAGGGTGGGGCTAGGGACTCTGGCCCAGCTCCCGGGGCGCGTGAAGAGCCGTTAATCACCCGCAGGGCCCACTGCTCCCAGTCCTGGCTGGCCAGGCCCCGAGGAAGAGATGAAACCCTGACGCCGGGGCTCAGGTGGCTGCTGCTTGCCCCCAAGCGCGACCGCCCCCTGCTGCCACCTCGCGGTTATTGGCACCGGCAATGCCAGGAGCGGGTGGAGGGACCGGCCGTTCTGCCGGTGGTGCTGAGCAAAGTGGGGCTGGGATTCGCGCGGGCTCTGGGTCAGAGCCGCCTGCGCTAGGGGGAGAGAGAGGAGCCGGAGCCATTCTCCCAGCAAAGCTCCTTTCCCTGGCTGCCGAGTCCGGCCGACCCCAGTCCTGCAGCCAGCTTAGGAAAGGTCTCCCCGCCCTGTGGGATCCCTTCCTGCTTCACTGGGGCGAGTGACTCTGCCAGGCTGCGGGGAGGGCAGGGGTCAGGACAGACCCACGGCACAGCCCCAGGGCCCAGCACCAGCTGCCTGCAGGAGGGAGCCCGGGGTAGGAGAATGGGGTTGTGCCGATCCATCAATTCACTGGCAAAGGAGCCTCAGCTGGGTACAGCGATCGTCTGGCTGGCTGTCCCCATTCACACCCCTATAGGTGTCTGTCTGTCCCCACGCACGCGCCCTGCCGCCCCTGCTGTCTGTCTGTCCCATTAGAGACGGACGCGCCCAGCCCCATGCTAGCAAGGTGCCATAGGTAGACCCCCTATTCTTACATGTCTCTCGTTTTGGGTCCCTGCCTCGCCTTGGGCAGAGGGTGAGACGAGGGGCCGCGGGCAGGGTGAGACAGGCAGGCAGGTACCCGGCATGGGGCTGAGTTGGGTCAGTGCCTGTAGGCCGATGCCTGAAGCCGGCCGTGTCTGTCCGGCTGCAGGGACACAGGAGCCAAATGGAGATTCCAGGGGCCGGGCACAGAGGGGGCACGTCTCATAGGCCGGCGGGAATTCTGGAAACAGGCACTCAGGAATGGCTTTGAACTCTCCTGCTTCCAACCTCTAACAACCAGGGGTCCCGGGGGAACTTCCCCAGGCAGGGGGCAGATTACCCCAGTGCTGCCTCCGTGGGGCTTCATGCGCCTGTCTCTGGCGCAGCTGGCGCTGGCCCCTGATGGAGAAGGGATCCCAGGCCATTCCTCTGAGCGCTTCCTCCTGCCCAGCTCCGGAGGGAGCATGGCGTGGTGCTGGCTAAACCTCGCCGCCCGCCTGGGCTGGTGGCTCACGTCCAGGGCCAGCTGTCAAAGCGCAAATCAAGGGAAGAGGCCCTGGCAGGTCTAGGAGCCGAGTGCGAGGTCCCTCCAGCTCGCTTTGCAGCTGCGTGAGGCGCCGCCCTGCCGAAACAACCCCCCCGAGTGCCACCCCACCGAAACAACCCCCCCTCCAAGTGCTGCGTCACCCCGCCAAAACAACCCCCCCTTTCCCGAGTGCCACCCCACCGAAACAACCCTCCCCGAATGCTGCGTCACCCCGCCGAAACAACCCCCCCTTTCCCGAGTGCCACCCCACCGAAACAACCCCCCCTTTCCCGAGTGCTACCCCACCGAAACAACCCCCCCCGAATGCTGCGTCACCCCACCGAAACAACCCCCCCTTTCCCGAGTGCCACCCCACCGAAACAACCCCCCCACCAAGTGCTGCGTCACCCCGCCGAAACAACCCCCCCCCGAATGCTGCGTCACCCTGCTGAAACAACCCCCCCCGAGCACTGCCCTGCCGAAACAACCCCCCCCCCCGAGTGCTGCGTCACCCCGCCGAAACAACCCCCCCTTTCCCGAGTGCTACCCCACCGAAACAACCCCCCCCGAATGCTGCGTCATCCCGCCGAAACAACCCCCCCCTTTCCTGAGTGCTACCCCACCGAAACAACGCCCCCACCGAATGCTGCGTCGCCCCACCGAAACAACCCCCCCCCGAATGCTGCGTCACCCCACCGAAACAACCCCCCCTTTCCCGAGTGCTACCCCACCGAAACAACCCCCCCACCGAAACAACCCCCCCACGAATGCTGCGTCACCCTGCCGAAACAACCCCCCCCTTTCCCGAGTGCCGCCCTGCCGAAACAACGCCCCCTCCCCGAGCGCTGCCCCAAGATTGGCCGCCCCTTAGAAGGTGCCGCCCCAAGCACGTGCTTGGTCAGCTGGTGCCTGGAGCCGGCCCTGGGCGCCGGCCAGCCGCGGGTTTGTAATTGCAGTGTAGACGTACCCAGGTGCTGTGCCCCGGCTGGAGAACTGCCCCGAGCAGAGCAGCCGGTTCCCGCCGGGGAGTCACGGGTTAGTTTTCCCCTCGCCCCTGACCTTGGCTGTGCTCTTGGCTGGCAGGTTCATCCCCCCGGTTTCAAAGAGCGGCTCTCCAGGGGCGCGAGGCTCCAGGCCCCGAGACAGAAGGCGAGTCGCAGGCAGCACCTCCAGTGCCCGGGGTGAGCGGGGCCTTGTTCCTGGGGAGCCTGCGGCGTCTCCGGTTAGACGCTGGGCAGAGGCAGGCTCGTGAGGCGAGGGGGGAGGCGGCTGAGTCCAGGCCACACCCGGGCCCTGGCAAGCCCGGAGATGGCACGTGAGGCTGGCATGGAGGGACGGGGGTGACTGTGATGCACTCGGGCACAATGGGGCCTCCGTGGCGCAGCCCAGGGCGAGTGACACGAACTGTGAGCAAGGGCCTGGAATTGCAGCTTCTGGACTGTCGGTGGGGAGATGGGTGACCGGCCCCCCTGCCCCCGGCCTCGCGCCTGGCAGGCGCTTTGCTCGGCTGCTTCCTGAAGCACCAGCACCTGCCCCGAAGCCTTTCTCCCGCCCTGGAGTTCTGGGCGGCTCCCCGGCTCCGCCGCGTTAAACCATCTCTGCTCCCATCCCCGGGCTGCTGGCGTCGCAGGAGGCAAGCGCGTTCCCTTGGGAGGGGCCCTGCAGAGGGACTCGGGACTCCTGGGTTCTATTCCTGGCTCTGCTGGTGACCTTGGACGAGTCACTGCCTCCCTCCATGCCTCAGTTTCCCCTCCCGCCCTTTGTCCGTTTCGACTGAGCGCTCTTGGGCAGAGGGGCTGTCTCTCATTCTCCATCGGCGCAGGGCCCTGATCTCGGTCGTGGGGTCCATGCAGCACCACAGAGTCCTGGGCTCTGACTGGCCCCTTGAGAGCTCGGTGTGTTCTGGAAGTGCCGGTCCCCATTGGCCGGGATTGTCAAAGCCTCCTGGGGGTCTGGACGCGCCGTTCCTGTTGGTTTCAATGGGGGTTGTGTCAGTGCTCGGATGCAGGCTCCCGGGGCTTGGCCGCGTGGGGGTGCTATGACGGCATGGGGGAGTTTCCCGTTTTCCTTGTTGCCTATGGGGGTTTTCTTGGTTTCCTAGGGTTGCATGCAAAGAGGGTGGGACTCAGTTTCCCTGGGTGTTACGGGTTTAACGAGGTGATGGGAGAGGGAGTTTGTTGTTACAGGGGACTGGCGAGGGAACTGGGGACCCCAGCCACGGACATGGAGAATGGAGACCCCGGTGACAGGTGACCTGGAAGCCAGCTCAGGAGTCCGCAGCCGGTCCTGGCCAGTGGGAGAACAATAGGCTGCGAAGAGAGGAGCCCCGGGGGCCTAACCAACCGGTTCCAGCCACAGGGGGCCAGACACGAGAAGAGGCCCAGACGACCCTGTTTACAGGGCTGTTTACCTGGAGAGAAGACAATGGACAGAGGCGGGGCTTGGGGCCAGTGATATCCACAGCCCAGCTGGGAAGCAGGGGGGCTCGGGGCTGGAGAGAGGAAGCAGGCAGAGCCCACCAGGATACAGGAGAGAGCTGGATGTGCTGGGCTGGGGGAGGCCAGGTCTGAGGCCCTGAGAGTTCCTGTGCTGCGTTCAACGCTCAATAAACCCTCCTGTGTTACGCTGGCTGAGAGTCACTCTGGGCTAGAGAACAGGGTTGCATCATCCCCTTCGGGGGTGGAGGCCCGGGGGTCCAGAGTGCGTCGACTCCCTGAGGGGCCCACAGCAGAGACAGGCGCGCTAAGGCTCAGAGAGGTGCGGCTCCAGGAGGTGGAGGGGCTGGACCCCGAGAGAGAGTGGACCCCCGAGAAGGGCTGTCTCACTGAAAGGGGCACCCCCCACAGACCGCAAGGGGCCAAGAGAGGGCACGACCTGGGAGTCCGTGACAGGTGCCAAGGAGTTAATCCGCAGGATGGAGTCCCTCACTCGCTTCCCCCATGCACTCAAACCGCCGGCTCCCCGCCCCAGCTCTTGCTGTGAATGTTGACTCCCACGGGGTGGCAATTAATTCTCAGGGCTGCTGGCTGCCTGCAGAGCCCAGCCTGGGTTTTTCCACCCGCAGAGGGACCTTCAGTCTGACTCATTCCCAGCCCCAGCGCTAAGCACCGCTCAGCTGCAGCCATCTGGATTTAGCTCCGTGGCGGATTTGGTCCCGTCAGTCCGGACGGTGAGTTGGGTCACTGGCTTTATCTCCCCTAGTCGAAGGGTATTTTTCTGTGATTTCAAGTCAGGCGTTGTTGTGCATCCAGATCACATCCGCATGCACACACCCAGTGCTGTTGTGTTGCCCCCTCCTCACTGCGCGCTCCTACCCACACACACCCCCTTGCTGGCACTGCCCTCCCCCCACCTGTCCCTGCGGCTGGGTCCTGGCAGCTCAGCTCCTTCCAGGGCCTTCTCTTTCACACTCTCCGCTCCGGCAGTGGTCATAAAAAATGCAGCAGCAATTACTATGCCGGCTTCCCAGAGCCCAGCGTGGGGCTGCTCTGTGCAGCCAACCTTGCCCAGGACGCAGCGCAGGCCTGTGAGGGGCAGGGAGCCGGGGAGGGCCGAGGAAACGCCAGGGGGATAATAGAGGCCAGCAGCAGGACGGTGTCCCGCCGGCGGCATGGGACGGCTGAAACGGTGGAGGTGGGCGCACAAAGCAGCACACGCAGCAGCAGCTGGACTCAGAGAAGCAGTGGGGACTAGCAAGCCTGTGGCCCTGGGGCCCGATTCCCCTCCCTCTCACCCCTGCTAACACCACCGTCCTCCTGGGGTCGTTGGGAGGAGGAGGAGGACCGGATCCCGAGTGCAGATGGGCCCAGGGAAGCACCTTGGCTGGCTCCGTAGTGCCGGCCAGAGCTCCCCTCCCAGGGCCAGCACAGATCCTGTAGCCAGCTGCCAAAGGCCAGATTCTCTGGCGCCCCCGGCACCTTGTGCCGCCACTTATGCCGGTGCTGAGTGAGCGCAGATCATTGCTGCTCTGACCTGCCTTGCACTGGTGTAAACGGGGAAGGGCAGCGAACAGCTCGGCCCCCGCAGTCCGATGTGGGAGCCTGGCCTGTGTGACGACGGCGCCGGTTCTGCGGCGTTTCCCGCCCCCGCTCAGCTTGGAGGGCGCTAAAAGCCGCTGTGCAGTGACAGCGGGGCAGCCTGGGCTCCCCACAGCGAACCTGTTGAGGGCCGCGGAGCCTGGCCTCCCGGCCGCATGGCCGCAGCTGCACTGCTGTTTTTAGCGCTCTGGCTTGATCCAAACACACACCTGTGGGTCTCTCCGAGCCGGTCGCTGCTCCCCTCCAGCTGCCGGGCAGCCGTCCCCCGAGAGTGGCGTCAATGGAGCGCCTCTCTCGAGGTCAGTGGAAATACAGGTGCACGTGAGCCCAGAAAAGCATCCATGGATTCACTCTGCCGGGGTTAATTCCTCATCCCCGTGTCTATTTCCATTGCCCCGAGCTACGGGGAGTCTTCTCCTCATGGGGACTTCTGGGGCCAAGTCACCTCTTCACCGTCTCTCTTCGAGGAAGCACCTCAAGTGAGCAGCTTGTCTCTTGTAAGCTCTTGTCAGCTTGTCTCCAGACCTTGGCCAAGGCTGCTGGTGGTTTGCTCTTCCCCAGCTGTGTGCTCTGGGAGGTGCTGAGTTTCATCGCGTTTTAGGGCCAGAAAGGACCATTCAGATCACCTAGTCAAAGCTCCTGCGGAACGCAGGACGTAAAATTTCACTGTGTGATTTATGTACCCAGCCCATATCTTGTGATTGAGCTAGCCTGGATTTTCCCTAAAGAGCCACCGAGGCTGAATGGGTCCCGACACTGACTCTGACTCCCTTTGTGACCTTGGGGGAGCCCCGTCTCCCCCGTAACACAGAGACAGCAACACAGATTGCAAAAGATTAATTAGCTCATATTCACCGACTGCTTGGAAGATGCAAAGTGCTAAGCATTGTAATTATTATTAATTTCCGACCCAGGGGCCGGAACCTGCCTCGGGCATATTAATGAGCCCTTAACGATGGTGCCAGAGCTCTGTCATCATTATCTTGCCTGAGGTAAACAGCGCACAGGCCTCTTGATCTTCATTAGGGGGAGGTGAAAGAGGGATTGCCGTGGTCTCCCGGAGCGCGGGGGAGCTGCAGGGGTTCTGTGTTACAGGCGTTGCCTTGCTGTGAGCCAGGAGTGAAGGGGAGCGGGGGGTTCAAAGAGGGAGTCAGCTAGAGAGGGGAGGGATTGGGGGGACGTGAGGCCGTGGGAGCCCTCCCTCTGTGTCCAGCCTGAGGTTGGCCCTGGGCAGAGGCCCCATGGGAGGTCTGGGCACCACTGAAATCCCGCTTCAGCCCTGAGGAGACTTAAGATGCGCCAGGGCCTAGCAGGGGGCATCCAGCCTTGACCTGATCCCATCCTCTCGGGGTGAATTTCACCCCTGAGGAAAGTTAAGGCCTAAGCCCACCTGGCCAGCGCTGCAAAGGAGTTCAGCGTAGGTGGAGCCAAGCTCTTCATCGGCCCAGAAGAGGCTTATTTCATAAGCATCTTACTTCCCGTTAGCTGGAACCGATTCCCGATTGACTTGCCCTAAAGCCAGCATCAGCCTGGTTTAAAACAAAGGACGCTGGTCCACATGGCCTTTTGTGTCAGTTTAACCAAATCAGTTCAGAATCACACTGAGTGTGAAACTGGTGCAATTTTCTCATGTAGACAAACTCTTAGACTGTGAACTTTTCAGGGCAGGGGCTGACTGCAGCTGCCGGCGCAATGGGGCCCCGATCTCGGTCGCTGTGTGTCTGGGCAGCTGCCGGCGCAACGGGGCCCCAGTCTCAGTCACTGTGTGTCTGGGCAGCGCCCGGCGCGACAGGGCCCTGATCTCGGTCGCTGTGTGTCTGGGCAGCGCCCGGTGCGACGGGGCCCCGATCCCGGTCGTTGTGTGTCTGGGCGGTGCCCGGTGTGACGGGGCCCCGATCCCGGTCGTTGTGTGTCTGGGCGGTGCCCGGTGTGACGGGGCCCCGATCCTGGTTGTTGTGTGTCTGGGCGGCGCCCGGCGCGACGGGGCCCCAATCTCGGTCACTGTGTGTCTCGGCGGTGCCTGGCACAACGGGGCCCCGATCTTGGTCGCTGTGTGTCTGGGCAGCTGCCGGCGCAACGGGACCCCAGTCTCAGTCACTGTGTGTCTGGGCAGCGCCCGGCGTGACAGGGCCCTGATCTCGGTCGCTGTGTGTCTGCGCAGCGCCCGGTGCGACGGGGCCCCGATCCCGGTCGTTGTGTGTCTGGGCAGTGCCCGGTGTGACGGGGCCCCGATCCTGGTTGCTGTGTGTCTGGGCGGCGCCCGGCGCAACGGGGCCCCAATCTCGGTCACTGTGTGACTGGGCGGTGCCCGGCGCAACAGGGCCCTGATCTCGGTCGCTGTGTGTCTGGGCAGTGCCCGGTGCGACGGGGCCCCGATCCCGGTTGCTGTGTATCTGGGCAGCGCCCAGCATGGTGGAGCTGGGATGTGGGGGGACCAGGCACTAGTGACATACACGTACTTTAAGTCCAGTCTGGGGGCTAAAACTTGAAGGCTAGTAAGGGATGTTGGAAGTCTTTGGTGCTGGCGTTGGTCGGGAAGCAGAGGCAGCCGGGCGGGCGGTAGGGGGAGTGTCTGGGGGGCGAGGGGGTGAGTGATGCATGCCTGTCCACAGGGGGCACAGGGAGTGGGACCTGGCTGCTGTCCGGAGGTTGCATTTTTCCCTTCACCGATTCCTCTGGCCACGTTAACAGGAGCTGAAGGACAAAATGACGGAGCTGCTGCCCCTGATCCCCGTCCTGGATCAATACAAAGCGGACACGAAAATGATCGTGCAGCTGAAGGAGGAGGTGAGGAACGTCTCGGGGAGCTTGCTGGCAATCCAGGAGGAGATGGGCGCGTATGACTATGAGGAGCTGCAGCAGAGGGTGCTGGTCCTGGAGGCGCGGTTACATGCCTGTATGCAGAAACTGGGTATGGAACACCGCCGCCTTCCCCTCCCTTTCCTTCCTCTCTCTCCCGGGCCTGGGACAGCACCAGGGGCTCCCTCTCTGCTTTGCAAAGGGCTCACGCTGAGTGTGCCACTGGGTCGCGGGCCAAGAGGGAGGGCTCGGGAGGGGCAGCGTGAAAGTCCCTGGTTCACCTCCATTGGGTGTGGCTTCCGCTTGCTGAGTGAGCACAGGGGTCCCTGCCAGGGTCTGGCTAATCTCACTCACTGCCTTGTTTCTACACAGGGGACCGGGGTCTAGGGGTTAGCACAGGGGGGCTGGGAGCCCGGACTCCTGGGTTCCACCCCAGCTCTGGGAGAGAAGCAGGGTCTAATGGGTTAGAGCAGGGGGGCTGGGAGCCCGGACTCCTGGGTTCCATCCCCAGCTCTGGGAGGGCAGCAGGGGCTGGGAGGGGAGAGCAGGGGGTGGAGCCAGGACTCCTGGGTTCCATCCCCAGCTCTGGGAGGGATGCAGGGTCTGATGGGTTAGAGCAGGGGGGCTGGGAGCCAGGACTCCTGGGTTCCACCCCAGCTCTGGGAGGGATGCAGGGTCTGATGGGTTAGAGCAGGGGGGCTGGGAGGGGAGGGGTTCTCTGCCCAGCTCTGGGAGGGCAGCAGGGGCTGGGAGGGGAGAGCAGGGGGTGGAGCCAGGACTCCTGGGTTCCATCCCTGGCTCTGGGAGGGCAGCAGGGGCTGGGAGGGGAGAGCAGGGGGTGGAGCCAGGACTCCTGGGTTCCATCCCCAGCTCTGGGAGGGATGCAGGGTCTGATGGGTTAGAGCAGGGGAGCTGGGAGGGGAGGGGTTCTCTGCCCAGCTCTGGGAGAGAAGCAGGGTCTGATGGATTAGAGCAGGGGGGTGGGAGCCAGGACTCCTGGGTTCCATCCCCAGCTCTGGGAGGGCAGCAGGGGCTGGGAGGGGAGAGCAGGGGGTGGAGCCAGGACTCCTGGGTTCCATCCCCAGCTCTGGGAGGGATGCAGGGGCTGGGAGGGGAGAGCAGGGGGTGGAGCCAGGACTCCTGGGTTCCATCCCCAGCTCTGGGAGGGCAGCAGGGGCTGGGAGGGGAGAGCAGGGGGTGGAGCCAGGACTCCTGGGTTCCATCCCCAGCTCTGGGAGGGCAGCACGGGCTGGGAGGGGAGAGCAGGGGGTGGAGCCAGGACTCCGGGGTTCTATCCCAGCTGTGGGAGAGAGGGAGGCATGGTCTGGGGTGTTAGAGCAGGCGGAGGGGCCGCCTGCCGCTGAGGAAGCTGATGCAGGTTTCTGGGTCTGGTTCCAGGAGCCCAGCCCCAGTGACCCATGTCTGGGGACACCCAGGGTCATCTCTCGCTTTTGGACGCCAGGGTCAGACTAGGAGGGTGACGGGAATTCCCCTGGGCTCCCACAGCAAAGGGCGCCGGGAGTGCCAGCTCCCATTGCCAAGCGCCTGGGACGGTGTCACCCGCATGCCATCTTTATTGTGGCTGAGCCGACAGCTGATTTACTCCCATGTGCTCCCGGGCTCAGCCCCAGCCAGGGTCCTGGGGGCAGACATCCCGCCAGGCTGGGGCGGTGGGCTCGCCACTGCACGCTGGAGAGAGGGCAGCGCTAGGGGACTGGTGCCAGACAGCCAGGTTAGACTCTGCAGAGGGCATGTGCGGAGCGAGGAGCAGGAAGCATTGGCCCGTAGCCGACTGGGACCCATCCAGCCAGTGTCCCATCTCCAGCAGCGTCCAAAGTTGGATGGAGCCCCGCAGGAGGCAGCGATGGGATAATCTGCCCTCAGGGAAAACCCCTCCTGACCCCCAGTAGTTATACCCTGAAGCAGGATGATTTCTAGCCCTCCAGAACACCTGTTTGTTTAGTGGATAGTCTCTGCATCGTATGAATGTCCAACCCTTTTGCGAACCCTGCTGAACTCTGTGTCAGACACCTTGTGGCAGAGAGTTCCACCGGTTAACAGAAAATGTGTTTCCTTCTCACTACCTTTGAACTTGCCACTTCCCTGTTTCACTGACCGTCCCTTTGCTATGGGATAGGGAGAACAGAAGATCCAGCTGAGCCTTGGCCTGGAAGACGACTCTATTGCATGGGGTTGGCCCATGCTGAGAGCAGGGCTGGCGCGCCCACTAGGCGACCCTAGGCAGGAGGCTGCCCGCCCTCCTGGCTCTGCGGCGGAGCTGGGAGGGTGGCTGGCCGCGGCTGCCGCACGCCACCCGGCTCCGCGGCTGAGCCGCGGGCGGGGGGAGGCTGCCGGGCAGGGGGCTGAGCTGCGGGGGGGTGGTGTTAGCTGGGTGGGGGCGGGGTGCAGGGGGGTGGATTGGCTGCGGGGGGGGGCAGTGTTGGCTGCGGGGGGTGGGGCGGGGCGGTGTTAGCTGGGGTGGGGGGCGCAGGGCCGGTGCAAGGAAGCTTCGCCTAGGGCACAAAACTTCCTTGCACCGGCCCGTGCTGAGAGTGTTGTTTGCATCACCATCACAGCCGCATTTAGCAGCCCACCATGCTAGGCACAGCGCCAGACCGTCCCGTCCTGCCTGAGAATTCAGTGGGTGTGGCAGGGGGCAGGCACAGAGAGTGGAAGCGATCGGCCCCAGGTTACCCAGCAGACCCAGGTCTCCTGCCCCCTGAGCGTTTTCCCTGGGCAAGACCAGCCTGAGATGAGAGACAGGAGGAGGGGGGGAGGTGGCGCCATGTTCCCCGTGAAGCAGCCCTTGCATGGAGCTCTGATCAGCATACGGCTCCCCAGCTTTGCCGGCTGCCTGGCTTTCCCCTCCCAGCTTGGGTCCCTGCTTGCCCTCCGAGACGGGCTGGGAACGGCTGCTTTGCGCCTGTCTCGCCCGGGAGCCCAGCCCACGGGCTTCGCTGCTACAAGCTAGAAATCCAAATACATCAGTAGCCAAGGGTTGCAGGTGCTTCGGGTGGGCTGGCCTGGCCTTGGGAGGCCGCCCTGAGGCCTGGTTCACTAGACAGAGGCTGTCCCAGTGCACCCGGGCGTCCATGTGGCTGGTCTGCCGCTCTGCTGATCCCTTTCGAGTGCTAATGCTTAGACCCCGGGGCCCGATTCCCCGGCGCCCGTGCAGAGCAGGGACAGAACGGGATGGTCGTGTGCCTGCTCTGCGCTGGCGGGAATGGCTGCCCTGGTGCAGAGCCTGCGGGAATCCAGCTGTTTTCCTTAGAACTCCCCCGGCGTCTCCCACGCTGAGCTTCCCCCAGGTAACCTGTGTGTGGTGAGCCAGCGTGGGGCTGGGCTGGGAAGCGGGAGAGAGGGGTTCCGGTCCTGACACTCCTCTCTCTGGGCCTCTTTCCGGTCCCCCCGATGCCGGCTTAGCCTGTGAGTCCCGTGGGGCTGTCTCTCGCTGTCGTAACCAGGGGAGGCAGGACTTTCCCCCCAGCCCTGCGCTGGCTCGCTGGTTCCCGGCCTTGCACAGGGACCGTAGGGTGGGGGAAGTGTCAAATGAAGCCTGGTCGCCCACTGCTCTGACCCCGGCAATATGAGTGGGTTATAGATGGAGGTTTGGGGGGGGGGTCTTTCTGCCCCTCCCTGAACCTCCCCTGCGAGGCAGGGCAGAACTGTACAGACAGGGACTGAGGCACAGAGGGGCTAAGTGACTTGCCCCAGGTCACACAGGGAGTCTGTGGCAGAGCAGGGGCTTAAACCCAGGTCTCCCAAGGCCTCGGGGCGTGTCCTGACCATTGCACCCTGTCCTCTCGGCTCAGACCCTGCCACTGCTGCACTGGGGTTGGGCGGGGTGGGGTTCACAGGGCAATGCAACGTCGGGCACAAGGTTCCAGGTGTTGATGGATTAGCCCAAAACAAAGTGATATTTGCACGTGGGATTTTCACCCCGATCTTGCCGGTGTTTTTTGGAGGTTTCATGCGTCGCCTATTGAGGCGCCTGGGCCTGCTCCCTTCTGAGCTGCGGTTTTAGGGTTTGATTTCACCAGGCAGAACAAAATCTGGGATCCAGCTCTCAGCTGGGTCAGTGACAATGGAGCGGGACCCGGATTGTAATTACGCCCATGTGAATCCAGTTACTCCAGATCTGCACTGGATTAACTGAGACCAGGCTCGGGGCCACAAACCCCCAGGAAGGTCCCTGCTCTGCCTGGACATGAATCCTAGGGGGCAGGATCGACCGTGGGAGAGCGAGGAGCCTTGTACAGACATCAGCCTCCTCTGGCCGGAATGGACAGTGCCCCCTCGAAGGCACCGGGGTGCCAGTAACTTAAACCCACTGAAGACGGGGGCTGACTCAAGCCAGTTCCTGTCGAGCTCTGTCCTGGGTTTGGGGGTCCTCGTGGAGATGGGGGTGCCTTTCCCCCCAAAGTCGCATTGCATTAGCAGAAATCGGGGTTTAAAGGGATTCAGTAACGCCTGGGCTGCCGCCCTCCCGGCGATGTAACCCGGTGTGCTAGAGCGGGGAGGCATCGGGCTCACACAGACCCCGGGCAGCCGGCTCCAATCAGAGGCAGAGTGCACACCGGGGGACTCGCCCAGTGTGACTGGCCTGAGGTAAGAGCCCACCGCTGGCCTTGCTGGGCGGTTGGATGCTGCTGCTGCTGCCACGGCTGGGACCAACGTTCCCGCACAAGGCGTGGTTCTTTGCTGCCGGCGTCTGGGGAGGGATGAAAGCAGGGACAGGAGCAGCATCTGTCTGGCTCGGGGAGGCACCAGCCGGCTGGCTGTCAACAGGGGACATTCTCAAAGCACCGGACAGGAGGGGTCTCTGTCACTGCAGTCTAGCGCCCTCCTGGGCCCCCTGCTCGGCCCCCCTTTGCCCCCATCCCTGCATCACAGCAGCTGGGCAGGTTTCTCTCCGGTAACCGTTCTCTCTGTCCTGCCGCAGGCTGCGGGAAGCTGACGGGTGTCAGTAACCCCATCACCATCCGGGCGTCGGGATCCCGGTTCGGATCGTGGATGACCGACACCATGGCTCCCAGCGCCGACAGCAGGGTGAGTGCCGGGGGCCCTCGCTGGCGTGTGAGCACCGGGCTAGGGCCGGGAGGGGTCGGGGGGGCTGCCTCGCCTTCCCATGGCTCCTGTCCCCTTGCAATCCACCCACACGGCTTGCCTCACTCTGCAAAGCCTCAGACGGCTGCAGGCCAAGGCTTCCGTGGCCGCTTTGGGTGCACACTGTGGAGGAAGGGCTCTGATCTCCAGCCCCCAAGAAGGGCGCAGCACCCACAGTCGGGACCGGATCTCTCAGCTCCCAGCAGCTCAAGGCAGGGTTTTCCCAGGAGTCAGCACCCAGCTTAGATCTGCTGTGCTGGGCGCTTCAGACAACATGGCCGCTTACTCAGGTGTCTAAAGCAGCAGTTCTCAAACTTTTGTCCTGGTGACCCCTTTCACCCAGCCAGCCTGTGTGTGCGACCCCCATTATGAAGTAAAACCACTTTTTTTTTCTATTTAACTCTATAATAAATGCTGGAGGTGGAGGCTGACAGCTCGTGACCCCCCCATGTAATAACCTCACGACCCCCAGTTGGAAAACCCCTGGCCTAAAGGATTGCTGGCCCCGATCCTGGACAAGGAGCCCTTGTGAAAATTCCAACCCCCCCCGTCTATTTACATGCCCCGGGCCAGTCCAGCATTTAATCCCGGCAATGGGAAACACGCTCCCCTTAGAAAACACCTGTCACCGTGGCCAGAGGAGATGGAGCCTGGTGGCTTAGCCGGCTCTGTAATCAGGCACACCAGGCATTTCTCATGGTGCCGCTTTAGCTCTTAACACGTCGTCAAGCGTTCGATCTGCAGAAAGAGCAAAACCACGTGTAACATAAACACAAAAAGAGTGATCGAGCAAAAACTTGGTGAAACGCCCGTGAAGGTGCAGCGTCTTCATTCTGCAGAGCTCAGCTTCTCGGCGCAGGAGCCCAGCCAGCTCACCTCCATAACAATTACTCTTGTAAAGAAATCCCAGTCCCCGTGAGAGATGCCAGCCCGTTTCTGCGGCCAGCACCCCGGCTTTTCTGCCCGGAGTGCCAGGGCCGCCCGCTGGAGGATATTAAATATTTGGAGCAGAAGCAGAGGATCCTGTTTCTAATTCCCCGTCTCTCTCGTTAATTGTCTTTCTGTGGCACATCCGTTGTGTGGTGCCCCACGTGCGTAGCCGGAGCATGAGCCTGGTGCCTGGAGTAACCTCTGGTCACACGTTGGTACAAAGGGGGTTAGACCCTCAGCTGGCAAAACCTGGCGTAAGTCCCCTGGCTTCCCCTGGCACCGGCTGAGGGTCTGGGAACGACCGGGAACAGGTCTCGGGAGTGGGGATATAGCGTACTAGGAAGCATGCTGCATGCACCCCGGCGATGGGGTCTTGAAGCCTGAAGAGATCCTAGGCCTTGTCGACCTGGAAACTGGAGCCAGACTAACGCCGACGGCTGCAGCTCACGCCGTGAGTTACTTCAGGGCAGGGTCACAGTGGCCGCGCACAGGGGGAGTCGGGGCCTTATTCCTCTGTGTGTCAGTCGATGATAAAACTGGACCTGGGTGATATGAACCTGGGGGACGCCCCGGCTGGCCATGCAGGGCCTTGTGAACGCAGCCAGAGCCCTGCTGGAGCCGGCTGCAGGGCACGGGGTTCCATGGGGCCGTGCATCGCACCTGGGGACACGCTCTGTGTCGCACGGCTGCTAGTGATAGAACCTGCCTCGGATGCAGGATTGGCCGGGGGGGGGGGGGGGGGGGGGGGTTACCCAGAGGGGCCACATGGTTCTGTTTGCTCCCCGTTCCACGCGACGGTGCTTCGCTGCCCTGGCCCCGCCCCAGGGGAGCCGCTCTCAGCCCCGGCTGTCTGTGTAGGATTGGTGCCAGCTGGGGCAGAAGGCCAGCCCTGCTCACCCGCCCCCTGCCACGCACAGCCCAACCCTGGGCCTCAGAGGAGAGCGGAGGCTGCGTCCGGGCAGCTGGGGGACCGCGCTAGACCAGGCCCTCCGGACTCAAGTCATAGAATCATAGAATCATAGAATCTCAGGGTTGGAAGGGACCTCAGGAGGTCATCTAGTCCAACCCCCTGCTCAAAGCAGGACCAAACCCAATTAGATCATCCCAGCCAGGGCTTTGTCAAGCCTGACCTTAAAAACCTCTAAGGAAGGAGATTCCACCACCTCTCTAGGTAGCCCATTCCAGTGCTTCACCACCCTACTAGTGAAAAAGTTTTTCCTAATATCCAACCTAAACCTCCCCCTCTGCAACTTGAGACCATTACTCCTTGTTCTGTCATCTTCTACCACTGAGAACAGTCTAGATCCATCCTCTTTGGAACCCCCTTTTAGGTAGTTGAAAGCAGCTATCAAATCCCCCCTCATTCTTCTCTTCTGCAGGCTAAACAATCCCAGTTCCCTCAGCCTCTCCTCATAAGTCATGTGCTCCAGCCCCCTAATCATTTTTGTTGCCCTCCGTTGGACTCTTTCCAATTTATCCACATCCTTCTTGTAGCGTGGGGCCCAAAACTGGACACAGTACTCCAAATGAGGCCTCACCAGTGCCGAATAGAGGGGAATAATCACGTCCCTCGATCTGCTGGAAATGCCCCTACTTATACAGCCCAAAATGCCGTTAGCCTTCTTGGCAACAAGGGCACACTGTTGACTCATATTCAGCTTTTCGTCCACCGTAACCCCTAGGTCCTTTTCTGCAGAACTGCTGCCCAGCCATTCGGTCCCTAGTCTGTAGCAGTGCATGGGATTCTTGCGTCCTAAGTGCAGGACTCTGCACTTGTCCTTGTTGAACCTCATCAGATTTCTTTTGGCCCGATCCTCTAATTTGTCTAGGTCCCTCTGTATCCTGTCCCTACCCTCCAGCGTATCAACCACTCCTCCCAGTTTAGTGTCATCTGCAAACTTGCTAAGGGTGCAGTTCACACCATCCTCCAGATCGTTGATGAAGATATTGAACAAAACCGGCCCCAGCACCGACCCTTGGGGCACTCCACTTGATACCGGCTGCCAACTAGACATGGAGCCATTGATCACTACCCGTTGAGCACGACCATCCAGCCAGTTTTCTATCCACCTTACCATCCATTCATCCAGCCCATACTTCCTTAACTTGCTGGCAAGAACACTGTGGGAGACTGTATCAAAAGCTTTGCTAAAGTCAAGAAATAGCACATCCACTGCTTTCCCCTCATCCACAGAGCCAGTTATCTCATCATAGAAGGCAATTAGGTTAGTCAGGCATGACTTGCCCTTGGTGAATCCATGCTGACTGTTCCTGATCACTTTCCCCTCCTTTAAGTGGTTCAGAATTGATTCCTTGAGGACCTGTTCCATGATTTTTCCAGGGACTGAGGTGAGACTGACTGGCCTGTAGTTCCCCGGATCTTCCTTCTTCCCTTTTTTAAAGATGGGCACTACATTAGCTTTTTTCCAGTCATCCGGGACCTCCCCCGATTGCCATGATTTGTCAAAGATAATGGCCAATGGTTCTGCAATCACATCGGCCAACTCCTTTAGCACCCTCGGATGCAGTGCATCTGGCCCCATGGACTTGTGTTCGTCCAGCTTTTCTAAATAGTCCCGAACTACTTCTTTCTCCACAGAGGGCTGGTCACCTCCTCCCCATACCGTGCTGCGGAGTGCAGCCGCCTGGGAGCTGACCTTGTCTGTGAAGACAGAGGCAAAGTCCGTGGCGGAGTCTTGCCAGTGTTATGCTGCTCCCCGCGCGCTGCTCATCAGATCTTCAGTGTTAATCAGTGAGCCTTGGAGCTCAGAGCCTCTGGGCTTGGAGGAGTCCTCCGTGACCCCCACCAGCTCCAAAGGCCATACGCTGTCAAAGAGAGCGACCGAACCGACTGCTTCAGGAGTGAAACTGGGAGCCAGGACTCCTGGGTTCTATCCCTGCGCGAGGAAGGGAGGGAAGGAAGCCGGGACTCCTGGGCCCCGGCCCTGACTTGGGGAGGGGGGTCTGGGTTTAGAGCAGGGAACTCTTGGGTTCTGTTCCCAGCACTTGGGTAGGGTGACCAGACAGCAAATGTGAAAAATCGGAACGGGGTGGGGGGTAATAGGAGCCTATACAAGAAAAAGACTCAAAAATCGGGACTGTCCCTATAAAATCAGGACATCTGGTCACCCTACACTTGGGCAAGTCACTTTTCTCTGGGCCTCAGGACAGGCATAATTCCTTTGTCTCTTTGTCCCGTTCGGACCAGCAGGGCTGTCTCGCTCTGTGCCGGCAGCGCCCGGCACCGCAGGGTCCGATGCTGGCGATACTAGCGGGGTGACCCCGAGAATTGCTTAGTGGGTGTGTCGTGGTACAGCAGGGCTGTCCCAGCACCCCCGCACAGCAGAGCAAACGCGCACCCGGCGTGGCTGGTAACAAGTGGAGACGGAACTGGTGCTGCTGGTCATTGGAAGGAAGGAAAGAAGAGAGGCTTCCGTGAGGCCAGAGTTCAGCCCTCCATAGCCCGGGCGCTGCGTGGGAGCTTGGCCGGAGCTGGCAGCTCTGAGCGGCCTGGCTCATTAACCAGGGCTCAGGATGGATGGGAGCCCTGGCGTGTCACTGCAAAAGGCAAGTTTCTATGTATGGCTCGGGTGAGCGGCAGGGGCTGATGGATGGCCGCAGGGAGGAATTGGATTTCCAACGTGCGGCAGAGGAAGGAACCATTGATTCGGAAATCGGCCTTTGATTGACTGGCCGTTTTTCAAACCGGCTGGGCGGAGGCCTGGGGGCGTCTCAAAGGGCCAAACCAGCCCCCAAGCCCCAGTGACTCTCCCCAGCATCCAGGGGGGACTGGGCGTCCTTTGTGCCTGGACTCCTCTGCCCTAGGAACAGGGCTGGGCTCAGCCCAGCGCTGGTGCGGCCAGCTGGGGGCAAGTGGCATTTCCAGCCACGACGAAGGACTGTGCTGAGATTGGGGGGTGAGCGCACGGGGCTCCGTTCTCTGCTGCCCTGGGCCCTGTGTCACCAGTCAGTGCCCTGCTAGGGGAGGGGGCACTCCCTTTCACTGGCCTACGCGGCTGTGCGAGGGGCTGGGCCCCTGGGGCCAGATCATCAGCCGGCACAAATGGGCGTAGCCCTAGTGAAGTCCCTGGACCGCCATGTGTTACACGCCTTCTCCCCTGTTCCCCAGGGCCTGAAGCAGGCAGGGAACAACGTCCAAGGCCAGCAAGCCAGCCGGCGTCAGGCCCTGCCCTCCCCCAGACCGGCCTGAGGGGACTCGTCTGCTCCCCAGTGCTCGCTGGATTCCTCTCTCCTTATTGCTGTGAGACCCCCGGACGCTGCAGCAGCCACGCACCCAGCAGAGCGTCCCGTCTGCAGCTGCGGTAACGAGCGGCGCGGGGCAGAGCCATGTCTCTGCCATGGCGCGGCAAGTCCTGGGACTGGCCCGAGGGCGGGCAGTGCCGCTTGCCGGGCCCGGGGGCAGGGGGCTCCGTCCCCTCACTGCTCATGCCGGGGCCAAGCAGCCAGGGCAGGGATGGCTTATCCAGCCCCAGGGCAGGACTGTTCTGGCCAGTCCATTCGCCCGGGCTCCGCACGGCTGCTGTTAGTGACGCCCGTCCTGCCGAGATCAGGGGCCTGTGGGCGTGGCACGGACACCCTTCAGCTTCCATTAAAAACCGTCCGTTTTCAGCCCTCGGGGTGACCAAATAGACCCGGAGAGCTCGGGACCCAGGCAGCGGAAAACGGGTTAGTGTTAAAAGCAATCGCCTGCTTTCGGAGCCTGACTCGGGCGTTTGAAGCCGGGCGTGTTCACAGACCCGTGGCTGCCTTTCCCGTGGGTTGCACGGGTGGAGCTGACGTCCTGGGGGGGCCGCGGCACATGGCAGTAAGTCCAGAAGCTGGAACTGGCGTCTCTGCCCGTCTGTCTCCTGTTTCCACCCAAGGTTTAATGCGTGGAGCTGCCTTTCAGCGGGCAGGGCCCTTGCCAAGAGACTTTACTCTTTGCTCGGTGGCTGCGCAGGGCCCAGCGGCGCGGGGCTCGAGGGGGTGCTCGTGTTCATGCCCCTTTCATTCGTCTGTAAACATTTACCCCAATGTGACAGGCGGGGGGGCTGCCGGCTAGGTTAGCCCCGGCTCGGCCGGCCCCAAAGGCTCCTGCCTGGACTCAGCTCATTCCAGCTCCAGGAATTCATGACACCCCAAAGTCCTGCTCTGGCGCGGCAGCCAGCTGCCCGGGCAGGCAGGGCTTGGGGTCGAGGGGAGTCACTGCCCCGTGCGGGGAGGGAGTGATGTCGGGGAGGCGGCCATGCTGATGCTGCTGCAGCGCGGGGGCTGGAAAGACGCAGCGGGGAGCCCGCGTGGAAAACGGGGGAAGAGGCCGCGCACCACAATTTTGCCCAGCCAGCCCCCCCAGGAGCGGGCCCCTTTCATGATCCCCACTGTGCAGATGGGGGGCCCAGCCCTTGTGCTGGGTCCCACATGGGGTGAGGGATTGGGGGGCCCAGGCCTTGTGCTAGGCCCTGCCCAGGGCTGAGGGGCCCAGACCTTGTGTTGGGTCCCACATGGGGTGAGGGGTTGGCGGGGCTCAGGCCTTGTGCTGGGTTCCACATGGGGTGAGGGATTGGGGGGCCCTGCTCAGGGGTTGGGGGGCTCAGGCCTTGTGCTGGGCCCTGCCCAGGGGTTGGGGGCTGGGGGGGCCTGGGCCCCACATGGGGTGAGGGGTTGGGGGGCCAGGCCTCGTGAGCTGGGGGGGCCTGGGCCCCACATGGGGTGAAGGGTTGGGGGGCCAGGCCTCGTGGGCTGGGGGGGGCTCGGGCCCCACATGGGGTCAGGGGTTGGGGGGCCAGGCCTCGCGGGCTGGGGGGGGCCTGGGCCCCACATGGGGTCAGGGGTTGGGGGGCCAGGCCTCGCGGGCTGGGGGGGCCCGGGCCCCACATGGGGTGAGGGGTTGGGGGGCCAGGCCTCGCGGGCTGGGGGGGCCCAGGCCCCACACGGGGGTGAATTTCCCCCTTCTAACCGCGCGGCTGGTCTCTCCCGCCCAGGTCTGGTACATGGACGGTTACTACAAGGGGCGCCGCGTGCTGGAGTTCCGCACCCTGAACGACTTCGTCACGGGCCAGAACTTCGTGCAGCACCTGCTGCCGCACCCCTGGGCTGGGACAGGCCACGTGGTCTTCAACGGCTCCCTCTACTACAACAAGTACCAGAGCAACATCGCGGTGAAGTACCACTTCCGCTCCCGCAGCGTGCTGGTGCAGCGCAGCCTCAACGGCGCCGGCTACAACAACACCTTCCCCTACTCCTGGGGCGGCTTCTCCGACATCGACTTCATGGTGGACGAGAACGGGCTGTGGGCCGTCTACACCACCAACCAGAACGCCGGCAACATCGTGGTGAGCAAGGTGGACCCGCAGACGCTGGAGATCCTGCGCAGCTGGGACACCGGCTACCCCAAGCGCAGCGCCGGCGAGTCCTTCATGATCTGCGGCACCCTCTACGTCACAAACTCCCACCTGGCCGGGGCCAAGATCTATTTTGCCTACTACACGAACACTTCTAGCTACGAGTACACGGACATCCCCTTCCACAACCAGTACTCCCACATCTCCATGCTGGACTACAACCCGCGGGAGAGGGTGCTGTACACCTGGAACAATGGGCACCAGGTGGTGTACAACGTCACGCTCTTCCACGTCATAAAGACCTCAGGCGAGCTGTGAAACCGCTGCCGGACTCGGTTCTTCGCTCTCTCTTTTTTTTACACGTCGGGATCGACCGTTCTTTTCATGAAGCAAAGCCAAGAGGTTCTTTGTTGTTTTTTCCTTTCTTCCCGTGGTTTACACGACGCATGGATCTCGACTGCTTTCGCTGGAGCCAAGGTCAATTCTTTTATTTTATTTTATTTTCGGTGGCAAATAAAAACGATCTCTTTGACATTTGATGGAGTTTGTGCCTTTTCTTTCCGATTTTGGCCACGTCTCTCTCTGCTTCTGTGCGGGGGACATGGGATTCCAATTCCTGTGGGGAATTCACCCCTGTAAATACAGAAATATGGGAGAGTCGCACACAGAACAATGGCAAACGTTAAAAAGTGCATTATACACCCAGTGTATGTAACCAGAGGGGTGAGAAATGGAAAAATTCGACAGCCAAAGTTAAATATTGAAATAACAGCAGCCATCAGGAGCTGAGCTCCGAAGCACCCAGCTAGAATAATGGTAAATGTTAAAAATGACAGAGATCAAATGGAAACACCTAAAATGATAAATGTTAAAAATGATACATGCCAGTAACATACTGGGCAAGTGTTAGAAAGGATCGATTTTAAAATGCTCTATGGCTAAACTACTGATCAGTATGAAAACCTAGACATGCAAATACAAGAACAGAACTAGCACCTTGTTGTTATTTATTTATTCCAGTATCACCCAGAGCCCTCGCTTGTGGCTGCGCTGGGCTCGCTGCAGTACGGGTTGTAACATTTCTGTTCTATTGTAGTAGTTCTATGCAGAGGGACCAGCACCGCGGGGTCTGGCCCATGACTGGGGCTTCCAGGCACGACGGTAATACACCGGGGTCCTGCTTCAGGACTGGGGCTCCTTGGTGGTACCCCTGTACAGCTAACATGCACAGGTCAGCGCCCGGCGCGACGGGGCCCCAATCTCAGTCGCCATGTGTCTGGACAGCTCCCGGCCTGACGGGGCCCCGATCTCAGTCATTATGTGTCTGGGCAGCGCCCGGCGCGATGGGGCCCCAATCTTGGTCGCTGTGAGTCTGGGCAGCGCCTGGCACGACGGGGCCCCAATCTCGGTCGCCGTGTGTCTGGGCAGCGCCCGGCCCGACGGGGCCCCGATCTCGGTCGCTGTGTGTCTGGACAGTGCCCGGCGTGATGGGGCCCTGATCTCAGTCGTTATGTGTCTGGGCAGCGCCCGGCCCAACGGGGCCCCGAACTCAGTCGCCGTGTGTCTGGGCAGCGCCTGGCACGACGGGGCCCCGATCTCAGTCGCCGTGTGTCTGGACAGCTCCCGGCCCGACGGGGCCCCGATCTCAGTCGTTATGTGTCTGGGCAGCGCCCGGCCCGACGGGGCCCCGATCTCAGTCGCCGTGTGTCTGGACAGCTCCCGGCCCGACGGGGCCCCGATCTCAGTCATTATGTGTCTGAGCAGTGCCCGGCATGACGGGGCCCCAATCTCGCTCGCTGTGAGTCTGGGCAGCGCCTGGCATGACGGGGCCCCGATCTCAGTCGCCGTGTGTCTGGACAGCTCCCGGCCCGACGGGGCCCCGATCTCAGTCGTTATGTGTCTGGGCAGCGCCCGGCCCGACGGGGCCCCGATCTCAGTCGCCGTGTGTCTGGACAGCTCCCGGCCCGACGGGGCCCCGATCTCAGTCATTATGTGTCTGAGCAGCGCCCGGCGTGACGGGGCCCCAATCTCGCTCGCTGTGAGTCTGGGCAGCGCCTGGCACGACGGGGCCCCGATCTCAGTCGCCATGTGTCTGGACAGCTCCCGGCCCGACGGGGCCCCGATCTCAGTTGTTATGTGTCTGGGCAGCACCCAGCCCGACGGGGCCCCGATCTCAGTCGCCGTGTGTCTGGACAGCTCCCGGCCCGACGGGGCCCCGATCTCAGTCATTATGTGTCTGGGCAGCGCCCGGCGTGACGGGGCCCCAATCTCGGTCGCTGTGAGTCTGGGCGGCGCCCGGCGCGACGGGGCCCCAATCTCGGTCGCTGTGTGTCTGGGCGGCACCCGGCGCGACGGGGCCCCAATCTTGGTCGCTGTGTGTCTGGGCAGCGCCCGGTGCTACGGGGCTCTCGTATCAGCTGGGACCTCAAGGCTCTGGTAGTAAAATTGCCTCCAGTGCAGTTAAGAAGGACACCGTCTGGTACTGGGCACTGTCGGCGCCAGGCCACGGCTGGATCTGCCTTGCTCGAGTCTGGCACGTCCCATCTTTCCCTGCAGAACTGACCCCCTTTGCGCTGGGAACTTGATAAGTGAATGGACGATTTTAGCTGCAAAAACAGGGACATTTTGCCGGGGGCTAAATCGCTCCGTTCCCTGGAGGAGCTTTGCAGGTGAAGCCAGACCCAGTTCTTCTGTTTGCAGGGGCTGTTTGCTGGAGGGGTCCCTCGTTCGGAGAGCGGGGAGGGAAGCACTGGTAGGCGAAAGGCAAAGTCCACGTTCTCCAGGGACCAGGCTCCAGGCTGCAGACAGGCTAGCCGGGTGCAGGGGATGGATGATGAACACAGGCTGGCTGATACCAGCCAAAAGCAGAGGACTGAGCCCCCGCAAAGCAGCAGTGCCCTGCCCACGGTCACACGGGGGTTTGGGGGCAGAGATGGAAACTGAAGGCAGCTCTCCCAAGTCAGGTCGGTACCTTAACCACACGCTTGCTCCGCGCTGAGGCTGAGATAAATGGGACTGCAGCAGCGCAGGGAGCCTGCAGAAGTCGCTGCCGCGGGAGAGCCAGGCAAACCACGGAGCAGGCTTGTTTTTTCTTTTTTAATTGATTTTGGTGACGGGTGACGTCTGCAGGAAAACAGTTACCCAGGCTGTCAGGGACTCAGGGGCAGGCAATGAATAGGGGGGATTTCAGAGCCCATCTCCAGGGACGGGCGGCTCATTTCTGCATCCCCAGCTGAGTGACCGGCAAGGGGGATCCTCACGCCAACGCACACTCGCCCTTGCACATCCACACCCACACCTGCCTCCACGCACCCGTTCCCATATACACACCCGTGCATGTCTGTGCGTGCACACATACCGTCACACTTGCAAATGCAGGCAGGCGCTCTCTCACACACACACACGTGTCTATGTGCACACGCAAACACACTCGTGTTCACACGCACGTGCACACACTCACGCATGCATGTGCACACCTACACTCAGTGCACACATGCACATTTAGAGACACGCTCCCAGGAGTCAAGTCTGAGACCGCTGCTGCTTCCCCTCCATTCGTCCTGCTTCCCATCGATAGCTGCCATCTTTACACTGCCGGCTGGGCCAATCAGCCAGGCCCTTGTCTGGTCACAGCGATCCTAATTAGCACCCCACACACACACACACACACACACCTTAACTGAACGAGGCAGCTGCTGGGGTGAGCGGAGGCCGACTGGATTTCGTGGGCCGGAGACAATGTTATCACCTGGTGATAAGCACCCAGCCAGACCTTGCTACGGCTACACCTCAGTGACCACTGTCCCCTGCCTCCCCTCAACGCGTGGGCCTCTCTCCTTGGTGTTTAACCGTGAAGGAGACGTTTGCTGGGGCCGCCAGCCCTGATGTCGCTAGTGGATTTCAGCTGGTACCGGAGAATCTCTGCACGGAGGCAACCCCACCCTCCCCGTACCAGGGACTCGCAGTGAGACTGTCCTGACCATGCGCTCCCCTGGCGTGGGAGCACGGCCATTAGCCAAAGACAGATGCAAGCCCCATAGCAGGGGCTCTGAGGGCTGCAAGTATTTAGGTTGCTCAGCTCCCAGGGAAACCAATGGTAGGATCCGGACCTAAGCTGTCTCTATCCTGCCCCTTGCTGGTGTCCAAGGGAACAAGCGGAGAGGGCCCAGGCTTCATTTGCATTTTTGTTACCCACCATCCCACTGTGAAAGTTTTGGTCATTTTGGTAAAAATTCATTTAAGTTTGAAGGGGTGAGGTAATCGAATTCAGTTCTCTTGATTGTGCAGCAAAAGGGCCAAAGAACAGTATGAAATAGGCCCCGAATGCGGGGTCACCCTAACGGTCATCCCAGTTGTGCACAGCTGGGCCATGGTGAGTGGCAAGCAGTAAAACAGGAAAGGGCTGCGATGTGAGGAAGTAAGGGCTTTGCTTTGTTCTTGTTTAAACAAGTTAGCAGGAATGAGAGGGAGGCTGATGGAGTGGTTATAGACCAGGGATCTCAAACATGTGGCCTGTGGGCCACATGCGGCCCACCATAGGTGCCAACTCCACTGGCAGCCAAGCTCCGAATATTACTGAGTGTTGGAACTCCTTGCCTGAGGAGGCTGTGAAGGCGAGGACTATAACAGGGTTTAAAAGAGAACTGGATAAATTCATGGAGGTTAAGTCCATTAATGGCTATTAGCCAGAATGGGTAAGGAATGGTGTCCTTAGCCTCTGTTTGTCAGAGGGGGGGTGATGGATGGCAGGAGAGAGATCACTTGATCATTACCTGTTAGGTTCACTCACTCCGGGTCACCTGGCATTGGCCACTGTCGGTGGACAGGATACGGGGCTGGATGGACCTTTGGTCTGACCCAGTATGGCCATTCTTATGTTCTTATATTCTTTATATTTTATTAAAACCCCTCTTTGCATTACAGTTTTTAACAAGTTAATACATTGACTTTTAATAGAATACTATATTACTCTTCATTTTTTTTCATTTTTGACTATACTTTTGTATCATTGTATGAAAAGGTTTCAGTGATGCGGCCCTTGGGCCAATTTACTAGTTCTCATGTGGCCCTCGTGGTGATTTGAGTTTGAGATCACTGTTATAGACACTAGTTTAGGACTGGGAAATTGGGGTCCCCTTTTCTGTGTTGTAGACTTTGCATGATCTTGCTTAAGGCTCTGAGTTCAGCCCCTCTGTGGCTCGGTGACGTTAAACCCGGTGAACAAACATTGCAAGGTGCTGTGGGGATGGGTGCAATGCAGCGGGTTGCAGGTAGTATGAGCCATGCTGAGCTGATCTGCTTGGCTGAGAGGCCCTGGTCCGACCTGCCAACCCAACTCCTCCAGGAGTTGATGACAGAAGGGGCGGGGGCGGGGGGGGGGGGGGGCCGTGAGCTCAGCCTGCAGCCACACCATAGGGTGAGACGGAGCAGGAGGAGCCAGAAAGCTCTGAACAACCGCTCCTGTGAGCCAGGTACCAGGTGGAGGAGGTGGGCTGAGAGTTCAAGGGACTTCTGGCAAATCAGCCTGGGTTTCCTTAGCCTGAGGACGTAACCCTCTCGAGTTCCCATATTCCCCTCTGGCGTTTCCTTTCCCCTCGGTTCTCTGGGCAGGGTGAGGCGGGCGACCAGAGCGCTTGGTTGCGTTTCTTTCATTCTCCGAGCAGGATACCAGGGAGACTCGCTAGCGGCTCCAACCAGCCTTGTCCAAGGGCCCCTGGAGGCTGCCAGGCCCCTTGGCAGAAGGGTTTGCGGTAGAGGCTAGAACTCGCCAGCCGTGACTGAGCTCAGAGCGGCTCTGCTCCGAGAGACGGGCACCGCGGGGTCGGAGCCATTCCAGTGGCTGCGATACTCGGCTCTCGGGGGGACATCGCAGCGGGGTTCTTGGTAGGAAATCCGCCCTGAGGATTGTTTCCTGGGCGCGCAGCAAGAGAACAGTCTGGTGCTTAGCAGCATGTTGCTCATCTCTGCAGCTGGCGATATCTGACATGGGAGGCAGAAACTCTCTACACACCCTGTCCAAGGAGGCAGCTGTTTCTCCCTGGGCGGCTGCCTGTCTCAGGCAGCATGCTGTGGAGGAATGGGCACGGGCTCAGGAGGCAGGTGGCTTTGAGTTCCTAACCTGCCTCTGTTCCGTGACTCAGTTTCCCAGTCTGTACTATGGGGATATTAACAGTGCAGTAGCACCTAGGGGCCCTAATCAAAGACTCGGCTCCACTGTGCCAGGTGCTGTACGCGCAGAGAATGAACAACCAGTCCCTGCCCCGTGGGCTGGTGCAGCCGGTCCCCAGTCTCCTCTAGCAGCGACCGTGATAGTGACGTCTCCCAGGAGTGGCGTGGTGAAGATCAGCTAACTTATGCCCACACAGTGCTGTGACTGTGCAAATTGTTGTCCTTTGCACTATGGCAGTACAACCAAAATCAGCCCCCCTTTGGGTGACCCGATGTCCCGATTTTATAGGGACAGTCCTGATATTTGGGGGTTTTTCTTATACAGGCTCCTATTACCTCCAACCCCGTCCCGATTTTTCACACTTGCTGTCTGGTCAGCCTACCTTTACGCCAGGCGCTGCACACACACCTGGCAAGAGACAGTGCCTGCCTCAGAGACCGTGCATCGAGCTCGATGGGACAGGGGCCATAGACACACGCGGCAGCTCTGGGACTAGACCCCAGGTGTCCTGGCTTCCAGCCCAGTTCCCTACCCGCTGGAGCAGACACGTACTAAGTAATGTCCTCCACTCAGCGTCTGAGGGAATAAGCAGTGTAAAGCTGTCGTCATCTCGGGGGGTTCGGTCTATCTCATGATCAAATCTCTGGCAGGTCTCGGCTCAGTGGCTCCTGTGGGGCTGAGCAAAACTTAAACGGGTCCTTCAAACCCCCTTGGTGGCGTTTATTGCTATTTAGAGCCAGATTCAGCTGTGGGTTCAGCTGTTTTTTATACGACAACTATTGCAAATGAATGTAATCAAATGGGAGCACGGCCGTTCTGGGCAGCTGGCCGGGGGCTCAGACGAAGGCGCTGGCTCGGCAGCATTAAGACAGGAACGTGCTGGGTTTATGGGTCTGCAGAAGGTAACTCTTCCAACGCTAGCTGCTTGCAAGGCCCCCAGCGCGCGAGGCCGGTTCTCCAGGGCCTAGAGGGATCAACGCAGCAGCCACACACTGAGGGGTGTCGCACTGGACCCGGGGGGGGGGGGGCGGGGGCAGACTTCAAGGCTCCCATCAGAGCTGGAGCCGGGGGGGTGGACGCGAGACTCCTGCCAGATCTGCTCTAGTGCCAGCTGGGAGGATTTTGGGGACGTTCTAGGGGCCACGTCAGGCCGCAGGTCACAGCTGTCCCCCTGGCCTCGGAATGGCTGAAAGCCGGACGCCGAAGGGAGACTAAAGGCCCCTTCCATCAGTGACTGGCTCGTGCTGCAGCCGCGCGGGTGGGGTGGGGTGGGGGGGGTGGGGGGTCGCTGACAGCAGGGGACGCCCTTCCCCTCTCCGGCACTGCTAAGGCCAGTCGCAGAGATGGCCCCGCCGTTAACGGAGCTGGGTGGCCCCCGCATTAACGCACTTGGCCTTTGCAGCGAAGGCAAAGGGGGAATAGGCCGGGGCGGCTGCACCCGGTTGTGGGGGCAGACGGGCGGAGCCTGCCCAGACGGTGTGACCAGCAGGATCCAGCCTCTAGGGCTGAGGATCCAGAACCTTTCGCTAGCACCGCCTGGGGGGGCCGTGGGGAGGGGAACAGAGCCCCCTCGGCCAGCACAGTGAGTCAGCAGCAGCGGCCCGGCTTGGCAGAGATGATGGATTTGTCCCACCGAGCCGGGTCATTGATATTCACGAGGCTGTGAATAATTCAAGATAAAAGTTTAATTATTTACCAAACAATTAGCCGTGGAGGAGCGGCTGGGGAATAGCTGGCCTGGCCCAGACTCCGGGGCGCTGGGGCGGGTGTCAGGCTGGGGGAGGCCGGGTGCTTGCAGCACAGTGGAGCCCGAGAGGCCGGGGGGGGGGGGGGGGGGGCTGCAGAGAGCCACTGAACCAAACTGTAACCCTTGGAGGTGATGGGAACCGCTCGAGCCAGGGGGTGCAGCTGCCCCCCAGCACCGCTGCAGAGAGGTGGGGGGGTGGGACGAGGCCGAGGCCTGTGTCTGATTTCTGCCAGGTGGAGTGTGCTCAGGGCTGGGAGGCAGGAGCGATTCCTCCAAGCGGGGGTGCCACAAACCTGCTCCCAGGGCCTGGAATCTCAGCGGGGAGACCTCCTGCAGCAGAACAGCCCCCAGGGCCCCCTCTGCCCGGATCGGCTCCTCCAGATGCCTGCTCCCCGTTCCTCCGGCTTTCTCTCGCCAGCATGCAGTGGCTGCCACCCATCTCCTAACCTTCGTTTGCAAGCAGGGAAAACCCCTCAGTCCACCTGGCTTCTCTCTGAGCAGCCATGCGGCCTAGTGCTTTGGGCGACACGAAAGGGGCTGGAACGGCTCCTTTCGGAGCCTGCAGGAGGCTGCGAGGCACGGGTCTGTCTGGAGCGGAGCATTGCTTTTTGCTCCCGGCGCCTTTTTTAGCTCCGCTCCCCCCGTGCGCTAAACCTGGCTACGCCACTGAGTGCTCCCCCCCACCCGCCTTTTAGAGCCTAATTTGTCATTTCCCTGCAACCTGTGCCCCAGTTTGCACCGGAGCCGGGGGCTGGCTGTTCTGCTCTGGATGTGCTTGGCACGCGCTTTGCACTGGTGAAAATGGTGGCATGATGAGGTGCAGGTCAATGGTGAATCTGGCCCTTGTCTTTGTTGTGAACACTTTTCCCTGGTTTGCTAGAATGCCGCGGGCTCCTGATAGCACCTGCTGCTTGTGGGTTGAGTTCGGGACCCCTCCCTTCTCCGCTGCCCGGCCGCAGGAGCCGGGAGCCAAGTTTGCTGCGTTCGGATCGACGCGAGGAGACGTGGGCTGGGCCATGGCCTGTTTATCCCCACTCGAGTGGGACCAAGCGGCTAATCCCTGGCTAATCCCATTATGTGCTTATGTGCTGGAGAAGCAGCTGAGAGGGTTTTGGAGACCGGAGACCTGGGCACTCTGCTCAGATGCATGTTTCCACCCGGGTGAGAGCTCCACGTCTTGCAGGGCCACCTCCAGGGACAGAAATCCAGGTACTCCAGCTGCAGGCAGAGAGATTTTTTATCTCTGCCACTGACTCTCTCTGTGACCTTGGCTACATCACCTACACATCTGCCACTCAGTTTCCACCCATGAGAACTAGGGACTCCTCTCCTGGGCGCTGGTCTCTCCACTAATGAGCGTTTGTCATGTGCGCTGAGAGGGGAGGGTCTGTCACCGCGGCAAAGCCCCGGCTGTGGGTGCCCACCGCCTCCATGCTGCTGCCCCTGGAGCCACTTCCACCTGCCGCTGTACGTCCAGTCTGGCCAGAGACTTCTGCCCCCTCACAGCCGATCCTGTCCAGTCCCTCGGGGCTGGGGCAGGGGGCGGCCACACCCCTTGGCTTGCAGTGGTTTCCATTGTCTCCAGGGCTTACCGTCTGGTTCGGTGGCTCTCGGTGGGCCTGTCCTTTCCCTGGGCAGTGAGGCGGCTGCTTTCAGACCCCTGCTGCTGCCCAAATCCCCCACGGGACACTGAGTTTCTCCTGATGTTTGGATCCCGGCCACAGCTCAGCCCGTGACTCTGGCTGGCCTCCGCAGCCCCTCTGGGTTTTAATCACGGGTTCCCCAGGTGGTGCCGCTGATCATTATCGCCCAGAGTTACACCAGGGCTTCAGCTCTGGTTATTAATTTGCCAGCTTCATGCACGAGGGAAGGAAATTGATTGTGCTGAGCCCTTACTGGGGCGGCAGAGGCCGCGGATACCTGCGGCCAGAGAGAGACGGTTTGCAAAGTTTGCTTTTAACGGTTTTTCCCGGTGAAGGGCTTTGGTGTCGCGCTGGCCGATGCATCCCACTGCACGGCTCACAGAAGGGGAGGCAGAGCTGGGGCTGCAAAGAGAGGAAGACTGGCCTGGTGGCGGCTCAGGAACTGGCCTGCGATTCCAGAGAGCTGGGTTAAGTTCTAGGCTTCTCTAGTGACTCTCTGGGGCTCGGTTCCTCTGGCTGCTTCAACCGCAGCCTCTTCAGGGCAGGGCCCGTCTCGGCCTCTGCCTGGGCAAGCTCCCCGCATGGTTCAGCCTTGACTTGAATGGGGGACGCTAGGTAGGTGCTGCTGAAATAAAAGACATAAAGTAGAAGTGACCCCTGTGAGCTGGGTGTCACCTGCGCTGCTGCTCTCTTGAGCAAAGACACTGCAGGCTAGAGGATTAATCAATTTCCTTTTAACGAGCCCTCTGCTTCCCGCTGGCCTAATGTGCCAGGAGAGGAGCATAAATTGCTTCCAAGTGCGGCTGTAAATCATTGCACTTTTCCTGGCTAGCCGTGCTCACCAGGGCAATGATGTGTCGCCGCAGCCTCCGCGCCGGGGTGGTCCCTACGCTGCAGTGGCCAAATCGCGCCCCGGAGTGTCACAGGGACGCGCTCACCTTTTAACGGGGAGGGGACGCATCATATCCCAGGGCAGGAGGCTCGGAGTCGGGCGCGTCAGGGCCCAGAACCCAGCTGAGATCAGGGGTCCGTTGGGGTGGGTGCGGCACAGACACCCCTGGCCCCATGAACTGACAGTCTAAACCGGCGGAGAAACCAAGACTGAGATGGGGGGCAGCTTGGAGCTAGGAAGAGAACCCAGGAGTCCGGTGCCCCTATGCCTTCTGCCTCTCGCTGGGGACCATCACTACAGCCCAGGGCATTCCTGCCCCCTACCCTGGGCAGGGCTGGCACAGAGCCAGCCAAGGTGCCGCCCGCGCTGGCCAAGCTCCCTTCTGGCCCCACTATGCCGCCAGAGGGGGAGGCGAGGTGGCCCGAGCCTGAATCAGCCTGGCTCTCCAGCACCATTGTAGTCACCTGGTGGACAGCAGCCGGGTCTTCGCCTCCCTAGGCACCCGCTCATGCCCCTGCCAGCCTCTTCGTTATGTCCCTCTCCGCTGGTGACAGGTAAATCAGCAAAGCGCTCGCCTGCTATCGATCGGCGCTCAGAGGAGCGGCCGCCTCTCCCAGGAGTCTCTTTGCAACTCCAATATCCGGCTGGGGCGCGCGGCAATGCTAGTCCTGCGGGACCTTTCAAACCTTCCTCTCTCACTGCTTGTTTGCCGCCTCCTCCAGACCCACTGCGGAGGCCATGGGCAGGGTGGGGCGTGACCACCCCACAGAAAGAGGGGCAGTTCTGGAGCATAGAGCACTGCAGAATTCCCATAAGAACAGCCAGACTGGGTCAGACCAAAGGTCCACCTAGCCCAGTATCCTGTCTTCCGACAGTGGCCAATGCCAGGTGCCCCAGAGGGAACGAACAGAACAGGGAATCATCAAGTGATCCATCCCCAACTTCTGGCAAACAGAGGCTAAGGACCCATCCCTGATAGCCATTGATGGACCTATCCTCCATGAACTTACCTGGTTCTTTTTTGACCCCTGTTATAGTCTTGGCCTTCATGACATCCTCTGGCAAGGAGTTCCACGGGTTGACTGTATGTTGTGTGAAGAAATACTCCCTTTTGTTTGTTTTAAACCTGCTGCCTACTAATTTCATTTGGTGACCCCCTAGTTCTTGTGTTATGAGAAGGAGTAAATAACACTTCCTTATTTACTTTCTCCGCACCAGTTATGATTTTATAGACCTCCATCGTATCTGCCCTTAGTCATCTCTTTTCCCAGCTGAAAAGTCCCAGTCTTATTAATCTCGCCTCATACAGAAGCTGTTCCATACCCCTCATCATTTTTATTTTTATTTTGCCCTTTTCTGAACCTTTTCCAATTCCAATACATCTTTTGTGAGCTGGGGCGGTCACATCTGCATGCAGTATTCAAGGTGTGGGCGTACCATGGATTTATATAGAGGCAACATGATATTTTCTGTCTTAGCTCTCCCTTTCTTAATGATGCCCAACATTCTGTTTGCTTTTTTGATGTTTTCAGAGCACTATCCACAATGACTCCAACATCTCTCTCGAGTGGTAACAGCCAATTTAGACCCCGTCATTGTATATGTATAGTTGGGATGATGTTTTCCAACGTGCACCAGCCTGGGGCTTTCAGCACAGAATCCCTGCCCAGTTACCACGCACGGGGGCATCCACCAGCCGCCGTCCAGCCCTTCTTGGAAGTCAGCAACGCTGATGTCCAGCAGCTCGGGATCTGGCCCATGAACCCAGCCCAATTCCAGCAGGACAGCAGCCTTGGTCCCTGTGCAGAGAGCTGGGCCAGGGCATACGCTGGCACCACGGCCGCAGGACAGGGAGCGCCCTGCAGAATCCGTGTGGGCTCTTAAAACTGCCTCTCCCTCCAGCACCCACCCTCCCCGGCTCTCGGCAGCCGCATGCTCCAGGATTGCACACGGCGGGGAGCAGCCCTGGGCTGGAGCAGGGCGGGTCCCACCTGGCCGGGTTGCTCCGCGTGTGTGCCACAGATTTAAAGAGGAGAGAGGCTGTTCTAACCGCGCCGACCAGGCTCCAGCCCCCGCGGCGGGCGCTGAGCGCTTGGGGAGGCCTGGAAAGGCTGGTCCCCGTGGGCCGTGAGCACCGACAGTGCTGCGTCACGTAGCCAGGACAGGAAAGGGTTAAAGTGCCCTTGCTGGAAGGGAATCCCAGAGTCACAGCTGAGTCCCACCAGTGCCTGTGTCCCCCGCGTTACCCGTCCTCGCCGGGCAGGTGGCCGGGAGCCCGCAGGGAGCCCACGGGGACTGCTGCAGGGACCAGAAAATCCTTCGGGCCCCTGGCTTCACACCCCCCTCCCCAGCCACCCTGGGCCTGTCCGATCGACTCCATTTCCAGGGGCCGGCTCCCACCTGGTAGCTGCAGTGGGAGCCGGGTGCAAACAGGCGGCTCGTCCCCTGCCGCGGACGCTTGGGCTCGGTGGAAACCGTGGCCCCACCCTGTGCACCGGACACAGCAGTGAGCAGTGAGCTGGGCCCCCCCGACTTCGCCCTGCAGGGTGACTCGGACCCCGGAGCAATGCCTTTCCTGCGCTGCAGCTTCGCCCAGCCCCCACGGCTCCCTGTTGGCGATCGCTGGCCTCCGCGCTGGCTCCAGTTCCCGCGGGGGCTCCCTGGGCGGGCAGGGAGTTTAATTTGCTGCCAGGAACGCGTGGGCTGCAGGAGCCAGTGAGCGAGAGACACACCAGCCGGCTCCTCGCGTCTCGGGGAAACCGTTATTAAACACAGCCGGGCGGGGGCAGGGAGCCAGCCGGTGTGTCTGTCGCGTCTTTATTGCTCTTTTTGCCTGTGAAACGTCCCACCCAGCCAGGAAACACCGGAGCACGCTCTGCAGAGCCGGGCTGCCCCCAGGGGCGCTGCAGTCACTGGCCTTTCTGCTGCTGCTTCGCCCGCTGAATCCCATGAAATGGTGGCCCAGGGTCGGGTGAATCGCCTGCCTCACCTGGAATCTCACCGGGGAGGGGACAGGCCATGAAACACGAGAAGTCATTCTTCCGCTCTACTCTGCGCTGGTTAGGCCTCAACTGGAGTATTGTGTCCAGTTCTGGGCACCACATTTCAAGAAAGATGTGGAGAAATTGGAGAGGGTCCAGAGAAGAGCAACAAGAATGATTAAGGGTCTAGAGAACATGACCTATGAAGGAAGGCTGAAGGAATTGGGTTTGTTTAGTTTGGAAAAGAGAAGACTGAGAGGGGACGTGATAGCGGTCTTCAGGTATCTAAAAGGGTGTCATAAGGAGGAGGGAGAAAACTTGTTCATCTTAGCCTCTGAGGATAGAACAAGAAGCAGTGGGCTTAAACTGCAGCAAGGGAGGTTTAGGTTGGACATTAGGAAAAAGTTCCTAACTGTCAGGGTGGTTAAACACTGGAATAAACTGCCCAGGGAGGTTGTGGAATCTTCATCTCTGGAGATATTTAAGAGTAGGTTAGATAAATGTCTATCAGGGATGGTCTAGACAGTAATTGGTCCTGCCATGAGGGCAGGGGGCTGGACTCGATGACCTCGCGAGGTCCCTTCCAGCCCTAGAATCTATGAATCTATGAAACACCCGCCCAGCCCCACTCAGCCTCCTGCAGAGAAATCCACAGCGGGACAATGGCCCGGGCCGGCTGCTTGGCGGCCTTGGGGAAGAACAGTCCGAGATGGGACTGATTCTCGGGGCTTCTGGGTTCGGTTCCTGACAGTGCCGCAGACGCCGGCTGGGACCTTGGACAGGTCACCGCGGGTCAGAGAATGGCCCGGGTGCCGTTGAACATCCAGCTTGGCTCTGTCCCCGTGTGTGAAACGGGGAGCTCACCCAGCAGTGGGGGTGTCTGGGCGTCGCAGTCAGGCCTGTACGAGACGATCTGTGCTATTGTCAGTGTCCCTGCTGTGTGCGGCACCAAGCCGGCTGCGTTTCCCTAAGACCCCTCAGGGCCCGTCAGCAAGCACCGCTCCTGCTGGCAGAGGGGTACCTGGGCTCTGCTGGGGCAGGTGGCTGGTTACCCAGCCAGGACAGAAGGGAGCGGAAGTGGCTCTCTATGGACAGAGGATCCAGGGGGTGGGCTGAGCACCTGAGGGAGGAGCACCGGGGGAAGGCAAGAGACCAGGGCACTCACCAGGCAGTTCAGAGCAGCGGGGCGAGTGCCCTGTAGCCGCCGAGGCTGCTCTCCCATAACGACTCCTGTTCCTGCAAGGGAAGGTGCTTGGAGCATTGACCGGTGGTGGCGTATGCAGGGCACTCCCCGCTCTGTGCTGTACAGCACCGTTCCCAGCTCCCCCTCGCTCCCTGCGAGCCGGGATAGCGTTCTTGTAAAAGGGCAAATTCAAAATGTAATCAGCGGCGTGGCAGTCCGCTCCTGCTCCCGGGCAGCGCACAGTAAACAAAACGCCCCCAGACAGTTGTTTAGCAATTAGGGCCCAGCCGAAACTCCCTGGCTCGGTAATTGCGGGAGCTAAACAAGCTGTGGGCATGAATATTAATCCGGCTCTGGGCTGGAGCGGCAGCTGCTGCTCTTGAGTTCCAAGGAGCCACCACCCTGCAAAGAGCTTTAATTTGTTATCTATTGGCTGGCACGCGAGATTGAATGGTGATTGCAAAGCACCTTCCAGGAGAGTGTGTCCCGTGTGTGTGTGTGTGTGTGTGTGCATGCCCTGTGTGTGCACACAATGTGTGTGTGGGTGTGCGTGCACAGTGTGTGGGTGTGTGCTCCATGTGTGCACACATGTGTGTGTGGGTGTGTCCCCAGTGTGTGGGTGTGCACCCCATGTGTCCTGTGTGTGCCCACAATGCATGAATGGGTGTGCATGCACAGTGTGTGGGTGTGTGCTCCATGGGTGCACACAATGTGTGTGTGTGTGTGTCCCCAGTGTATGTGTGTGTGTGCAGCCCATGTGTCCTGTGTGTGGGCACAATGCATGTGTGTGTGTGTGTGTGTGCAGAGTGTGTGTGTGTTTGTGGCCTGGGTGTGCACACATGTGCGGGGGGGGCGTGCACAGTGCGTGCACCCCTGCCTGTGTGTGTGCCCAGCACTATTGTGGGGGCTGGTTTGGGGAGGGAATGAGACAAGCAGCGTTTGCAGATAAGTTGCGTTCACGAAATTCTCCTCCAAGGGGCAAAGCCGCTGCCAGGCCAGGCAAACTGCCATTAGCTGGGAGGGGCCATGGGGCCCCGGGGGCTCTAACACCCCCCCCCACATGGGGCCCAGACAGACGGGGGTTCCCAATTGCCACCTGCCGAGCTCTGTGCGGCCGGCTCCACCAGGAACGCTTGGAGCAACGGCCCCAGCCTGAGCGCGCAGGGGGCTAGTTCAGAGCATCCCACCCCCGCTCAGGGGGTGCTGGAGAGAGGCTGGGGGGCGTGAGGGGTGGAGGGGCAGGGGCAGGGGCAGGCTGTGCCCGCTCAGTGGTGGCATTGCTGTGAGCTGGGGCTGACAAGGACGCTACCGACCTGGGTGCCAGGGCGTCCACGTGGCAGGGGCCGGAGCGGGCGCGGGCAGCAGGGTCGGCCGAACCGGGCACGACTTCCCCAGGCCCCCGTGGGTGCTCAGAGCCCAGCCGGCTGGAGCAGCGGGTAGGGCCACCTCCCCTCTGGCGAGGCAGCCGCGAGGTGCCAGCGGTTTGGGCCCTGCAGCTCCTTCCAGCCGGTACCGGTCAATGGGGGCGGCGCTCCCACGCTGCCCCGACAGGCCACACCGTCATTGCGGCCCCAGCCGATCGATCCCGCCCCCGCTCCTGCCGCGAGGTGCCACAAAGCCTTGCTTTCCAAATGAGGACACCGGCAGCGCTATCGATCGATAACCCCACATCAGAGGCTGGATGCGCTCAGCATGCACAACGCCCCGGCTGCCGGCGCCTCAGCCCTGCCGCTCCCTTCCCTGTGCCCAACGGGCCCGGGCTGCCTGGGCCCTGCACTGGGGCCTTTGCACAGGGGCGAATCCCCCCGGCAGCTGCTGCTGCACCATAGACCTGCGGCTCCGGGGAGCCTGGGCTTTTGCATGGCTCCTGCCATCGGCTGCCCCCCCTCTGCCATTCCCGGGGGCTTGGCAAAGCGCGGCCGCCTGGTTATGGTTCCCCGTGACAAACGACCGCATTAGACGGAGGAAATGGGGGGCAGTCGCCCACAAACCCGTCACCGACGTGCCTCGCATCGGCCTGGGCTGGTTAGAAACACCCCCTCCGAGGATACAATGCACAGCCCCCGCACACCCCGGTGTGCAGTCACTAACACAACGCACACACACACACACCCACGCTCACGTCCACACAACCGTCCTGCACGCACATCTTTACGTGTGCTCACGCTCACACTTTGCCATGGGCCCAAGGGGCAGGGCTCTGCGTGCCCTTTACAGGCCCGGCAGCAGGTGGGTGGGTAGAGCCGGCTCTGGTGGAGTCGGCGCAGGCTAGCTCTCCCAGCTCACGGCCCCGCGTTCGCTGCCTGGGCTGGTCTCTGCCGCTGCCGCCTGGGTTTCACCGCGATCCCAAGCGTGTGTAACGGGCTGGCTGCTGCCCTGGACCAGCCAAAGGGGGCAGGACGTGACCCTGGGTGCGAACAGTGGCACTTCTAGTGCGATGGCTGTGGGCGGTGCTGGGTGGGAGGGAATCGGGCACCGTGGGTCCGGGGGTCCCCAAGCCGGCTCGGTGCTGCTGCCGAAAGGCGCAGGCTCTCTCTGGCTACACAGGGGCTGGCCGTGGCGCTGAACGACCCCGGCTTCCCAGCCGTCATGTGCTTTAGCACCACGGGCGGCAGAGCCGGTGAGCTCCTTGCGGCGTGGCGGGGTCGTGCCGGGGGCCGGCGTTCCCAGGTGAGCAGGGAGGGAGGGAGCATGGGGGGGGCGTCCCCCCCGCGTTTGTTTTTCAGCCCAAGCTGAGCTGCGAATGTGGGCCGGGCGCAGGGGGCTGGGGCTTTGCGAGGGAACCAGACACACTGGTGTGCAGCTCGGGACACCAGCGTGATGCTGACTCAGCAGCGTTTTGCACCTTGTTTGCACGTGCTGGTGCAAGGTGCTGGGTGCTGGAGAGCCTGGAGCACCCCGTGCTGAGGGAGGGAGCCCAGAGTTCATATCACTTGGGGGGGGGGGCGCCTCTCCCAGTCGCCACGTTTGCTGTAAAGTTTGTTCTCCGGCTCCAGGCTCAGAGACATCAGGGAGGGATTTTAGCGTCGCTATAGCAACAGCAGCTTGAGAAGGGATAAAGCTGCTGCTCACGGGTATCGATTTGGAGCCCATATTCCAGGCAGCGTTTGGCGGGTGTCATGGAGTGTGGGGGAGTCAGGCCCTGCACCCCTCTTCCTGGGCTTCCCCGTGACTCTCGGCCAGCCAGGAACACGGCAGGTTTATTGGACAATAGGAACACAGCCTAGAAGAGAGCTTGTAGGTACAGCCAGGACCCCTCAGTCGGGCCCTTCTGGGGGGCAGGGAGCTTAGACCCCAGCTCTGGGGCTCCCTGCGTTCCACCACCCAGCTCGAAACTGAAACCAACCCCCCCACAGCCGGCTCTCTCCCCCTCCCCCCAGCTCCTCCTTGCTGGGCAAAGGTGTCACCTATCTCCGTCACAGCGGGGTACTGAGGAAATATGGCCCCGGCCCCTCCCTCTGCCCTGGGGGGGGGGGGAAGGGGGCAGGAAAGCCAGCCCAGGGACTAGGGTGCCCCGGCTCCACCGGTTTTATTAACCAATCATTGCTGAAGGGGGAGCAACATCACTCCTGGGACCCAGGACACCTGGGTTCACTACCCTGCTGTGGCCTGTTCGTGTGGCCTTGGGGGCGTCACGGCATCTCCGGGCCCAGCTGTAACGTGGGGGTGACGCGTCCCTGCCCTCTGGGTCCCCGTCGCACCGGGCGCTGCCCAGACACACACTGACCGGGATTGGGGCCCCGTCGCGCCGGGCACTGCCCAGACACACAGCGACCGAGATCGGGGCCCCGTCGCACCGGGCACTGCCCAGACACACACTGACCGGGATTGGGGCCCCGTCGCGCCGGGCGCTGCCCAGACACCCAGCGACCGAGATCGGGGCCCCGTCGCACCGGGCGCTGCCCAGACACACACTGACCGGGATTGGGGCCCCGTCGCGCCGGGCGCTGCTCAGACACACAGCAACCGGGATCAGGGCCCCGTCGCGCCGGGCGCTGCCCAGACACACAGCAACCGAGATCGGGTCCCCGTCGCACCGGGCGCTGCCCAGACACACACTGACCGGGATTGGGGCCCCGTCGCGCCGGGCGCTGCCCAGACACACAGCAACCGAGATCGGGTCCCCGTCGCACCGGGCGCTGCCCAGACACACACTGACCGGGATTGGGGCCCCGTCGCGCCGGGCGCTGCCCAGACACACACTGACCGGGATTGGGGCCCCGTCGCGCCGGGCGCTGCCCAGACACACAGCAACCGAGATCGGGTCCCTGTCGCACCGGGCGCTGCCCAGACACACACTGACCGGGATTGGGGCCCCGTCGCGCCGGGCGCTGCTCAGACACACACTGACCGGAATTGGGGCCCCGTCGCGCCGGGCGCTGCCCAGACACCCAGCAACCGAGATCTGGGCCCCGGCGCGCCGGGCGCTGCCCAGACACACAGCAACCGAGATCGGGTCCCCGTCGCACCGGGCGCTGCCCAGACACACACTGACCGGGATTGGGGCCCCGGCGCGCCGGGCGCTGCCCAGACACACAACAACCGAGATCTGGGCCCCGGCGCGCCGGGCGCTGCCCAGACACACAGCAACCGAGATCGGGTCCCCGTCGCACCGGGCGCTGCCCAGACACACACTGACCGGGATTGGGGCCCCGTCGCGCCGGGCGCTGCTCAGACACACACTGACCGGAATTGGGGCCCCGTCGCGCCGGGCGCTGCCCAGACACCCAGCAACCGAGATCTGGGCCCCGGCGCGCCGGGCGCTGCCCAGACACACAGCAACCGAGATCGGGTCCCCGTCGCACCGGGCGCTGCCCAGACACACACTGACCGGGATTGGGGCCCCGGCGCGCCGGGCGCTGCCCAGACACACAACAACCGAGATCTGGGCCCCGGCGCGCCGGGCGCTGCCCAGACACACAGCAACCGAGATCGGGTCCCCGTCGCACCGGGCGCTGCCCAGACACACACTGACCGGGATTGGGGCCCCGTCGCGCCGGGCGCTGCCCAGACACACAGCGACTGAGATCGGGTCCCCGTCGCACCGGGCGCTGCCCAGACACACAGCGACCGGGATTGGGGCCCCGGCGCACCGGGTGCTGCCCAGACACACAGCGACCAGGATCAGGGCCCCAGCACGCCGGGCGCTGCCCAGACACACAACAACCGAGATCTGGGCCCCGTCGCGCCGGGTGCTGCCCAGACACACAGCGACTGTATTTAACAGCACTGTCATTGCTAAAGCGACAGGTTTGCTGCCCACTCCGGGCACTGTCACACCCCGTGACATGAGGCGAGGCTGGGACTCTGCCATTGATCCAAAGGCTGGACCTGGATCTAAGCAGATCTGCAAACCACGTCTCCGGTCCCGCAGGAGATCTCCAGGCTCCACTCCCAAGGCGCTGGAGGACTCCCCAAAGCCCAGGAGAGGAGCGGGGAGCTGGAGACTGAGCGGGCACCAGTCTGTAGCAATTACAGTTATTTATAGCCCTGGAGTGACAGGCGCTAATGAAGAGAGCCAGTCTCCAGGTAGAGCACGTTAATAGCGGAGGGACCCGGCGCAGACGGAGCAATGTGCTTCCCCCACTGCCTGTCAGGGATAAACCTGCCGGACAGGAACCGGGGACACGAGCCCCAGGCTGGCCGCTCCGGAGGGTCGTGTCCCAAATTCGGCTTTCCCCAAAGTGTCTCCACGTGAGGCTGGGACGTGGCCGGCGCCCCCAGGTGCCCCAAAGGAAAACACTTGGTTGGCGTCTGAGGCCTGCTCTGTATTGCCATTTTCACCAGTTTCACCACCGGTGCCAGCCCCCAGGTGGGCGCAGTGGAATGAGCAGCCTGTGAGCCCTTAGGCCACCTCCCCGCCTGCTCGGAGATGGTATCCTGCAGCCCCCAGCCCCACAGCGAAATGAATTGGAGCCCCCCCAAAGGGACTGGTCCTCGCCAAGCCGCGGTGCCTGACGAGGGGAGAGCGGCGCTGCAGCCCGGGTTCTGCCGGGTGTTTCACCAGCTAGCGCAATGGGGCCACTTTTCAGCCACTAGCAACTCCGGCCCGTGGAGCGGCTTCCGGTGTGGAACCAGCGTGTCAGTGGCACCCGGGCCGGCTGCGGGGCAAGGGCCAGCGGCGCTGCCCGTGGCCATGAGGCCTTCGCGGTGCGGCCGGGGGTCAGCTGACGGCGTGGGGCTCAGGGGCCACTGAAGGACGGTCGTGGGGGTCGGGTGAATGCCCAGAGCGGGACCCGAACAGCCAACACTGCCAGGGCCCCTTGTACTCCCAACCCCGCACCTCATACAGCCGCAAGGCCCCGTTCCAGGCCGGCCCACTGGGCTCAGGGTGCGGGGTGATGCCCCCCCACCCCTCCCCCCAGCCCCAGCCTTAGCCCTGAGCGGATGGGCTCGGCCTGGGGTCATCCCTGGCCTCCTGCCTGTGGGAAGAGGCCCTAAAAATCTGACGTGTCCGTCCAAGCTGACTCCGCCAAAATCCTCTGCTGGACGGAGCAGCCATAAAGCCCCTTGGGTGTGTGCCGGGCCGGGCCTGGCAGCCCCCACCTGGCTTTGCTGGAGGCTTCCTCTAACTCTCCCCCGTCGCGTCTGCGAGTGATAAAAGCCCTAATGACGCTGGCGCTGCCGGTGCTGATTCAGCCCCCGCTGAGGCGTCTCGCTGGGCTTAGGTGATTTAAATGCAAATTCAGTTCTTGTCGCAGCCGGTGCCCCGACACGCTCAGTCTAACTAGGGGTGGGGGGTGGGGTGGGGGGGCGGGGCGCAGATGCACAGAGAGGGACTTGCCCAGCTCACACACCGGGTCAGCACCAGGACTAGAACCCAGGTGTCCTGTGCCCCAACCCAGCCCCCCGCTCACAGAACAGCCTCCTGCTAGCGGGGTGACCAAAGACGGAGGCTTGCAGCAAACTCCCCCCCCCCCCCGGCACAAAAACACCCAGGGCCCCGCTCTCCAGAGGGGCTGAGCACCCGCGCTGGGAGCCAGGTTTGAACATGTGCATCTGAGTTCCCGAACAGCCCCGGGCCGGGGGTGCTGCGCTGGCAGCAAAAGCCAGCCCCGGGGGCAGGTGCCAAGTCCTTGAGAACTGGGCCCTGAGCTCGCCTGGCTTAGCAGAGGGGCCCGAGAAGGCCCAGCTGAGCTACGCTAGCTGGACCACAGGTGACCGGGGCTGAGCGTGTCTCTCTCGCGGTGCAGGAGTCCCTGGGAGCCGTGCCAGGGCCTGTGTTAGGCAGGTCAGGCTGTCGCTAATGGGCCCTTCTGGCCTGGCCTCTAGCAGCTGCCGAGAGGCCAGAAAGGATCCCTGTGCTGGCAGCTAGCAGCCCACGCACCCTGCAGCTCAAAGTGCCCCCCAGCCTCGCTCAGGCCCCCGCTCTGTCCATCGACCCAGCCCCCAGCCCGAGTCGGCCTGCAAGTGCCGCTCTGCCCTTCCCGGAGCGCGGCCACTCCCGACCTTCAGCGCAAGGATGGAGCCATCCGCAAGCCGGCACGCAGTGCCACGTTTGTTCTGGGCCGTGCCGAGAGCCTGAGCTCAGGTAATGAGGATTGATCGGGCTGAGTCTTTGGAACGGCTCCGCCGGGGCGGCGGGAGGGCGAGCGAGGGGTTCGTTAGCGCTGTCGATGTGTCTGTGCTGTGCAGGGCAGGCGGGGCAGAGGGAGCGCAGCGCTGGGTGAGCAGGACAGAGACGCATCAGCCAGGGGATTTACCGCAGCCCAAGCCTGGTGCAAGCAGCTGTACCGCGCACGCCGCGTCGCACTGCACCTGGGACAAAGGGTGTTCCTGGATTTCCACCCCCTGGGGCTGTGCTAGCAAAGGGGCCTGCAACCCCCCGGCCGAGCCAGGCAAATCCCTGTAACCTGTGCGTGTCCTGGTGTGGGCGGCTCGCTGTACGGCCGGGAACACCCTGTGACGGTCGGTCACAGGCCCTGTTGGGTGGGGGCTCCCAGCCTGTCTCAGCACCCACAGCAGGGCGGGATTTCCAAAGCATGTCCCGGCAGGAGCATGTGGGGAGCTGGGCCCTTTGGCAAACCGGGCCCCAAAGGACGAGCTCATCGCCCGGTGCCCTGCCTTCCCCCTGGCAGCGTGCGCCCATCCCCGGGGCTGGCGCGGCGACTCCCTGTCACAGCTCACTAGCGGCTGAGCCGTGTGCTTCGTGAAAACCGGAGAGCGGTCCTGGGGTCGATCCCCACCGTGGGGCTGGTTACACAGGAACCTGGCCCCTGGGCCCCCTCGCCAGCACGTCCCTAGCCCTGGCATCCTCTGCCTGCACCCACTGCCAGGGGGTAGCCTGGGGAAGGACGTCTCTTTCCCAGGACACCTGGGCTGCGAATGAACCTGATTGCCCAAGCAAGTCTGTGTCACCGCAGCGCCTATGCTGGGCTCCTGGCGTGGGGCAGGGCAGGGGGCCCCTCAGAGCGGCGTGACGCTGGGGGTCTGGCGCAGTGCGTGCGTCAGCCGGGGGCACAGAAGGTTTCCCCACATGTGAGCGGCTTTGAATGCAGCCAGCCCGTCGCTCTCTTTACTTGCTGCTGCCGGCTCCATGGGGCAGAGCCTTCATCTCTGTGCGCGTCCCCCGGCGCTAATGGACAGCGTTTAACCAGCCATCTGTGGCAGAGCCTCCGTGATCACGCCACCCACCCCCGCTGCTGCCGTGGCTCTCCTGGCCGCGGGCGCCGGCGTGACGGGCTGCCGGAGGAGTCTGTGATTCGCAGCAGACGGCGGGGAGAGGAAGGGGGGCGCTGCGAGTGAGGGCCCCCCAGTATGGCCCCTCACGCAGGGAACGTGGGAGAGCCGGGAGCAGGGTCTAAATAGCTCACATTAGCAGGATGGGGCTGAGCAAAGCTGCAGCTGAATCTGCACCAGGCATGAGCCATGCCACGGCTGGGGGCCGGGGCTGGTGGGGGGGGGGGGGGCGGTGTTCCGCTCACGCCGCCCACCCCAGCCCCGGACCGTAGCTAGGAATCCAAGAAGAACTATTGGAACATACTTTCCTCCCTGAGTGCTGCAGAGAGGGATGGTTCATGTCTGGATGACAGAAGCACCTAGCGGCCCCGACGGAGAGCGAGGGGCAGAGACAGGGCCCTGGGACCCAGCCTGTGGGCCCCCCATACAAGCCATAACATGCCAGGCCCCGCAGCCCTGTGCCCCTCCTCTCGCGGTGAAAACTGCAGCCCCCCCAGCTCGGCCAGCCACGGCCCTCACCGCGGGACACAGGGCAGCGCCAGACGGGGAGACCTCCTGGCCTCCTCTCGCACCCCAGTGGCAGCCGAGGCCTTACGGTGTCATGTGCAGGGTGTTTCATAGGGGTCAGTGGAGGCCATCGGCGGCCGTGCTCCCAGGATGCCTGCCCTCAATGGATCGATGCGCCAGCCCCCCCAGACCCGCGTGCATTAGCAGACAGGGCCTGGCCCAGCTGCTCCTGGGCGGGACCCCAGAGAACCTCACGCCCGGTGCACCCACAGGGCTTGAATACAGCCTCGCAGGGATGTGTCCCAGGCCCTTTGTCCTCGCTCTGCAGAGGGGCACGGGCTGCCTGCCCTCACCCAGGGAGCGGGGAGCACAACGCACGGTAGAAAATGAGAGACGAAGTCCCAGGGGTCTGTAAAGGGCTGTGAAGCCCAATGATGTGTTTCCTGGGAGGGGAGAAGTGGCAGGCAGCGGCTGGAGGCATGGTGGGGGTCTAGGCGGTGAGGACTGAGCTGCTGTAGGAGGAACCCAGGGCTGGGAAGGCGGGGGGCTGCGGGTCAGGATTGAGGGGCACCGGCAGAGCTGGAGGGTCCCCCCCCAACATGCACACAGCTCTGCCGATGCCCCTCAATCCCGACGCCCCCCCCCCCCCCCCGCTATCCCAGCCCTAGCCCCCCAGGCCTATCTCTGCCGATGCCCCTCAATCCCGACGCCCCCCCCCCCCCCGCTATCCCAGCCCTGGCCCCCCCTGGCCTAGCTCTGCCGATGCCGCTCAATCCCGACGCCCCCCCCCCCCCCCCGCTATCCCAGCCCTCCCCCCCCCCCCCCCCAGGCCTAGCTCTGCCGATGCCCCTCAGTCTTCTGCCACCTAGCCCCCACTGGGCCCTCCAGCATCTCCCTGTGACGTGCTCTCCCTCCCGCAGCCCGCCCCCCTGGTGCTCGCTGAGCGATGGCTTCCGTGGCGTTTGCCTCGCGCAAGCGCCTGTAAACTCTCAGCGCCGCAGCGGTGGAGCCAGGTGATTTGTGGCGCCTTCCCGGCCTAATGCTGGGGAATAAATCGTGCAGCCGCCGGCGGGAAGGGAATTAGCATCCGGAGCCGACGCGGCCTCCGTTCCGGTCACTCCCCCGCCCCTGCCCATTGGTACTGTGTGGGGGGACCCTGGGGCCTGCCCGGCTTGCCCAGCTCGGTTCCCTCCTCCCCACAAGTACGACAGGCCTGGCACGGTCTCGGGCGGGCGCACGCGGGTGGCGTCTTTCCATTGACCGTGGTGTCAGCAGCGACTGCAGCCAACTCACTTGGGGGAGACCCGCCGAGTGGGAGGGCGCAGCCGGCCCCCCAAGAGCACCTGGTGAGACTGAAAATGGAGTTTGTGATCCAGGGCCAGCTTGTGGGTGCAGACCGCGCCCCGAAACGCGGCCTGGTGGTGGCTGTTGGCTCGCGGTGCTCCCCGTTGTCTGGCTGGACCTGCTGTCTCTTGTCCCAGACTTAGATCAGGGCACGGCCTTTGCTCTGAGTTTGTACAGCTCCTAGCGCAGCGGGGTCCAGTTCCATGGCTGGGGCTCCCAGGCCCTACCGTAATACACCTAATAAACACTGTACAGCCCCTAGCGCGGCGGGGTCCTGTTCCATGGCTGGGGCTCCCACGCCCTACCGTAATACACCTAATAAACACTGTACAGCCCCTAGCGCGGAGGGGTCCTGTTCCGTGGCTGGGGCTCCCAGGCCCTACCGTAATACACCTACTAAACAATGTACAGGCCCTAGCGCGGCGGGGTCCTGTTCCATGGCTGGGGCTCCCAGGCCCTACCATAATACACCTAATAAACACTGTACAGCCCCTAGCGCGGCGGGGTCCTGTTCCATGGCTGGGGCTCCCAGGCCCTACCGTAATACACCTAATAAACAATGTACAGCTCCTAGCGCAGCGGGGTCCTGTTCAGTGGCTGGGGCTCCCAGGCCCTACCGTAATACACCTAATAAACAATGTACAGTGTCTAGCACAGTGGAGTTGTGGTCCCTGAATCAGGCTTCTAGGCACTACCATAATACACCTAATAAGTAATGTACAGCACCTAACACAGCGGGGTCATGGTCCATGGCTGGGGCTCTGTCACGGACTCACAGGTCGTGCCCTCTCTTGGCCCCGTGCGGTCCGTGGGGGAAACCCCCTTTCAGTGAGACAGCCCTTCTCGGGGGTCCACTCTCTTTCGGGGTCCAGCCCCTCCACCTCCTGGAGCCGCACCTCTCTGAGCCTTAGCACGCCTGTCTCTCGCCGTGGGCCCCTCAGGGAGTCGACGCACTCTGGACCCCCGGGCCTCCACCCCCGAAGGGGATGATGCAACCCTTCTTCTCTAGACCAGAGAGACTCTCAGCCAGCGTCAAACAGGAGGGATTATTGAGCGTTGAACACAGCACAGGAACTCTCAGGGCCCTCAGGCCTGGCCTCCCCCCAGCCCAGCACACCCAGCTCTCTCCTGTATCCCAGGGGCTCTGCCTGCTTCCTCTCTCCTGCCCAGAGCCCCCCTGCTTCCCAGCTGGGCTGTGGATATCACTGGCCCCAAGCCCCGCCTCTGTCCATTGTCTTCTCTCCAGGTAAACAGCCCTGTAAACAGGGTTGTCTGGGCCTCTTCTCTGTCTCTGGCCCCCTGTGGCTGGAACCGGCTGGTTAGGCCCCCGGGGCTCCTCTCTTCGCAGCCTATTGTTCTCCCACTGGCCAGGACCGGCTGCGGACTCCTGAGCTGGCTTCCAGGTCACCTGTCACCGGGGTCTCCATTCTCCACGTCCGTGGCTGGGGTCCCCAGTTCCCTCGCCAGTCCCCTGTAACAACAAACTCCCTCTCCCATCACCTCGTTAAACCCGTAACACCCAGGGAAACTGAGTCCCACCCCCTCTGCATGCAACACTAGGAAACCAAGAAAACCCCCATAGGCAACAAGGAAAACAGGAAACTCCCCCATGCCATTACAGGCTCCCGGGTGCTAACTGTCATACACCTAAAAACAATGTACAGCACCTAGCACGGTGGAGTTGTGGTCAATGAATCGGACTTCTGGGCACTACTATAATACACCTAATAAACAATGCACAGCACCTAGCACCTGGTCTATGGCTGGACTCCTAGTTGCTACCATAATAAAGAACATTAGACCTGAGCTGTGAGGGGGAAATGGGGGAACCACTACATTTTTTCTTACTCTGCAATGACTTTAAAAGCAGCCCAGGCAGGGGCTGGGCTGTCCCACTGTTGGCATGAAGACAAATTGCCCTCCCAGCCCGCGGAGCCTGGTGCAGCCAGACGGACTATTTCCCCACATGGGCAGGTGAGGCTGGATCCCTAGCAATGGGGCCGGGCACGTCTCCGCGCCCAAACTCGCCGCACGTGTTGAATCGGGGACGAGCGGCGGGGCAGGGGAAGGAGCGACGGCTCGATTCCAACTCTGGCTGCACCATGCTCCACTGGCTCCTGCGTCATGCCCCTGAATGTCGTCATTCCCTCCATGGCGCCTCACGAGCCACAATACATCACCCAGGCACCGGTGCCTGGGAGCAACGGTCAGTTCCCACGCCTGCCGGGTCCAACTCCAGCTGCCCTGCTGAACCTCCTCTCAGGCCAGCCGGGGGCTGCCAGCTCTGGGGTGGGAGCAGGGTCCCTTGGGACACGCCGGTCCTGTTCAGACCCCAAAATGGAACCTAGGAACCTGAATTCACTTCCTGGCTTTGCCGCAGACGCCCTGTGTGACCTGGGCAAGTCCCCGCGTTTCTCTGGGCCTCTTCTCCCGCTGCCTGTGAACAGGCCTCACGACCCTTCTGTGCTCCCGTCCTGTGTCTGTACAGCCTGGGATGGCTTTGGGGCAGGGCCTGCGTCTGGGCAGCCTCTGGCACAATGCGGCTTTGACCCTGGGCCACGCCCGGCACGACGTGAGCCCCGGTCTCAGCCAGGCTGTTTGCAGAACCTGGCACAACGCAGCGCCGATCTCAGCGCCCAGCCCAACGGGGCCCTGGTCTTGGTTGGGGTCTGGGCAGCGCCCAGCACAAGGGGGACACTGATGTCCATCGTGGCTACTGTAATTCTGATTAATAACAACAACAGAGGGAGCCAGTCAATGCAGTGAGCCCAGCTCTCTCCAGCGTAGGGAATAGCCCTGGTTTCAGAGCCGTGAGCTGGAGGGGCCTGGCAAGGAGAGAGGCGACGCAGGGCACCCGGAGGGGCTGCCCCCGCTGTTACAGAACCCGCTGAAACCCAGTTCATTGCCCTGGGTCAAGTTCACCTCCAGCAGGATGCAAGCGTGCGCTCGTGGGGGGCAGGGCGGCTCTGGAAATGGCAGGTGGGTTTTCAAAGCAATCAGCGGGAAATGCGCACAGCACAGGACACAAACCTTCCCCCTGCACGAGTCCCGATCTGCCCAGAGACGGGATCTGGCCGTTAAAGCAGGAGCTGGGAGCCAGGACTCCTGGGTTCTATTCCCAGCTCTGGGTGGGGACTGGGGTCTAGAGGGGTAGAGGAGGGATGCTGGGAGCCAGGACTCCTGGCTACTATTTAGTGAGCCACTCACCAGGAATGGTGCCGTGCAGCGGCTGCTCCGGTGCTCAGCTCCTCCCTATACCTGATCTGTTAAGATGGAAACCACCTCCTTTTTGTGCTGTTATTTATTAGACTGGGCCTTACCGACCAGAAAGACAAGGCTGCACGAGCTTTGCACGTGGAGAAACGCTTCTGGAAAACAGCCTCCCTCCCTGGCCTCGTCCCTCAATCGCGTATTCTGTGAACGGGGTTTTGCAGCTCGGTGTCGTCCTTGCAAAGGATCAGACCTAACCAGGGCCGGCTCCAGGCACCAGCAAAGGAAGCAGGTGCTTGGGGCGGCACACGTGAAGGGGCGGCATTCCGGCCATTCCTGGGGCGGCACATTTCATCTCCGGCCGCGGCTTTTTTTTTTCCCCGCTTGGAGAGGCAAAAAAGCTAGAGCCGGCCCTGGACCTCTGCCCCTGGAGCAGAGTTGGTTATTCACGTAAAATGGCAGCCGGGGACAGGGCGGGGGAAGCTAGAGAGCTCAGCATGGAAATGTGCTGCAGGAGCCGCGCAATTCTCCTGGCGGGGCTCAGGCTGAGCCGTTCAGAAACTCAGGCGCCTTGATTGAAGAGCCCGAGTCAGATGAAGGGATTCCCAAATGCCTGAGACTGGGTGAAGAATCCGTGCAGGTCCCTGGACAGCCGACAGCTCCCGTGTCCTGGGAAGCATCGGCGGACGCTGAGAACAGCCCCGCTCCTTCTTGGTACCACCGAATGTGTCAGGGCTTGTGTGTGGGTGTGGGTGTGTATCCACGCACAAACACCCCTCTGGGTTCATCAGCCCATTGCCCTCCGCGTTCGGTCACCTCGATTCCTTTAGAAACTCTCCAGCAAAGTCCGTGATGCAAGGTTATTTCCGCCCGTTATTATAGTCTAGCAGTGGCTGGAGGCCTGTTAGCTCAGGGGCCCCCAGTGTGCCAAGCGCGGCAGGGACCCAGCGTGAGAGACGGTCCCTGGCCCAAGCAGCTCACAGTCTAGCTGGGCAACGGGACAGAAGAAAGGAAGGAGCACTAGGTGCAGAGAGATGCAGTGGGTTGCCCAAGGGGCGGGCGTCCATGGCAAAGCCAGGACCTGAAGCCAGGTCTCTCAGGCTCACAGCCGCAAGCACCGTTTCCCCACATGCCCTGCTGTGGCACAGATGCCTGGGAGACCCTGGCTGTTAACTCTGTAAACGCCAAACAACTCTTGTGCGATGCCTGCTCCGCGAAATCAGCTCACGGAACGCTGAGTCCCCCCATTAATAACCCGCTTCGTCATTAAGCAGCTTCAGCTCTGCCCCCGCTCCCGCCTGCGCGGGGACACACACTCATCATGTTTACAGCGGAGACTTATTGTTGTGTGTGCAGCCGCTGCTCCCTTCACAGCCCGCCAGGGACCGTCCCCTAACAACGGGCAGGGCGAGCGCGATAATCGAGGCTGATTTATGGAAGGGGAGCGGTTCGCAGCAGGCGAGTATAACTGTCACCTTTAAAACAGTCCCCGTAAAGGAAAGCACCGAGCCTCAAGCAATTGCCCTCGGCTGGACTGTAAATCGCTCTTCGTGCTGCCTTCCAGGGTCTGTTTGCCCCGTTAGGGACCCCCCTTGTGTTTCCGAGGCCACCGTCAGTCCCAGCCGCCGTGAGCCCGTTGTCTCTTCCCCGGATTCACTGGGAGTCTCAGCCAGCCAGTAGAACAGAAGGTTTATTAGAGATGCCAGGAACACAGTCCAAACAGAACTTGTCAGTACAACCAGGACCCCTCAGCCGGGCCCTTCCGGGGGGCAGGGAGCTTAGACCCCAGCTCGGGGCTCCCTGCATTTCACCCCACAGCTCCAAACGAGGCAGGGAGGCCAGACCCTGTCTGCCTCTCTCCCCTCCTCTCCAGCCAGTTCCAAACTCAAACTCTCCAGCCCCTCCTCCCCCTTTGTCTCCTTCCCGGGCCAGGAGGTCACCTGATCCCTTTGTTCCAACACCTTCATCTCTCACCTTTGCAGGGGAGGGGCCGGGCCGTCTGTTGCCAGGAGACAGGGCCATTCTCTGTGTCCAGGCCTCTGCCCACCCCTGCCTTCTAGGGCTTTGTAACAATCATGCACCGTTGTCCCCCCACCTAGATACTCAAGCACCGCATAGGGGAAACCGAGGCACCCACACAGTACTCAGGGAAACCTTAACAACAGTCCTAGTTCATCACACACCCATCAGAAGCAGGGAGCGTTCAGCCGAAAGGGGGCCCCACGCGTTGGAGGTAATTGATAGCTATGGACCCCCACCTGGGGCGAATGGCTGCGGTTAGCGATTAGTTCCACACCGGGAGTGCTGGGGTCTGGCTGCTTCCAGACCCCTCGTCGCCCATTGCGCCCCCGTACGTCCGGCTGAGCAGCGGTTCTCTCTCCAGCTGTGGGTGATTGCGTTATCGCTACACGAATGACCCCATCGTGCCCCCCCGAACAGCTGTGTCACCAGCCCTGCCGCCCCCCGCCGTCACGAGTCCCCACTGCTGTCCCGAGAGCCAGCGCTTATTTTTGTTTGCAGCCATGTCTTGCTCGCTTGTGCACTTGCGCACACACACAGTTACACACATGCACACACAGTTTACACACACACACAGTTACACACACACACACACACACACACAGTTACACACACACACAGTTTCTGTGTCATCACTCTTGCTCCTGTCTTCAGCACTATCCACTGCGACTCACTTCTATGGCACCAACTCATTTTTCAGATGGCAGTCGTGTGTTGCACACACACACACACGTGCATGCACACATACCCAAAAGCACACACAGAGTCACACACATGCCTATGGTTCAGCGTATTAACTGAGACATTCTTCACTGATGCAGCGGATCTCACACTGGGCTCCTTGGGCTGTTGGAAAGACATGAAGCCTTTGTTTGCTTGTCAGCACTGGCCAGGGTGGCTGCCCCGCTGCGGTACATATGGGAACGGAGCTGAGTCATTGAGACTGCATGTCAGCAGGGACGTTCCCAGGCCTGCTGCACTGAAGTGTGGTCTGTGTGAACAAATCCCATAACGAGGGATGGAAATGGGGCGGGGGGGCTGTGTCCGGGCAAAGCTTGAGCTCCCCAAGAAAAGCCCAGCGGAATCCACCCCATGACAGGACGTTTCTGATCCCAGGGCAGGGATTTACGCGCTGGGCGATGCACAGTGTGAACAAGCTACTTACACTGTGAGCTCTTTGGGGCTGGTACCCAGCGGGAATGGGAGTGTTTCACACCCCTTTGCACTAGCAGCTGCCCTGAAAGTTGGTTCATTTTTGTTGATTTTGATTGATAAGAGAAGGAGTTGCCCCAGACCAAGTGTGTTACCCCACCCACAGTGTTGGGATATGTATATATGTATATATATCTACCCACGTAATATGTTATAGGTCATTGAGGCCTGGTATGAATGGCGTGGGCTTGACATGAATACGTACGTTGCAAGTTAGCAACCGAATTAAGGAATTAAGGTCAGGGACTCTTAGAACTCTTTGTGCAAAAATAATCTTATGTTCCGAGAGTTACAAACATTACAAGAGAATTTTAAAACTTGCCAGGAAAATTTGGAATGGGAAGTGAGGCCCAGATAATGCAAACTCAGTTAGAACAAACGGGGGAAACAAAATAGGGGAATTGGAGAAAAGAATGATGGATTGGGAAAAGATTAAAGCAGACAAAGATAAATTAGACCAGACCCAATGATAGGAATTAAACAGTTAATTCGGGATTTGACTAAGGAAAAGGTGTCACGGAGTGTGGGGGAGTCAGGCCCTGCACCCCTCTCCCTGGGATTCACTGTGACACTCAGCCAGCCAGCAGAACAGAAGGTTTATTAGAGATGCCAGGAACACAGTCCAACCAGAGCTAGTCAGTACAAACAGGACCCCTCAATTGGGCCCTTCTGGGGGGCCGGGAGCTTAGACCCCAGCCTGGGGCTCCCTGCGTTTCACCCCACAGCTCCAAACTGCAACTCCCTAGACAAACCCTCCAGCCGGCTCTTCCCCTCCCCCGGGGCTCCTCCTCTCGCCTCTGTCCATTCTCTCAGCCAAAGGTGTCACCTCCCAACCCCCCTCCTGGCTCATGTAAAATCTCGCATTCCCAATGCCCCAGGTAAAGTCTCGCATTCCCAATGCAGCAGGTGCCAGTGAACCTCCCCCGCAAGCCTCCCAGGTCAAATCCACCTCGCTCCCTCCTCCGTCACAAAAGGAAGAGGAGCTCGCAAGCAGTATTGAAAAAGCAAGTGAAAATACAGGAGCTGGAGTTGCAGCTGTGTGTCCAAAAGAGCGATTTGGATTCCAACGATATTTGGTATGGGGAGGATCTGCGAGGGGGTCAAGAGAAAAGGGAATCTGGCCAACCTTGAGAGGGGCTTTATACTAAGTTGAGGGAAGAAATACGAAACTGGCCGGGAGAACCTAAGCCAGAAACGTCTGTAGCAGTGATAGAACGGAGATCAACCATTAAGGATGCAGCTGGGGAGATACAGTCAGAGCAAACACTAATCATTCCTGCGAGTTCGTCAGACTTACAGTTGATGGTAAAGTCATTAGGCCCAGTGAATATGAAACATTTAGCTACATGGCTAGTACAGTGGGCAGAGTTAGGAGGAACAGAGAATTTAAATACGAGTGTCTCTTACAGGTTAATCAGGGCAGCTACCACTGGAGAGATTAGACAGGCAGTAGATTGAGTGAAAAATGCTTTGGACAGGCAGCCAGAAGCACACCAGCTGATACCACGATTTATTATGCTGTTAGGGAAAGAGAGAGGTCAAAGACCCATGAAGGCGTTATCCCGTGCAGATTACATGAAGCCTGGAGATTCATCCAGGGATTACCTGTTCAAGAGAATAACATTGGGATTATTGGCTGGAGAAATACAGCCGGTGACTAATCCCAGGGTGGAGGTCGCCAGACATGTCACAGCTGATTCTTCGATGGCAGCTGATCTGAATCAGAGGGAATTTTGGAATGATGGATGTGACGGAGTAGGGAGTATTAACCTGGGAATGTTGCATGGGAGTTTGGTGGGCTATAAGGGTGTGACTTCACTGAGGGATGATACTTGATGGCCAGCACATAACCTGAGCCCAGGAGGAGGTTGGGGCCAGGTGACACCTTCTGCCCGGGAAAGGGACAAAGGCTGGAGGAGGAGCCGGGGTGTGGCTGGGTGAGGCTGCTGGAGGGAGTTGCAGTTTGGAGCAGGCTGGGGAGATGGGGGGAGGCCCAGAACCTTGGTCTGGGCTCCCCACCCCCAAGATGGACCTGACTGAAGGGTCCTGTTTTCTGTAGCTACAAGCTCTGTGTGGGACTGTGTTCCTGTCGTCTAATAAACCTTCCGTGTTACTGGCTGGCTGAGAGTCACGGTGAATCGCAGGGAGTGGGGGGTGCATGGCCCTGACTCCCCCACACTCCGTGACAATGTGTTTGAAGGATTGGACAGAAATTTATTAGCGATGTCGGCTAATTTGGTGACCCAAGCAGCCCAGGACGAGGGGTTAACTGTTATGGATGCATTGGAGCCCTGGATAGTATGCCAACGAATGATGAAAGGGGGAATCCAGGTAGAAGGATTGAAACCCAGAGTACCTTTTGTTGAAGCAATAACATATTCAGATGAGAGGGCTTATAGATCAGGATACTGTGAGAGAGGAAGAGGTCCTGGCAGAGGACAAAACATGTCCCCCTCTCCAAGGAGGTAGAGGGTGGGATATAAAATAGTATAAGAATTGGAGGAAATGGCATGCCTTGGATCATGGCGGCTCGCCCAGGATTGTCTCTTTGGAATTGTGTGGGTAGAAGGCCTAGTAAACAAAGGCAAAGAACCGATGATGCAATGGAATGGACAATAAATGGGTGCCTATGATTTCTGCAACTTGGAGTCGTTTATCGATCCAGAGTCCCGTGTGGATATAGACGTGGTTTTCGCCAGTTCCCCGCATCTTATGAGCTTATCCTGATGGAAGGAACCTCGACTGGCCATCGGGACCATCCTGACCTTTGGACTCTGGTATCGTATGTTTGGGGTGGGAATGCGGAGTGAGTAAGGTTTGTTTTGTAATCAATAAAAAGCATTTAGAGTCAGGGCCGGCTCCAGCTTTTTGGCCGCCCCAAGCAAGAAAATGGCCACCGCCGATGTACCGAAGCAAAAAAAAAACGGCATCCCAGAATCCCCTGACTGCCGCCCCCTACAGGGCGCCGCCCCCGGCATGCACTTGGCCATCTGGTGCCTGGAGCTGGCCCTGTTTAGAGTATTATATCCCAACACTGTGCCCAGTATCTGCCTGCTCCCCATCCCACAAGGACACCGCTATTGCGGGTCTAACGGGAATTTTATATCAGTCCGGCTGGTGTTATTTCCTTTTCTGATGATTTTCCATATTTTTCTCGGAACATAAGATTTTTTTTGCACAGAGCCCTTGGCCTTAAGTCCTTGCTTCGGTTGCTAACTTGCAACGCACGTATTCATGTCAAGCCCGCGTCATTCATACCAGGCCTCAATGCCCTATAACATATTACATGGATAGATGAATCACAATGTGTATTGAGATATATATAGATATATATCCCAACACCAGCACACCACCCCGGGCTCACCCCCTGCTCCTGACTCAGGCGGGGACCTTGCCCGTGCCATAGAAATTCAGTGAGAGTCGGACACTTCAGCTCCTTTGAACACCCAGACCCTTCTCTTCTCTCTCCCCTTCTGCGTCTCATCTCTGAGGCTGCAGAGAGCCGGCGTGTTGTGACCCAGCCTGGCGTGCGCAGGGCCCCGCTGGAGACACAAGTACAGGTGAGCAGGGGCAGGGTGGCTCGGCCCCTGGCTTTCCGAGACAATTCCCGTTGCGTTCTCCCGAGGATGCCGCTGGAATAGCTAAGAAAACAGACCTGCAGCCACTTTATTACCAGTCTCTCCCCTGATGGTTTGCAGGCGTGAGTTGCTGCTCAGGATGCAGGCGCTGTAGCCAGCTGTCAGGGCTGGGAGATTGGTTAGGGGAAGACTACAAAATGGAATGCGTTTCAATCTACATTGTGGGGCAGGCAATCACATTCTCCTGCCTCCCCGGGGGGCTGCGGGCCAGCACCAGAGGAGGGGGTAATGTAGTCACATCAGGCAAAGGAAGGGGTTAGCTTCATTCTCAATGGAGGCTGGTGGCTGATCCGGGGCCAGGGTACCAGACAGCCCGAAGACAGAGGGGGTGCCCGTTGCCCCGAATGGCATAATTGTCATTAGGTTTGCAAAGAGAAGGACCCACCAGCCCAGCCAGGCTGTTCGGGGGCGGGGAACGTTTCCCAAAATGCCTATGGGATTTAGGAGCTGAGATGTGAGTTAGGCGCCTCAGTCTCATTGAAAGTCAGGGAGGTTTAGGCGCCAAAGGGTCAGAGTGGCACACCCAGGCCTCGTGGGTTTCAAAGCACTGAGGCTGACGGGGTGCCTGACGCTCATGGATGTAAACGCTCGGGCGCTTCTCACAACCCCACTGGCACCTCACTGCCGCGTTAGGAGCCTAAATACTGCAGAAACCTGCCCCTCGGCAGCTCCACTCCCCCTGCCTTTCAGTGCCACACAGGGCAGCTCAGCACCTTGGTCCCCTTGGAAAATGGGACGCAGGCGCCTACCTCACAGATTGCCTTACCTCAGCAGAATGGTACCTCCCCACCCCGTGTTAACGGCTGGTCGAGCCGCGATGGAGGCCTGGCTGGTGGGGAAGGGCTGGGACTGGGACTTAGGAGACCTGGCTGCAACATCCGGCTCTGCCACAGACTTGCTGCGTGACCTCAGGCAAGTCACTTAGCTCCAGGTTGTTCACGTGCTCAGACTCCACAGCTTTTCGGCAAACCGAGACCTTCGTCTAGGGCCTCAGTTCTCCATCTGTAACAGGGGGATCATCGAGGCTCATTCACAGCTCCTCTCCCCTCCCTTTGGATTGATATTTAGACCGTACGCTTTTTGGGGAAGGCGCCGTCTCTGACTGTGGCTGTCCGGCCCCCGGCCCCAGGGGCCCAGATCTCTGTTAGGTTCCTTCGGTGCTGCCATAAAAACGGGGTCATGTGGGGTCGCTGTCCTACCTCCCAGTTCCCCGGCTGGCTCTCCTCCAACAATTTTCCACCTCGGTGAGAAACCAAACACACAATTCCAGGCTACCATGTGACTGCGTGGGGGGAGGGGGTGTCTCTCTGTGAAGCAGGGACGGCGGGCCATTGAGAAGGCTGTAATGTTGTCTGCACTTAGACTTAATTGTGCAGAAAATGAAGATTAAAGGAGCAGGCCCAGAGGACCTGCTGTTCCTGGTAAATGCAGACACAAAACCCTCTGCAAGTGCTACTGAGCTACAAGTCACTGTGTTGCTAACTTTATAATTGTCTGTCTGTGTCCCTGAGATTTAACCAAGGCGGGGCGGGGAGCGGGGCGAGGGGAACCGGCCACTCCACCATAGCAACATCCAAGCGGCTTCTCTTTCCTGAAAAGAGTGACGGATCCGGCTTCCTTCGGAAGGGACGAGCCGCTCCAGTGACGCCTGCATCCGCAGTGAGGCGAACCTGCTGCTTCCCTGAATGTTAACAGCTGTTGGTTTTTATCCGCGGCGCCCTGGAAGCCAGGACAGTGAGTGTGACATGTCTAATCCGGGTGCAGTGTGTAGGATCCCGAGGGCTGCCGGGCAGATTAACATAACCAGACCTCTATTGATCCCATTAAATGCAGGGCACACAAACACGGTCTGCAAGCAGCTCAAGAGGAGGACAAACAGGGTCAGGTTTTATACCCGGAGAGAGCCCTGTCAAAGTGAAGTGGTGGGGAAGTGGCCACACGCAAACGAAGCGTGTTCCCTGCCCCCGTCAGAACGTTCTGCTCTTCCCAGATCTCCTCTCATGGGGACACCAGCGGGCTGGCAATGAGTGAAGTGAGGAATCCCTGCCAGAGTCCCGGAGGCAGCCCCGTGGATAACGCATTGAGCTGGGAGTCCGGAGGAGAGCTGGGAAGAGAAGCCAGCTCTCAGACACCTTGAAGGAGGCTGATTTCCAAAGGATGGGCGCTCGGCGTTTTATGGAACTCAAACCCCGTTAAGGTGTCCTAAATCGGGCCCCCACAGTCACTCGTCCCTTCTGACCGCTTTGGCTATTGCTAGTAGCCTGCGCCTGGCACGTATGAACTTCAGAGCCCCGCAGAGAAGGAATGAAATTGCATCCTTTGTAAAGCCAGGGGAAGGTTTGCAGCTCAGGCTACCAGGCCACAGCACCTCGGCTCCTTGCCCTGAGGAAAGGGGTCCCATTACAGCCCAGGAACATTTCGGGCCGCAGAACAGGGACATCCTCATTGCTGAACAAAGCATGTTCACTTTGCTCCCTCTTTGCAGGTGGGACAAGAACCAGAAGGCAGGGCCCAGGCAGGCCCTCTGCTGCCGTTCGCACGGAAGTCACTGGCTGCGCTGTGCACCCGACAATGCTCACAGCAACAGGAGCGAACGAATTCACCTGGCTGGGTTTGCAGGCCAGGGGTCTGCGAATGGGTCAGAGAGGCAGAGGCCCAAAGACGCAGCGCGAGAGCGGCCCTGCCCCGAAAACCCTGCCAGAAGGATCCACAGCGCAGAACGGAGACCCAAAGAGACATGGGGTGATGGCAGGAGAGGCAGGAACAGAACCCAGATCTCCTGGGTCACAATTCAGGGCCTCACCCACAAGGAAACAATTCAGGAAGCACCTTCTCCCTCCCCACCTGAGACTAGAGACCGACCGTTTCTTGCCCCCTGGCCTTCCTGGTCTGTGACCCGGGGCCTGACTGCCTGTAAAGCCGGGCTGAAATGCAGCTGGGCCCCTTGGGTCATGGGAGCCCCTTCACCTGCCTTCAGCCAGCGGCTGCAGAGAGCGGCAGGTCCTGGGTGAAGTCTCAGGCCTCAGTGGGGAGCATGTGGCTAACGAGATGCATTTTGGGTGCCCCCTCTCCCTCCGCCTTGGGAGCTAATCTATGCCTGAAATTTACCCACAGCCTCTCCGCTTTAACAGTTGAGATTAACGATAAATCTAGGGTGGGTTTTTTTTTCTTTTCATTTCGGTGGCTCACGAAGTGAGCTATGAATAAAACTTACCTTGTGCCAAAGAGGGTTTTATTCATGAGTTTCAGCTGGAATCTGCTCCATGAGGGCCCAGCAGGGCGCAGCCCGGAATACAGATGAGATGCTCATTCCGAGTCTACCCCGGCACAGTGCTGGGGATATAAATTCTAACTCACTCCCCCCGACCAGGCCCGGCTCTGGGGCCTGCATTTTTTATTTTAGTTTATTTGGATAATGCCTGGGATGTTTGCTCTCCAAGGAAATTAACATTCCTGGAGCCTCAGGAGCTTCTCTCAGACGGTCCTGGTCCACGTGAGAATTTCTGGTTCCCGCAGGGGCCCTGGAGCATGAGTCGTGGGCTACTTCCCAAGAGATTTCTCTGCCTGTCCCTCCAGCCCGGGAAGGAGCTCATAAAACATGCTGAGTATGTTGGCAGAGAAAGAGACCTCCCTTGGCTGCCCTGACACACCATCGCTGCCTGGTACTACGGACCTGGGGTGGAATCCCACACAGATGTGGGTTGGATCTCTGAGGACCCAATTCAGCAAAGCATGCGAGCATGTGCCTCCCGCTGAAGCCAGCAGAACCCAGTTGTTGCAGTAGGGGCAGGAACGTCATATCTAAGACATGGGAAGTAATTGTCATGCTCTGCTCGGCACTGGTGGGGCCTCAGCTGGAGACCTGTGTCCACTTCTGAGCACTGTGGGGACAAATTGGAGAGTCAGAGGGAAGGAACAAAACCAACCAGAGGTTTAGAAAACCTGAGCTGTGAGGAAATATTAAAAGGCTGGGTCATGTTTAGTCTGCAGAAGAGGAGGCTGAAAGGTGGACAAGGTTGTTATCAACAGGACGGCGACCAATCGCTCTTCACATCCAGCAAGGCTAGGAGAAGACAAACGTGCCTCAGTTGGCAGTGAGAGAGATTTAGGTTAGATACTAGGAGAACATTCGAACCCTAAGGCTAACTAAGCACCGGAATAGGTTACCCAGGGGGTTGTGGTGCCCTCTCACTGGAGGCTGGACAAACACCTGTCGGGGATGATCCAGGTTTACTTGGTGCTGCCTCAGCAAGTGGGAAAGCCGAGATGACCTGGCCGCTCCAGGTCTCTTCCAGCCCCACACTGCTAGGGTTCCGTGTGCAGAAAGTGAAGAGTGTGTCCAGGTGTGTTGTGAGATGCACAGTCTGCTGAGGGCCATTGCGCCAGCCAGAGGGACCACGGCTGATGGTGTCGCACCAGGCGTCATGCCCCAGAGCTCCCAGACCCGGCTCAGTCCTACAAATCCATGACTCTCTGGGGCAGAGCTGCGGAAACGACAGGCCTGGGAACGGTTTCCCTGAGAGGTCATTTGATGCTGCCCTTAATGCTGTCCTGATCCGGTGACAACGTTTTCAGAGTCCTGGGAAGGGCTAGCAGAGATTGGGGCCCTGGGACTCAGGAGATGGGGGTGCCAGTCCCTGCTGTACCCCAGAGCCCTGTGTGAGCTCTCGGGGGCAGCTCAGCGGATGCCTCCCCGGAGAGAGGTGCGGCCTTGGCGCTGCAGGGAGAATTGCGGCAGGAGCAGTGCGGATAATTTCCTCCCCCCCCCACCCCGGTCCTGTTTTCCAATTTCCTCATCCTCAGTTCCTCGGCCGCCCCACCGCGCTCCCATTGATCTCTGCTAACCACACTGCTTTGATGAGGAGCCATTTCCATCTGGGCATCGAGCGGCTTGTCACTTCCAATCAGCTGCTCTCAGCACCCTGTTCCAAGGGCGCCTCTCGGCTGGCTGGTGCAGGGAGAGGCCGGGGGGGTGGGGGCGGGCAAGCTCAGGCGTCTATCCCACCAGGTGGCTCCTGCGTCTCCTTTGCAATGAGCTGCATCGACAAAAGCGCAGCCTCCTTGAAGGGCGGGCTCAGCCTGGGAGCCCTCGACACCCCATCGATCACAGGCAGGGAAGCTGCTGCTAACCGCCTGCATCTCATCAACCCACCGTTCGAGCCCTGCGCGGAGAAGGGAAGGAGCTGGGTTAGAATATCGACATCCCCAGGAACGCTGGCTGCCTGAGGAAAGCCTCCGGAGACCGGGCTGCCGGGGGGAGCCCCACAAACCCTGCCAAACCCCTTCTGTCCAGAGCTCAGCACCCCTGCCGCTCAAACACAGCTGTGGGCAGCTGGGAGGGTGTTCCCGGGGGTAGGGGCCTTGTCTACATGGGGAAATTGCCCCCTGGGGACTAAACTGGCTTGGAAACTTAGAAATCTGACTCAACTGGTTTAGTTAAATCAGCACAGTCCCCTGGTGTGCATGGAGACTCACTCCGGTTTGCAGGTGCCGGATATCCCTTTACTTACGACTCACGTAGAAATCGATTCCTGGTGCTAGCTAAATCGATGCTGCGTGTCACTCCGACACTGGAATCCGGGCCCGCGAGCAAAGGGGAGGGGTTGGACTGATTTAACTCAGCCAACTTGTAAAGCGATTTAACCACATTGGCACAGTTTTCTCCTGAAGACAAAGCAGAGGGGCACCCGGTTTGACAAAAGGTCCGATTTCATGCTGGTTTTGTTAACCCGACGCCACGGGCCACATGGACACTGGCATTTTGTTTTAAACGGAGCTTATTTCTGTTAATTAACTGGGCTGCACGTGTCCGGAAAGCATCGGGACCGGTTTCCCCGTGAGGGCGGCTCTGCTCTGAGCTAAGTGATTGCCGGGGGCCTGTGGACCTGGTTTCTCCCGCCAGGAGCAGGATAAAGCAGACCAGGTGTTTGTCAATGAAATGCTCAGTCGCCAAGGGAATCCAGGCTCCACGTTAACCCTGTCTGGGGCCTTACGGAGCCGTGGCAGCCCGGCAGCAGCTCATCCCCAGGTGTGTCTGAGAGGCAGGGAAGCACAAGCCCGTTTGACAGGCCCGCTCCATCCGCCCTGCGCCCTACCGGCCCCCCGCCTGTTACCAAGCCCGCTGTGCCAGCTCCCTGGCAGACGCACTGCCCCGGGTCTGCGCAGCCAGGCAGGGACAGGGGGATGGAGCTGGTGCGCATGCACCAGGTGACCAGGATGGGGGTTGTCCTCTTGCCCACATCTGGCCTTCCCCCATTTTTCATGCCCGTTCCCTGCCGCTGGCAAGGAAAGAGCTGAGATCAGCTCCTCAGGGATTCCCCCCCACAGCAGCAGAGAGCAGGGCTGGCGCCAGATTTGCCAGCCCCGCTGACAGGGTCGGGGCCCCGGGTTGCAAACACGAGCTCTTGCTGGCTGCTCAGAACGGCGCTTTCCGCCCCTCTGGCGCACTGCAAACCCCGCGGCTTGGCTTGGTAGAATCCACCAGCTGCCGCTGCAGCATCTCACGCTGCCCAGGAACGGTCTGGGCATCCGCAGTCAATGTGGCACTTCATCGAGGGCTCGAATTCCTGGGTTCCCAGGGAGTCAGGCTGAGGAAAACCGCAGGAGGCAAACGATCAGGGACTCACCCCCGGTGAAGGGCTCCTGAGCACACTGCTCCCAACCGCCTGAAGGGAGGGTGTCCCGTGCAGAGCCCACGGCACACTGGCTACGCCAGGCAGCTCAGCATCCACTGCCCAGACTTTGCCCTGCCGAGTTTACAGTCCGAACAGAGACAGACAGGAGAGAAAACAGAGCCATGGGGAGGGGAGGAGTTTCCCTGGGTTACACAGTAGGTCAGAGACAGGACTAGACCCTGCTCTCCCAGGCCAGGGACTTACCCACTGGACCACCCAGCCTTTCTGCTGGTGGCGCCTCCCCGTCCATTACTGTGAATACCCAGCGCTTGTAGCTAGGGCCCTACCAAATTCATGGCCATTAAAAACACGTCACGGACCGTGAACTCTGGTCTCCTCCTGTGAACTCTGGTCTATTGTGGGCTTTTACCCTATACTGTACAGCTTTCCTTGGGGAGACCAGAGTTTCTCAAATTGGGGGTCTGGACCCAAAAGGGAGTTGCAGGGGGGGTCACAAGGTTATTTTAGGGGGGTCACGGTATTGCCACCCTTACTTCTGCGCTGCCTTCAGAAACGGGCTGCCGGAGAGAGGCGGCTGGTCGCCTCTCTCCGGCAGCAGCACCTCAACCCCCCCAACAATAACCTTGTGACCCCCCCCCAACTCCTTTGTGGGTCAGGACCCTACAATTACAACACCCTGAAACTTCAGATTTAAATGGGTGAAATCATGAAATTTGCAATTTTTAAAATCCTAAAACCATGAAATTGACCAAACTGGACGGTGAATCTGGTCGGGCCCTCGTCATAGACAAGCGCGAGCTGGCCGGGCTGCAGGTCGAGCATGCTCAGGGTACCGTCCCGCAACCCACTAGTGTGAAATGCAGCAGCCTGGCCCATCGCGGGCTCCCTTGTTAGCACAGCTCCGTGCTCTCTGCTGGGGCCAGCAGTAAGAGAGGCACCTAGATCTTCTCCCTTCACATGCAGCCCTGGTCTACACTACGAGTTTAGGTCGAATTTATTAGCGTTATTTCGATTGATCCGTGCACCCGTCCACACGACGAAGCCCTTAACATCGACTTCTAGGGCTCTTAAAATCGATCTCGCCACTCCACCCCCAACGAGGGGATTAGCGCTTAAATCGATATTGCCGAATCGATGTAGGCTAGTGAGGACGCAATTCGACAGTATTGGCCTCCTGGATCTATCCCACAGTGCAACATTTGACCACTCTGGACAGCAGTCTGAGCTCCAATGCTCCGCCCAGGTAGACAGGAAAAGCCCCGCGAACTTTTGAATTTCATTTCCTGTTTGGCCAGCGTGGTGAGCTGCAGGTGAGCGCAGATCTCATCAGCAGAGGTGACCATGATGGAGTCCCAGAACCGAAGACGAGCTCCAGCATGGACCGATGTTGAAGTACGCGATCTGATCGCTGTATGGGGAGACGAAACCGTGCTAGCAGAGCTACGGTCCAAAAGAAGAAACGCCAATACATATGCCAAAGTCTCCAAGGGCATGCAGGACAGAGGCTACAACAGGGACGCGCAACAGTGCCGCGTGAAAATTAAGGAGCTCAGGCAAGCCTACCAAAAAACCAGAGATGCAAACAAACGCTCTGGGTCAGAGCCCCAGACATGCCGCTTCTATGATGAGCTGCATGCCATTCTAGGAGGTGCAGCCAGCACTGACCCACCCATGTGGTATGACTCCGTATGTGGATCATCAGAAACCACAGAGGAGCATGATGATGATAATGATGCTGAAAATAGCGCCCAGACACAGCAAGGAAGCGGAGAAGCCCTTTTCCCCGACAGCCAGGAACTCTTTGTCACCCTGGAGCCAGTACCCTACGAACCCACCCAAGGCGTGCTCGATGCAGGAGAAGGGACCTCTGGTGCCTCTGGTGAGTGTACCTCTGTTAATTAATACATGTTTTATAAGCAAGCGTGTTTAATGATCAATTCGCGGCCAGTACAGCTACAGCTACTGGAAAACTCTGTTAACATGTTCGGGGATGGAGCAGAAATCCTCCGGGGACATCTCCAGAAAGATCTCCTGGATGTACTCCCAAAGCCTGTGCAAAAGGTTTCTGGGGAGGGCAGCCTTATCCTGTGCTCCGTGGTAACACACTCTACCACGCCAGGCCAGTAGCACGTAGTCTGGAATCATTGCTTTGCAAAGCATGGCGGCGTATGGTCCCGGTGTTTGCTGGCATTCAAGCAACATCCGTTCTTTATCTGTCTGTGTTATCCTCAGAAGAGTGATATCATTCATGGTCACCTGGTTGAAATAGGGGAATTTTATTAAGGGGGTATTCAGAGGGGCTCCATCCCTGCTGGGCTGTTTGCCTGTGGCTGAACGGAAATCTTCCCCGCTGTGACCCACGCGGTGGGGGGAGGGGGAACAGCGAACATCTTGGATGTGTGTCTGTGTGTGTGTGGGGGGGTGTCGATTAGGTTCGCGCTGCACGTTAACCCGAAAACCGCCGCCCCTCCCTTTTCAATTGCCAACCAGTTTTAAATTGCCAGCCCAAAGGCTGTTTGTTATGGGAAATGAGGGGGTTGCTGTTTGAAAACATTCCCACCTGTTATGAAGGTTAAAGAAGCCTATAGACTGTGGCTTACCATGGCTGCCTGCAAGCCGAATTCTGTTGCCCGCCGGACCAACTTGTTGCTTGTGTGATCTCTCACACCAAACCGGCAGACCCTCAATATAACAGGCAAAGTGCAACCTTGGACCAAATGCATATGTGATATGTAATGTTTGGAGCATTGTTCTCTAATATGTGTCTTTTAAACTACTCCTCTCCCGTTTGTTTCCTCCCGCAGCTGCAAATGTTTCAACGCCACCCCTTTCATCACCGTCCCAGAGGCTAGCGAAGATTAGAAGTAAAAAAAAAAGGAATCGAGACGATATGGTCTCAGAACTCATGGAATCCTCCCACACTGAAGCTGCCCAGCAGAATGCGTGGAGGCAGACACTGTCGGAGTCCAGGAAGGCAGAATTTGATCGTGCGGACAGGTGGCGTGCTGAAGACAATGACTGGCGGGATGAAGAGAGACAGCGGCGGGATGAAGAGAGTAGGTGGCGTCAGCGTGCAGAGAGAAGGCAGGATGCAATTCTGAGGCTACTGGAGGATCAAACGGAAATCCTCCGGCTTATGGCTGAGGAAAGGCGTAGGGTTCAGGAAAGGCCGCCTGAGCCCAGACCGCCGCTACAGCCCCTGTGTAACCAACAGCCCTCCTTCCCGAGTCCCATAACCTCATCCCCGAGACGCCCAAGAACGCGTTTGGGCGGCCTCCGTGCACCCAACCACTCAAGTCAAGAGAACAGTCCAAGCAAGAAAGGGCTGGCATTCAATAAGTTTTAAAGTGCTGTGTGTCCTTGTCCTTCCCTCATCCCCTCCTCCACCACCCATCCTGGTGCTTCCCTTCCTCCACCAGCTATCCCGGGAGACTGTGGCAGTTAGCCCCATAGTTCCCCCTCTTTGTTTTACGAATTAATAAAGAATGCATGATTTTTAAGCAACAATGACTTTATTTCCTCTGCGAGCGGTGATCGAGGGGGGGAGGGCAGGGCGGTTTGGGTAAAGGGAAGTAGAGTGAATGAAGGGGCGGGGCTTTTCATTACAGGGGAAAAACAGAACTTTCACACAGCATCCTGGCCATTCATGAAACTGGTTTTCAAAGCTTCCCTGATGCGCAACGCACCCTGCTGTACTCTTGTAATAGCCCTGGTGTCTGGCTGCGCATAACCAGTGGCCAGGCGATTTGCCTCAACCTCCCACCCCGCCATAAACGTCTCCCCCTTACTCTCACAGATATTGTGGAGCGCACAGCAAGCAGTAATAATAATGGGAATATTGTTTTTGCTGAGATCTAACCTAGTCAATAAACTTCGCCAGCGAGCTTTTAAACGACCAAATGCACATTCCACCACCATTCTGCACTTGCTCAGCCTATAGTTGAAAAGGTCCTGACTACTGTCCAGGCTACCTGTGTATGGCTTCATGAGCCATGGCATTAAGGGGTAGGCTGGGTCCCCAAGGATAACTATAGGCATCTCAACATCCCCAACGGTTATTTTCTGGTCTGGGAAGAAAGTCCCTTGCTGCAGCAGCCGAAACAGACCAGAGTTCCTGAAGATGCGAGCGTCATGTACCTTTCCCGGCCATCCCACGTTGATGTTGGTGAAACGTCCCTTGTGATCCACCAGTGCTTGCAGCACTATTGAAAAGTAACCCTTTCGGTTTATGTACTCGCTGGCTTGGTGGTCCGGTGCCAAGATAGGGATATGGGTTCCGTCTATCGCCCCACCGCAGTTTGGGAACCCCATTGCTGCAAAGCCATCCAGTATGAGCTGCACATTTCCCAGACTCACAACCCTTGGTACCAGCAGCTTGGTGATCGCCCTGGCTACTTCCATCACAACAGCCCCCACTGTAGATTTTCCCACTCCGAATTGATTCGCGACTGACCGGTAGCTGTCTGGCGTTGCAAGCTTCCACAGGGCTATCGCCAGTCGCTTCTGTACTGTGAGGGCTGCTCTCATCTTGGTGTCCTGGCGCTTCAGGGCAGGGGAAAGCAACTCACAAAGTTCCATGAAAGTGCCCTTACGCATGCGAAAGTTTCGCAGCCACTGGGATTCATCCCAGACCTGCAGCACTATGTGGTCCCACCAGTCTGTGCTTGTTTCCCGGGCCCAGAATCGGCGTTCCACTGTATCAACAAGCCCCATTAACACCATGATGTCCACCTTGCGGGGGGGCCTTTTTTGAGAGAGGTCTGTGTCCATGTCCTCATCACTGTCCTCAGGGCGCTGCTGTCGCCTCCTCGCCTGCTGTAGCTGTAGCAGCTCCTGGTTCTCGTTCTGCATATACTCCTGGACAATGCGCGTGGTGTTCATAACGGCGAGAACAGCCGCGGTGATCTGATCATGCTCCATGCTTTCCCTGGTATGCTGTTTGCAGGACAGCAGAGTGGCAGCAGAAGCAGCAGGTGGATAACAATGGAGTCAGCAATATGGCGCCCATATGAAAAAAGGCGCGAAAGGATTTTTTGCTCCCCCCTCAGTTGCTTTCACGGAGGGAGGGGGGAGCAAGGGTTAGGCTCATTTCCTTCTAGCTGCAGATGGTACAATATGCGGTGAGCAAGGAGGCGCCTTCCCTTCTAGCAGCAGATGGTACAATATGCTTGATATCCATCATCAGCTCCTGGCCCCCTCAAGGATTGAACTCGCAACCCCGGGTTTAGCGGGCCAACGCTCAGACCGCTGAGCTATCCCTCCGCCTGTGTTCCAGGCAGTACTGAATCTCCCTTAAACAAAACGTAAAAAAGAGAATGACCAGAGTCACTCTGGTCACTCCCATTTATGTCCAAGCGCCCCCGGCCAGCCACACCATAGGCCGCCGGCCAGGAGCACACGAATACCAATCATATTGTACAATCTGCTGCGAGAAGGAAAGGAGCTTCTGCTGTGTGGTCCCGCGACCACAACCATTTATGGCATATTGCACCATCTGCAGCTAGAAGGCAAGGAGCTCCTGCTGTGTAGTCCCGCGACTACCAGCCTCAGGCGGAATGGCCCCCTCAAGGATTGAACTCGCAACCCCGGGTTTAGTGGGCCAACGCTCAGAACGCTGAGCTATCCCTCTGCCCGTATTATAGTGTGACTGAATCCCCACTAGACCTAATGTCCAGGCGTACGCTGGAGATGTACGGTAATTGTGAGCTGAGCAGGCTTCCGTAGCAAACACGGAAACCCCGGAAAAAAGGCGCGAAAAATATTGCTTTCACGGAGGGAGGGATGACATGTACCCAGAACCACCAGCGACAATGTTTTCTGCCCCATCAGGCTTTGGGATCGCAACCCAGAATCCCAATGGGCGGCGGAGACTGCGGAAACTGTGGGATAGCTACCCGCAATGCAATGCTCCGAAAGTCGATGCTAGCCCCGCTACTGTGGACACAGTCAATCGACCTCATGGTCTTAACGCTCTTTAGTGGGGACACACACAATCGATTCCATAAATTCGGGTTTTAAAATATCGACTTCTATAAATTCGACCTAATTCTGTAGTATAGACGTACCCGCAGAGATCCCAGGCTGATCCCATTTGCCACAAGGACACAGGCAGAGCTGGGGACAGAAGCCAGCTCTCCTGACTCCTAGGCACAGTCTCCCCCTCGTTAGCACTCTCACTATTAGTGCCAGGATGGTAGTAGCAGGGGTCCTCAGCCGAGGATCGGGGCCCCAGCGAGCAGGGAGCTGTGCCGTCAAAGCAGCAGCAAAGACACCCCTGCCCCAGAGAGATTCCCCTCTAGATGAGCTGGCCCTGGCGGGAAACTTGGGACGTCACGACATCGGCACATTTGAAAATCACGTCCGAGGCATCTCACCTCAGGCTCCAGAGCTCAACAGAGGCTTTGAAATAGGGAGATGGTCCAGCCTCTCGCAGGGAACGCTGGAGAAGTGACTCTGCTGAGTCAGAAAGACCCTTACTGATGCTGCCTTAAAAAGCCGTCCTCCAATCAGGAAAAACAATTTCCCTTCATCTTTAATTAATTACTTTGGGTTAATAAAATCATCACATTTCCACGCGGGCCTGGGATTCCTGGGTCCAGCCCGATATCACAGCAATATTTGGAAATTAAACCAATAAATAATAAATGTTGGCTTTTAATGAACTAATTTAAAATGGAGATAAAAATTCTTCAAAACTTTTTTTTTGCTCTGAGGAAAGCAATTAGTTCCCACTTGGATATAGAATTAATCCAATGAATAGTAATCGATTCCTTTGATTAGCAAATTGAGAGGCCCTTTAATATTTATCAGCTTATTGTTCAGAGTTCAGCTGGAATTAAAATGACCCTTTCCCCTGTGAAACCTCCACTTTGAATCCCACTCAAAGTTTCAAGAATTAAATTTATTAGGGGGATAAATTTATAATAGCCTAACCTGCTACACAGATGGAATATATATTGCTAATGTAATTTTCCAAACCAGTGATGAGCACGTCGGAGGAATTTTTTATGGCAAAGTAATTCAGTCTAATATATTGCAGAACAGCAAAATATATTAAATATGTATATGAAACATCAAAAACTAGGATGACAGATTGTCCTTTGCTCCAGTATATCCTGCGGTGCCGGGGCAGAGGTGGCAGTAGGGGAATATTCCAATCCATCAAAGAGAAAGTGACTTAGTTCCTACGCCTGCGAGTAGCGCGTCTCTGTGGTTCACTCTGGTGCATGCACACTCACACTCACACGCTGTCACACCCAGTCAGAGGCACCGTTTCCTGCAAGGGCACAGTTCACACGACCCCGAAGCACAAGCCCTAGCTGGGAGAAGCAGACAGGTCTGGGAGTTCTGTCTCTCCTTTCAAGGCCGGTCAGAACGGTCTGTAGAGGCAAGTCACTGGTCCCAGACACAGCTCTCGGCATGCAGTGACACAGGACATCAGACCAGCTGTGGGCAAAGTTATTCTCTCTGGCATGAGACTCGGGAGACCTGCAGCCTATTCCTGGCTCCGCCACTCACCTGATGTGTGACCTTGGGCAAGTCCCTGCATGCTCCCTGCTTGTCTAGTTAGACTGTAACCTCCAGGGGAGAGACTGTGTCTGTGCAGCATTGTCATATTGGGGCCCTGATCACAGACAGGGTCTGGGTAGCTCCCGGCTCGACGGGGCCCTGATTTTGGCTGGGGTCTGGGCAGCGCCCGGCGTGAAGGGGCCCTGATCTCGGCCGGGGTCTGGGCAGCACCCGGCCCGACAGGGCCCTGATCTCGGCCGGGGTCTGGGCAGCGCCCGGCCCCACTGGGCCCTGATCTCGGTTGGGGTCTGGGCAGCGCCCGGCGCGACGGGGCCCTGATCTCGGTTGGATTCTTTCCCCTTCTTTTTCCTGATTTGCGATAGCATTTGCCAAGCAGCCAGGATTCTCACTAGTGCTTAGAGCAGGGGGGCAGGAGCCAGGACTCCTGGGTTCTGTTCAGGAGTGACTCCACTGAGGAAAATGGGGTTATACTGGTGTAAATCAGGAGTGACTTCACTTTGGCCAACAGGGGTTACTCTGGTCTACAGCTGGCACAATTGGAAGCAGAATCTAGGCCTCTGTTTCTAAAGTCCGTGAGTCGCCCAAGTTGGCTTAGCAGCCGCCGGAGAACAGAGCAAATCAGACTCTCCCTGGTTGCAGGAGAGCGGGGATTGCCCACAGCTGGTGGAAAAGGCCCCAGCCCTGCCAGCCTTAGAGCAGCATGTCTGGCAGCCCCGCTGCCCAGAGTGCTGGCGGTGTGGCGAGCTGAGGCTGCGGGAAGGGGGGGCAGCAGGGGAAGGGCCAGGGGCTAGCCTCCCTGGCTGGGAGCTCAAGGGCTGGGCAGGACGGTCCCGCAGGCCGCAGTTCGCCCATCTTTGCCCTAACGGCAGCAGCTGCCATCTGAAACTGCCTGTTACTCCAAAGAGTTTATCTGAATGAGGCTGAGTCTCTGGCGTGTCTAAATCACCCAGGCTGCTGCTGTTTCCTCCCTGTTTGGAAGGGGGGGCAGGCGAGGGGTTGGGGGGGGCACTGTTCAAACCGTGCCCAAGCGACTCCAGGAGAGAGAAAAAAGAGACAAATGGGGATCTAATTTGCGTAATGGGGTCTAATTTGTTTTCAAAAGCCGCTTCTCTCCTGACTCGGGGAATTGTCGTGGCATGAAATATACCCGCGGCATGTGAATGAGGAGCCTCCCTCGGCAAGTTTATGGATCCTGCTCGACAAAGGCCGCTCTTTAAATCAAGCCAGAGATAGCGAAGGAATTAAAGTGTCAAGATAATGCACGTTTATTGTTTTCTTGCCAGTCAGCAGGAGCTGACGCATTCTGGCGCATGGCCTCAGTCCATATCCCCCGCACCCCCAGGACGGTGACCCCCCGCCCCCGCTGTGGCAAAGCCAGGCATCAGTCCAGGGCTGCGAGCCCGCCCCCAGCAGCCAGAATCATTCACCAAACCCAGGGACACATCAGCTTTGCTTCCTCTCCCACAAAAGGGGCAGCAGCAGTCAGAGGATGCGCGCACGCCCCGTCATCATCTGCAACCTACAAGAGAGAGCATCTTCCCCACCCTGCCTCGGCTATAAGAGGTGCGGAGACCAGGGCCCCATTGCACTGGGGGCAGCCCAGATGCACAGCGGGAGACAGTCGCTGCCCCAAAGGGCTCACAGACTAAACAGACACGGGAGGGAGGGCAGGGGACCGGCTCGGGCTCGGAGGCAGAGGTGAGACAAGACCCGACCTCCCTGCAAGCCCAGTGCAGCTCCCTGCCCCCGCTGCCCCTCCCACTTCCTCGTTTAGTTAGTGGGGAATCTCCTGGGTCAGTCTCTGAGCTCTGCAGGACGGGGACCACCTTTGCAGACAGCACCGGGACCCCAGCCCCCAACGGGGGTCTCTAGGCGCCACCCAAAGGCCCATAAGTAACATCACTCACACCACTCGTTAACCTGCCACCGGGTCAGGGCAGGCCGATGGGTTTCAGCAGGACTGGGAGACACTCTGAGAGCCGAGTCCCGGCCCTAGACGATAAGTGATTTGGAATCTGCATGGAGCCGATGGCAGGATCAGGGCCGCAGATGGCCAGTGACGGAGGAAATGGGAGCTCGGGACGGACTCCCCGCCTGCTGCTCTCACCTGCACCCCCAGGACGTGAGCACACGATGCTCCTGTTCTGAGCCGGGAGCGTCTCCCAGCCACTTGGCTCTGGTTTTAACAATGGCACAAGCCGCCGGGTCTCACAATCGGGCCCGCTTGTCACTTCGCTGCTTTCCAGGAGGTGCCTCATAGACCTCTGGGCGCTGCAGAAATAACCTCTCATCACCCGTCTCTGCGGTCACCACCCCCACCCCCACCCCCCACCGCTGTGGCCAAGAAGGAGGGTGCTGCGTTGGCCAGAGCAAATCCCAGGCAGGTAAATGTGAAACCCCAGCGAGGACGGGAAAGTCACCAAACTCCGACTTCCTCTGCACACGTGAATGCAATCAGCAATCTCACCCCCCCCCCCCCCCCCCGCCAAGCAGCGACTCCCAGGGAGAGTGATTGCCATGGGCATGCTGGCTGTAATAACCGCCTCTAACCATCAATTATTATCTAATCTGCCGTGCGGTTTCATTACTGGCGTCATTTATGCTGCTCTCCTGGGTTCCATGCGGGGCGAAAGTCCTTCAAATTAAACGGGGAACGTAACAGCTTCAAAAGCAATAACTCTGGCGCACAGCAGATGAGATGGGGCGAGGGAGGTGTTAAGGTGTTTGGGACAAAGGCAGCATCAGCGTTTCATGGCATGGCCAGGAGCTCGGGACGGGGATTGGAAACACCACCGCCCTCAGCACGAACGCTCCGGGGTGCCCCTAACACTCGCTTTCTGGAGGGTGGAAGCAGGAGTGGGGGCGAGGGATGTTAATCCAGCTTGCAGAGCATGGCCTATTGGCCTGACATTTGAGACCTGGGTTCTAGTCCCATCTCTGCCACTAACCCCCGGGGGTGACGTTGGCCAAGTCCCGCCCCTGCCTGTTTAGGCTGTAAGGTCTTTGGGGCGGGCCCTGTCTCAGGCTCTCTCATACCCGAGCTTGGATGAGAGCATGAAATAAAACCGGAGCTGCACAGCGTGGGTGAGTTTGCAACGGATGAGCCCCCGAGGGGCCAGCCAGCCAATTCGCAGTAAAAGCACCACCGCACTGGAGCCCAGGGTGTTTGCGTGTGGACAGGACTCCAGTTAGGGCCAAAGCTCAAAACAGCTCTGCAGGGAACCTGAGCCCTTGGTCTGTCTCCAGGCAGTGCCCAGGCAATCGGGCTTCCAACTTTGCACATCTCTCAGGACTGGGTGTTAACCTGCAGCATCTCTGGCAGGGGCCCCCGAATGGCGTCTCTGGCAGGGCCCCCCGAATGGCGTCTCTGGCAGGGGGCCCCCGAATGGCATCTCGGGCAAGGGGCCCCCGAATGGCGTCTCTGGCAGGGGGCCCCCGAATGGCGTCTCTGGCAAGGGGCAGCCCGCCCTCGAGCGGTGACGCTGGGAAATAACCTTGCTGGGCGGCTGGGACTCCACGGGGAGCCGGCGGGTGACGAGTGCCTGGCTGCCCGTTACACTTCCAAGCACAATGGCTCCCATGTCATCGCCTTGATAAGAATCGAGCTCCAGGGATCTCCGGGAACAGGGCCTCCCGCAGGCCGGCCAGACCCTCCCTCAGCCCTGGGCTGCCGCTGCACCTGGCCTCGCGGTGCCAGGTGCTGCCCAGACACACAATATGGGGCAGCCCCTGCTGTGAAGAGCCTGAACATGCACCAGAAGGACTATCACCCCAGGGCGTCTAGTGACAGGCCCAAGGTCAAACGAGGCATCTGTGGCAGAGCCAGGAATTGAACCCACATTCGCTGCAGCACAGGGCCTGAACCCCACCGCCACCCCACCTCTGTCAGCGGGGCTCCGTCTGGGAGCTGACGTACATCTGGTTCTGATGCCTCCCCCGGGAATTGGCCTTGACTTCAGCCACTGGCACCCCCATCCCGTGCCAGACCCTGGGCACCGACAGACAAAGCCATTGTCTGCACTGGGACAGCCTGGCTTGAAGCCAGGGGCTTTGCCCCAGTTCACCTCGCAGAGGGTCGCGCTTTGCTCTGGCTGCCGCTGGGCCGAGGCTTCCTGAAACCTGCCCTTGGACGCGTCCACCTGCAGCCTCCAGGCGGTGTTTTGTGTGGAGTGGCAGCCAGTGGGGCTGGGACGCTGGAGCAGGGGCAGCTGCAGAGCCCCACAACCATCCCTGGCCTTCTCCATCGGGCCCCACCTGGACAAGGGGAATGTGCACGGGTGTGACGATCCCAACGGAGCAGCCACCCCCAATGCAGACACGGCGCGGGTGCAGAGCGGGGCTTGCACTGGGCGTCTCACCCTCATCCTGCACTGGCGTGGCGCAGCCAGGGGCCGTGCTAGCCCGTGGGCCGCCCCCCAACACGTCATACAAAGCAACTGGGGCCCCCTTGAGCTGCGTGGGGCCCTAAACAATTGCTTAGTCTGCTTCTGCCTGGCGCCGGCACCCTTACAGTGCAGCCAGTGGCCTCAGGGCTGGCTCCTCCCCCACCTGAGCAGGTGGGCGGGGTGGGGCTATATCAGGGGCCCAGGTAGCCTCTACTCTCATCACCAGGCAGGTGGCTCTGCAGGGCGAGTCCTGAGGGTAGCGGGAACCTTCTTCTTCCAGAAGATGCGGCGCCGCCAAAGCAATAGCTACGGTCGCTCTTTCAAGCAGAGGAAGAGCCTGGGTAAATTCCAGGGGTGACTGGGGAGAAATGCGAAGGGGGGAGGAGAGCTGGGGTGGAGGCCCAGATGTGGCCCCTGTACATGGGTGTCTGTTTCTCTTGTTGCAGCCAGCAGGATGCGGGAAGCAGCTGAAATCCGGGCGAAGTACCCCACCAAGATCCCGGTAAAGTTCCTCTCACTTGGTCTGCCCTGTGGGAGTTTCACTCCTCTTGAGCTTCACTAACAGAATTCAAAGCCCTCCGCTCTGGGTGGTTCTCCCCTCCCCTGCTGCCCCCATCCCGCTTCCTGCCACTAAACAAACATACCCTGATATCTGCACACCAGGCAGGGTAGCCTCAGGCCAGCACAGGAGACATGGGCAGTGACATTGAGTGGATGAAGTGACTGACCTCCAGTGAGCGCCGCAGGGGACCACACAGGACCAATTCTGTGCAGGCAGAGTGGCTGACTCCCATGAGTTTGCTGTGGGTGGTGTGATAGCTTTTCTCCTGGGAAAACTGGGTTTGCTTAAACTTCTAAACCTAGTGGCTTGTGGGGGAGAGCCTGAAAATGAGACCTTCAAAGGCTCAAACCCTCCAGCAAATAAAAACAATCTCAACCTTCCTTCATAAATACCATGGCTGTCCAGGGCCTGGTTTGGCTGCTAGGGCTTGGCAATGGTGCAAATGAGACCATTTCTAGTCTCGGGTGGCCCTGTGGGCTCTCAGTGTCTCCAGGACAGGGAAAGCTGGGCTGCAAACTCCCTAGGTCCTGCTCTGACCGATCTCTTCTCTGGCTCCAGGTGGTGGTGGAGCGTTACCGGAAGGAGAAGCAGCTGCCTCTGTTGGATAGGACCAAGTTTCTGGTTTCCCAGGACTCGTCCATGTCTCAGTTTGTGATCACCCTGCGGTAAGGAATGCGGGCCAAAGGGGAGGGTAGAGGGCTCTTCTCTTTCATGTGATCCAGATCTGGGAAAGGGCAAGTCCCATCTCTTTCCCCACACATGCTTTTTAAAATATAAAGGGCTTGTTCACATTGGAAAAGCTGCATCAATCTACCTAAACAGGCTTCAGTCTGAACTGGCTGCATCAATGCAAACCTCTAATGCAGAAGCATTTGCACCTGGGAACCAGGGTGACTGTAGGGTTGTCAACCCTCCAGGATTGGCCTGGAGTCTCCCAGAATCAGCATCAATCTCCCGGTGACCATGGAAAGCATTCCGGGAGATTTTAATTGGATATTTTAAGGAAATGACCTTCTCATTGGGGGGGAGGGGGGAGTCTCCCAGAATAGCTTCAGTTGGCGTTAGCAACCAAAGGTGAGTGAGGCTTAAACTCTAAGTGCATCTGCATTAGGGGTTGGCACTGGTGAAACCACACCAGCTTTACGACTCCCCCAGGGCAATTGGTGTAACACAGGCCCAGCACCTCTTCCCCTGCCTGGGAGGGGCGGCTGCTGTAAGAGTTCCCTGCTGTTGGCTGGGATGGGAGGCGGAGAAGCTTGGCTTTTTGGCTGTTTAGTGTGAGTGATCTGTTTGAAGTTGCAAACAGGCCCAGGTGAATAGCTGATTAGAGGCAGGCAATTAGCGGTGATGCAAACAAGCTGTAGCTGCTGCCAACAGCGGTTAGTGGTGTCGGAGAGGGGCTGAGTGCTAATTAGCAGCATTACACCTGATCAAAGAAACTCCCTCTAACTAGAGACCAGAAATACCAAACTTGCAAGGCTTAATAAGACAGGCAGCCCTCCCGGATCCCAGCCCCGCAGACTCATCTGAGGTGACGATCTCACTTTTCCAAGCTGGCTTATTACAGATGTCTCAGGGTTGCACTAACCAGTGAGAAGGGATGGATTTAACAAGAAAAGGCTGGGGGGTGGGAGGGATGTTAATGGAAAACAGCAGCCCATCACCCACCTCCACACACCCCCACACACACACCCCGTGTGCACAGACACGCGCGCCAGGGGCAGCAGCTCACTGTGCTACTCCATGTGTGTTTGGGGCTGGCACTTCAGCTTTCCTGCTCAAAACAGCACCCCTGAGGCTGTCGGAGGCAGCCTGTTTCCCTGGCCCACACTCAGTACAACTGGGCTGGGCAGGGCTCTGATGCTGGCTGCCACAGCAGCACAACGTTTAAGGCAAAGAGCCAGCACACGAGCCCCCCCTGGCTTCGACTGCCCAGTTGCTCTGTGCAAAGTGACCCTGACCCTCTCCTGTTTCCCCCACCCCCAAAAAATCTGCCCTGTAGCGTCCACCAGCCCCCTCGCTCAACGAGTTACGAAGTTTGTGGCTTCCTTGAAGAGACCGTACCCAGCCGTTCATTAACTTAGCTGGGGTTAACAAACACTCTGCTTCCATAAAAGCACCGAATTGGTTTACAGCAAAAGTAAAACAAGTCCCTTAAACAAAAAGGACGGGGGATTAAGCGATGCCAAGTATAAGGCAGAAAAACAAAGTGGCAAGTGCTTCTTCCAGTGAAGGAGGCCAATGGCCTTTCCTCGCTCTTCCCAGAGGTCACTGACCCTGCTTCAGGAGGGCTTCCTGTCTCTTGGGGGGGGCCCAGCTTGCTGTTCCCGCCAGGGAACTGACACCACACTAATTTCTGCAGTTTCCTCCCCGTGATGCTACTCCTAGGCCCTCTGCCCCATTCGCTAGGTTGATGCTTTTGTTTACCTGGGATATAAATGTTCCTTCCTTGGACCTGCCTGGTCACCAGGCAGAGACAACAAGCAAATACACATTCCGTTGCCTAGGCAGACTAGTCTTAGGCATGTCTTGCCAGAGAGACTTTGAGAGCAATTCTAGCCCCGATTTATAACTCTCGATACACACCCTGTACATATGCTGGTTCCAGAAGTCAGTGGGTGGGGGTGTTACCTGTTAGTACGTGATAAGCACCGAACACGCTGGCATCAGGTCTGACACATTCTGATAAGAGCTGCAGACTAGTGAACTACCACTGGGCCTCTGTCACGAGTACCTTGTTAACCACAAACGCTCCAGTAGGATTAACCAACACAAACAGCATGCTTGCGAGCCAACCCTACAATAACAAGCGGGGAATGTGTGCAAGGGAGTGGTGAATACATCTTTGAACACGCAGAGGAAGGGCAGAGCAGGGGGTATGGGTGCTAGCCTGGGACTTGGGAGAGCTGTGGTGGGGGGGGTCAACTCCCTGCTCTGCCACAGACTTCCCTGGATGGCCTTGGGTGCCTCACTTAGCCTCTCAGGGCCTCAGCTCCCTGTCTCGTGGAGATGACTCTTCCTCCCTCACATGCATTCAATGTTGAGGCTTGGTGACTGTGGGGAGAACCAGAGACCTCACATAGAGATCGAGAGCCTTTAACTGCTGCCTCCACCTGTTCCATCTTGTACTCCGATGCCAAGGGCTCTCGGGCAGAGTCCAGCCTGTCTGTACAGCCACTGGTGCCAATCGCTGATGGCACCAGTAACTCCAGATGCCAAATGCTGCAATTCACGCTCCTTGGAGCTGTTGTGAGTCCTTATCTAACAGCCTCTGAATCTCCTTAACCCCCCAGGACTCGCATGTCCCTGACGGCGACTCAGGCCTTCTACCTGCTAGTGAACAACAAAGGCCTGCCCAGCATGAGCACGACCATGGGGGAGGTGTACCAGGACCACAAGGATGAGGACGGCTTTCTCTACGTAACCTACGCTTCCCAGGAGATGTTCGGCAGCTGTGGTGGCCCTGCCGTGACTCCGCCATAAACCTGCCTGTTGCCAGCTGGTCTCTGTCGTTGGTGTATCTTGTGATGCAAACAACTGCAGGGGCTGAGAATCTCTTTTCTTAACCTGAGTTTTTTAATTAAACGGCTGTGTGGGGATGGAGGAGGGAAGCATGAAAGTCCAGGCACGACTAGCAGGATCACTCTCCTGCAGCCGCGTCAGGGACTTGAGCCTCTCTGAACAGATGCCTGTTAGAAGAAGAACTTGTGTCTCAAGCGATGAGATGTTTTTAATGCCAGAACCGCATCCTTGCAGCGGATCAGAGTGAGATGCAATAGGTTCTTCTCTGAACAGGCCTATTCCTCTCCCCCCCTTTTTTTTTTTTAAAAGGATTTCACCGCTGGACTTTGTTCTGGTTAGCGGCACTGGGAACTTAAGTTTGGTTTTAGCAAGTCTGCTCCTGGAACAGGGATTGGTGTACCAGGGTTCTGCGGCTGGGGTTTTTAAGCTTCACCTCAATCTGTAACTTCTCCTGTTTAAGTCCTTGGAATAAAGCAATTGACATGTGATTTCCTCTGGTCATTTAATGGGGCTCTTCCCAAAGATGGGGGGGGGGGGGCAGGGCTGGGCTGATAACCTAGTAGCCCATTACAGTCCTGCTGTGCTAAGGGCTTAGGGCAACCCAAAAATCAGGACATCTGGCCTTTCTTATATAGGCTCCTATTACCCCCACACCCCCTGTCCCAATTTTTCACACTTGCTGTCTGGTCACCCTATAGGGGCTGTAATGTGCCTAGTCAGGCTGCAATCTGGGTGAGTGGAGTCATCCGGCAAAGGGTGAGAGGGGAAACGAGCACAAAGAGGGGAAGGGAATTGACCAAGGTCACACACAGGTCAGTGCCAGAGCTGGGAATAGAGCCCGGGGGCTCCTCCTAGGCCTGGGGTCTAACATCGTGGGCAGGCAGCACAGTCCAGCTGTAACTGTGGCCTCCCTGCGCTAGGTTCTCCGTGTGCGTGGGTATACAATCTTACCAGCTTAGAGCAGCATCCGGTGCCCACTCTGCACTAGCATGAGGGGCAGGACAATGGCAGTGCCCTGTAGGCTGCATGAGAGGAGACATGACTGGTGCCCGTCTTTGCAGAGGGATGGGGAGCAGTGGGAGTTAGTGCCTAGCATAAAAAGGTGAAACCGTGTTGAGGGGAGACAGAGAGCTGGAGTAGTTCCCTGAACCTCTACTGGAAGAGAAACTCCCCAGAGCTAAGGTGGAAGATGACGCCTGTACACAGGCTGGCACGTGTCCTGCCTCTACCAGGCTAGCCCGAGTGCAGGTAACTAAACTCGCAGCACAGACTGGCCACACTCAATTTTAGGGTTGTGTTATGAGTCGGATATAAAGGTTTCCTGAGCTGACAGTGATGCTGTAATATGCCTCTTAAATATTTAAGGTTTCCATTGCAATAAAGCACCTTGGATAAATATTCCATGTACTTCACTGTTAAAAACATGCGTAACTGTTACTCTAGCCAATTAGCCTGTAGTGTAAGCTGTTAAAGCAGGAGTGGGGAGGTTCTGTCTCCAGTGTGAATGCAGGGAGAGAAGTCAGGGGCTTGTGAGGCAGAGTGTTTCTCCGTACAGTCAGTCACTGAGCTAGTGGCAGGAGGAAGAAATACCGGTGCCGAAGGAGGTATCCCAGCAGTTCTGTGTCCCTTGGGCAGAGTGTAGCTGCAGTGTTGCAGAAGCCTTATTGCTACCATGAGCCGCTGAATGAACAGGCTCCCTGGTGTCCGAGGTCTCCTTACTCTAGCAGGCAAAGGCATGACAAGAGCTGGGAGCTGGAGCCAGAAGGATTCAAGCTGGGACTAAGGCCCTGACTTTGAGCAGCGAGGACTGGGGCAGCTTCCCCAGAGATGATGTGGGTGCTTACTCACTTGCAGAGTTTACATGGACACTGGATCTCTCTTCGTGTCCTCCAGCCCCGAATGTGCCTGGGCTCCATGCCGAATTCAAGGTGTGGGATTCTCTGACCTGCGCTAATGCAGCAGGTCAGACTAGCGCACAGGCGCTGCTGGTCTTTATAAAATCCTACCGTCTCAGGAGCTGCAGAGACAACGGTCCAGACGTCTCCGTGATGGCAGCTCTAGAAATCGGAGGAGGTGCAGGAGACAGGAAGAGACCCATTGTGTTGCCTAGTCCCATTCCGCTTTCAGGGCGAGAGAATATTCCGCCAGTGACTGCTGTGGGAGGATCCCAAAGCACCTGGCACCTCGGGGTCCAGTCCCAGTTTGTAGCAATGTTCTGTGTAGGGTAGATCCTCTCACCTCCTGATAAGACAGAATTGCACAGCCTGGTCCAAATTCCTGTAGCCCCCAGAGTCCCGCCCATGGCTGGAGCTACCACGGGGCGAAACGGGTCAGCCAGAGCTCTTTTTGCCACAACATACAGATTCAGCCCGACCAAGACATTCTGCAAATTTGTGTTGCATTTGCTGAACTGTCTTGGTTTGAAAAACAAAACAACAAACCAAAAAAAATCCATGTTTCATTTTGACATTTTCTAAGGAAACATTGGGATGTTTTGATCTCAAACGACTAATTGTCATCCTGACCATGACTAATTTTAATTCAATTTTATTTTAAAAAGAGATTAAAAAAATTCAAGAATGAAACTCACCCCGTTTCCCTGGCCCCCCAACGACTGTCAGTGTTTCGGTGGGGTCAGTGACCCAGACTCGAGTTACTGCTGAATGCGGGGAACTCCTTGCAGCTTGGCTGGTCAATCACCATGCAGGTCACGAGCCCATTCAGTAAACTGGGGGCAGATGCTACACTTCTAACTATAGATCATGCAGGATTTAATTTCTTGGGGGCGGGGGGGGCTGTGTGAGAAATGTTTGCAGCGTGGCAGCGTCTGGGAGCCCCCTTAGCTGTGCTCTCTGCGGCGTGGTCATGGATTGTGCCTCTTTATGGTGGTCAGATATTTCTACTGCACCCCCCAGGTCCCCCCTTCCCTGGGCTCCGTTGCCCCGAGCCTTTTCGGTCCATCATCCTGACAATGCTCTGTGATTGCTGGTGCCTCCCTGGCAGGTGCCCAGAGGCTACACTTGCTCAGGCACCTCCTCGTGCTGGGTTTTCATAAACATACGCCGGCAGCTGAGCCTCCTACCTCTGAAGCCTCACGGACTAGGGAAGAGGCTGGCAGGCCTGGGAGTGTCTGTACCTACACCGCTGCCAGCCCCCTCTCACCCCAGTGACGCAGGGAAGTTTTGTTACACACATTTTACCGACGAGGGGATTTCACCGTCTGCATCACACACGACACTTAGCTATGCACCCTTTCTGTTCTGGGTCTGTGCCACGCCTCGTGCATGACACGGGTGGCCAGCTGAGATCAGGGCCCTCTACCCAGACACAGTCCCTGCCCCACAGACCCTCCAGGCTGGGCAGCCCACGGGAAATGATCCACCCAAGGTCCCGGGCAGAGCCAGGAACAGAACCCAGCTTTTCTTTTTGATTCCCAGGCCCGGGTCCTTCCCCGAGATCACCACGTGAACTGAGCCCAGGGAGACAAGGGCTCCAATCCTGCCTGTCAAACCCCAGCACTTACAGAGTCTGAGTCTAAGTGACTTGCCGGGCGTCACTCAGGGTGTCTGCAGCAGAATTAGGAACTGAACCCTGCTTTCCTGCAGCTCAGCTGAGTGCCAGGAGGCCAGCCGGCTGCTCCTTCCTGGGCTTCCTGGGTACAGGCAATTAATCAAGGCCTTTGCTTCACCCACTGGCCCACCCCCGTGCACCTTTGTACTGCTCTCTCCATTCACCCACACACCAAACCCTTCTCACACACCGTGATTTATTCCTCCCAGGGTGAACCTGGGAAGCGTTCTGAGGGCGCCTGGCCATGAATGAAAGCGCCGAGCACTGCGGGCGGCGGGGAAATTGTAATCCATCAATCTACTCCCTCTCCCCACTCGTACATCTGAGGAGTGGGAGGATAAATGGAGCTGGCATTTACTAGATGAAAGCACATTCCTCATGAGCCATTCACAGGGCCAGCAAAACACATTTACCATAAAGCTTCTCTGTCTCAAGGGAGCAGTCAAAAGCAAGGAAGAGTTCAGCTCCTGCTTACTCCTTAAGCGATGCTCACCTGCGGCTCCCCGCCTTCCCTTTGTGCATCCCACCCCCAGCCACTGCAGGAGGATGGGGCTCCTTCAGTCGCCTGCAAGAAGTCTCAATCAGAGGCTGAATAATGCTGTTTGGTTGCCTCAAGAAGTGGCAATTCATCCATTCCAAGCAAGCTGGATCCTCAATGAATTTGCCGTGGGAAATCATCTGTGAGGCAATGGGGGCTGGTGGGGGGTGCATTCAAGTCAGCCCCTCATCTCAAATTTGCCTTTATGAATTTCCAGAGTGGTTCATTTGTTCTCCACGGTTCAAATCCTTCCTCCAGCGCTTGCGGCTCATGCTCGTCTCTTTCCATCCCTCTCCACTCCTTGCTATTTGCAATTCACTTGTCCCTGTACATCAAGAAGTCCTAAGGAAAAAAAACCCATTGAGATGCTCCCCCATCATGCTTCAGGCTGTCTCTTGAAAGGTGCATCTTCACTGCAGAGTTAGCTGAAGTTATCTGCACTAGAGTGACTTGTGTCGAGTTAGTGCGTGCGGCCACCCTGCAAAATAACACACAAGTGGCTGCAATGCCCTGTGTCCCCGCGGGCGTTAGACTCACTCAGGAGAGGTGCTGAGACGTCCAGACCCCCCCACCCGACCCCACCCCACCTCCATGGTTCTTAGCGCTGCAGCAAGCCGAGCCGGTGTGGTGTCCCCGGAGAGCGACACGGGTGCCCCAGTGTGCCTGATGCAGCATTACGACCTCACAGCGAGCTCCTTCCGGTGTGTGATGGGCCCTGGCTAATCACGGAGAGGGCACCAGACTCCCTCTCTACTTGGAGAACACCCAGAGCATTTTGGGTGCTCTGCAGTCTCAGGAAGACGTGGTCGTAATCGGTACGAATCGGGGTTACTCCCCAGCAGGGATCCCACAAGGGAGGGCTCCTGTCTGGTGCTCTGGCTCAGAGCTAGAGGCTTCGGCAGGGTGTTGCCTGAAAGCTGAACTGTTACTGGAGGCCAAGGCTGAGCGGCCAGCCAGCCAAGCCTGCAGACCTGTGTCGTGTCTGGCAGGGACGGATGCAGCAGAGCGTGCGGTGGCAAGACATTCCAGCTCCCTGGGTCAGGGCAGGATCTGCCAGCTGCCCCCTGAACACCAAAGAGCTGTAAATGCAGGCGGTCACCTTCTGGGAGCTTTGTGCAGCCAGGAGCTACGGGGCACAATTCCCCATCACCCTGCAGCCATTTGCACCCACAGAACGTGCAGGAAACACACTTCCAAGCGGGAACCCAGGCACTTCGCAGTGGTGGAAATGGCTGCCGGGGGGAAGAGCAGAAGGAATCAGGTCTCTTGAGCTGCAGGTTCAAAGTTGGCCTTGCCTTGCAGTGTGTCTTGGTGCCGGTGCCCTGGGGTCCCTTTTCTGTCCCAGCAGGCGCTGCAGTTTCTGAATGTTGCCAGTTGGCTGCTGAGAAGCCGGAAGTGCTGGAGGAGCCAGCCTTAGGTAACCCACCATGCGGGGCCGTTTAGCACCTGGTTTGCATGTTGTGGCCACAGGAATGTCGTGTCTAGGCTCAGGAACTCACCTGGACTGGCTCCGTGGCAGCCCAGGGCAGCTCCCCAGCACACTGCCCAGCGGACAGCACATGGCAAGGTGCCATCGTCCACCGTCAGCTCGCTCCACTCCGCACTTCCATACGCTCCCTGCTCTTCCTAATCGCCTCTGTCAATATTGGCCGCGCTCAGCCAGGAAGTGGAGTAGCGTCTGTATCCTCTTACTCGTGGCAAACGACCAATTTACACAATGTGCTGGCAGGTCGGTCCTTCCTGGGAACATGTCCAGGGACTCGTGCTGGCTGGATTTCATTTCCTTCTTGCAAAGTGCACGACTCTCCCCAGGGAGCACCTGAGGCCATCAGTACCAGACACTTCCTGTCATCATTCCATAAGATTGTCAGTCCCAGTAGAAGAGAGTCAGTGTGGTTAGAACAGATAGACAAGAAGCAGTTCTGGGAGGGCAGAGCGGGCTAGTGGGTTGGAGCAGGGCGGGCTGGGAGCTAGGACTCCGGGGTTCTCTCCTCAGCTCTGGAAGGGAAGCGGGATTGAGTGGTTAGAGCAGGGGGGCTGGGAGCCAGGACTCCTGCGTTCTCTCCCCAGCTCTGGGAGGGAAGTGGGATTGAGTGGGTTACAGCAGGGAGGACTGGGAGCCAGGACTTCAGGGTTCTCTCCCCAGCTCTGGGAAGGGAGTGGGACTGAGTGGTTAGAGCAGGGGGGCTGGGAGCCAGGACTCCTGGGTTCTCTCCCCAGCTCTGGGAAGGGAGTGGGACTGAGTGGTTAGAGCAGGGGGGCTGGGAGCCAGGACTCCTCCTGGGTTCTCTCCCCAGCTCTGGGAGGGAAGTGGGATTGCGTGGTTAGAGCAGGGGGGCTGGGAGCCAGGACTCCTGGGTTCTCTCCCCAGCTCTGGGAAGGGAGTGGTATTGAGTGGTTAGAGCAGGGGGGCTGGGAGCCAGGACTCCTGGGTTCTCTCCCCAGCTCTGGGAGGGGAGTGGTATTGAGTGGTTAGAGCAGGGGGGCTGGGAGCCAGGACTCCTGGGTTGTCTCCCCAGCTCTGGGAAGGGAGTGGTATTGAGTGGTTAGAGCAGGGGGGCTGGGAGCCAGGACTCCTGGGTTCTCTCCCCAGCTCTGGGAGGGGAGCGGGATTCAGTGGGTTAGTGCCAGGAGCCAGGACTCCTGGGTTCTGCTCCACGTCCTGTCATTGACTTTTTGCGTGACCTTGGGCAAGCCGCATCACTTCTTGGCACCTCCGTTTACCCACTCGTGCTATGTTTAACTGATGACGGTTCAGGATGTGTTTTGAAGTATTTTTTATTGTTATATTACGGTAGCGCCTAGAGGCCCCCATTGGATCAGGGGCCTGTTGTGCTGAGTGACAGCCAGCCCCTGCTGCAAAGAGCTTCCCGTGAGTGTCACTAGCGAAGTACCTAATAACCACTGCAGGCCTCTTGCTAACCCCGCTGGGATTCCTGCCCGGGGCAGGCGGTGCAGTGGCCTCTGGATCGTTTGACGCCTCAGTGGGGAAGGGAGACGGGTGCCCTCAGATACCGAGTACCCCGGCAGCCAGAACGGGCCGGCAGAGTTTAATTTGAAAGCTCGTGAAGGGGAGGTAATGAATTAAAGTGCCGGTACCCAGGCTGCCTGGCAGGAGAGGGGCTGAGTGAATGTGTAAGTGGCCCCACTTCGTTAGGGGAAGCACCAGGCTCCTGGAAATGTCATGTCATAAAATGCAGCTGTTTGTGGAAACATCATGTCTTGTGGGGGTTTTATACACCCCCAGGAAAAACCACGCTCTCAGGCTGAGGTAGGGCTGCTATTCCCCCAGGTGGCCAATAAACTCAGGGGATAATCTGCCCTGGGGCATCCTCTCCAATACCAATACATCAATAGACCCACGTCTGGGGTCCGGCTAACATGCTGCAAAACAGGTTTTAATTTCAAATTAAGAGACTTAGAAGATGTGGCCCACTCCTGTCCATCAGAAATCTGTCTCAGTCACATAGGAGCCAACAGCAGCCCAGCCCAGCAACATGTCTGGGGTACAGACCAATTAGCATCCACCTCACCTTAACAAAGGCCAACTGACAACGGTCCCAGTGAGATGCAAGAGGCCTGGTTCAAACTGCTGCTGCCCCCTTTACAAACAGGAGACACGTTTGCAAAGATGCCTGAGAAATGTACAGGGAAGGAAAAGAGGAATCGTCAGACTGGATCGGGCCAGTGGCCCATCTAGCCCAGTATCTCGTCTCTCGCTTGGGAAGCACCAGCTGGTTCAGAGGAAGATGCAAGACACCCTGCAGGAGGCAGTGATGGACTAACCTGCCCCTGGGGCCAGTTCCCTCCTGACCCCTGCTAGTTAGAAGAGGGGGCTTATGGCCTGAAGCAGGAGGGGTTCTAGTCCTTTCAGAACCTCTGGTTATTTTAAATCTTTGCTATTAAACCTTTTCATTCTTCTTATAAAATGTCCATCCCTTTCCTGAATCCTGCTAAATGCTCAGCCCCCAGATTATCCTGTGGCAGTGAGTTCCAGTGGTCAGCGGTGCACTGCGTGAAAGGATATTTCCTTGTACCGGTTTTTAAATCATTGCTTTGCCATTCCGTTGAACTTCCCCTTGCTCTTGCATTCTGAGAGCAGGTGAACAGAAGATCCCAAACTCACCATCGCTGTGCCTGTCATTGGGCTGCAGACCTTTGCTGTGGCCCCTCCTCGGATACCTGCTGGGTGAGCCCCTCCCTGAGAGACATTATGGGATGTCAGCCGGGGATGCTGAATTCTGATTCTCTTCCACCCACGTATTCAGTGCCAGCTCCCTGCCTGGGGTGAATCAGCCGTTGCTAAGGCTGCGGGTCTGTCACCGAGGTCACGGGTTCCGTGACTTTCCGTGACCGCCGTGACTTCTGCAACGGCTGGGCCAGCAGCAGCAGTTTGGGTGTGTGGGAGGGGGCTCAGGCCTAGGGGCAGGGGTGTGGGGTTGCAGGAGGGGGGCTCCCCGGGTCCCACTGGCATGCCCCCCCCCTGCAGCTCCTAGGCATCAGAGGGGTCGGGGAGGTCTCTGCCCCACGGGTCTCATCCCCACGGCTCCCATTGGCTGCGGTTCCCGACCAATGGGAGCTCCAGCAGCTGGCACTTGTGGCAGGAGCAGGGGAGCCCCTGCCCTGGCCCTTCTCCGCCGCCTAGGAGCTGCAGGGACGCGGAACCAGGGAGGAAGCCCCTGCCAACCTCCCCCCAGCACCCGCGGCACCCCCGGACCGCCCCCCCCAGAGCACCAGCGGCCCCCGCCCAAGTGTTAGTCACGGCGGGTATTCTTAGTAAATGTCATGGACAGGTCACGGGCCCGTGAATTTTTCTTTGCGGCCCATGACCTGTCCATGACTTACTAAAAATACCATGAGTAAAACGTAGCCTTAGCCACAGCGCCATCGGCGTCATGGGGCCAGATCCCCAACTAGAGTCAATGGGGCCAGATCCCTGGCTGGTGTCAATGGGCGTCACTCCATCAGAGTCAATGGGGCCAGATCCCCAACTGGTGTCAATGGGGCCAGATCCCTGGCTGGTGTCAATGGGCGTCACTCCATCAGAGTCAATGGGGCCAGATCCCCAACTGGTGTCTGTCATGGAGTGTGAGGGAGTTTACGCCTGCACCCCTTTTCCTTAGGATTTACTGTGACTCTTAGCCAGCCAGTAGAACAGAAGGTTTATTAGAGATGCCAGGAACATAGTCTAAACCGAGCTTGCAAGTACAACCAGGACCCCTCCTGCGGGCCCTTCTGGGGGGCAGGGAGCTTAGACCCCAGCCTGGGGGCTCCCTGCGTTTCACCACCCAGCTCCAAACGGGGGGGGGGGGGGGGGCAGGGAGGCGAGACTTGGTCTGCACCTCCCCTCTCTTTCCCAGCCGGCTTTAAACTGACTCTTTCCAGCCGTCTCCCCCTCCGGGCTTCAGGAGGTTACCTTACTCCTTTGTTCTCCAACCCTTTAGCTCTCACCTTGCAGGGGGGAAGGGCCCAGGCCATCAGTTGCCAGGAAACAGGGAGTCGGCCATTCTCCGTGTCCAAACACCTGCCCACACCTGCCCTCTAGGGCTCTGTAACAATCATACACCCTTGTCCCACCACCTAGATACTCAAGCACTGCATAGGGGAAACTGAGGCCCCCCCACAGTACTCAGAGAAAACATTAACAACAGTCCTATTTCGTCACAGTGTCAATGGGGCCAGATCCCCGGCTGGTGTCAATGGGTGTCTCTCCATTGGAGTCAATGGGTCAGATCCCTGGCTGGTGTCAATGAGTGTCTCTCCATTGGAGTCAATGGGGTCAGATCCCCACCTGGTGTCAATGGGTGTCTCTCCATTGGAGTCAATGGGGTCAGATCCCTGGCTGGTGTCAATGGGTGTCTCTCCATTGGAGTCAATGGGGTCAGATCCCTGGCTGGTGTCAATGGGTGTCTCTCCATTGGAGTCAATGGGTCAGATCCCTGGCTGGTGTCAATGGGTGTCTCTCCATTGGAGTCAATGGGGTCAGATCCCCACCTGGTGTCAATGGGTGTCTCTCCATTGGAGTCAATGGGTCAGATCCCTGGCTGGTGTCAATGGGTGTCTCTCCATTGGAGTCAATGGGGTCAGATCCCTGGCTGGTGTCAATGGGTGTCTCTCCATTGGAGTCAATGGGGTCAGATCCCCACCTGGTGTCAATGGGTGTCTCTCCATTGGAGTCAATGGGTCAGATCCCTGGCTGGTGTCAATGGGTGTCTCTCCATTGGAGTCAATGGGGTCAGATCCCCACCTGGTGTCAATGGGTGTCTCTCCATTGGAGTCAATGGGGTCAGATCCCCAGCTGGTGTCAATGAGTACTGAAGTCAATGGAACAGCAACAATTTACATCACTTGGCTCCGTTAACTCCCATGGCATTCTGGCCAGTTGACACCAGCTGGGGATTTGGCCCATTGAGTCCAATAGAGCTATGGCGGATTCACACCAAGTAGGGGTCTGGCCCCACTAACTCCAATGCACCTACATTGAGTTAGACCATCTGGGGATCTGGCCCCACACGTGGTTTTTCACTGTGGATTACAGGTCTCACGGCACCATCACCCCCACACGTTCCGGGCTGAGTGCTCCCCTCCTGCCACAATACAGCCTAGTGTCCCAGGTTTGATTCAGGAGGGAGGGATGGGACTGGATGGGAGCAGCACGGACGTGCTGAGCCTGCAATGAGAAGCTCATTAAAAGGAGTTTATGGCCCCATTAGCCCTTCTGTCCTTGGTTCTGGAAACAGATGGGCAGTTTGGATGGAACCAGATGGGAGAGACGTTTCATCTCTAAATTAAAGGGCATTTTAACAACGGAAACCCGCCTGAAATCACAGCTCCCTCCCCTAGACTAATCCCACACTCCGTGCCTTCCACCAGCCCCATCTTCATTCTCCTGTGCCCCCAGGATCCAACCTGTGAGGCCTCCAGATTCGTTATTCCATCCGTGTTCCTGACCCCGACCTCTGCTGACATCTCTGTTATAAACCTGCTGATGGTTTAATTCTCTGCACAGTCTCCAGTGGTCTCATGCAATTCGGTGCAGCTCCCTCCTCGGGCGGGAAGGGGGTGCCGGGTTCGGGTGAGGGGAGAGGACAGTCCCCCTGCCCCCCTCACTCCTTCTGAGCCACAGCGAGCTCAGGGTGAAACACAGGGCAGGAGGCAGCTTGCTGGAGGCAGCTGCCATTGTCCAGATGCAAAGCAGAGGATGCTGATGGAACTGAGAACATCCAGGAAGCTGGATTTAAAGGGTCCCCACCGGCGGGTCTCCCCTTTCGGCAGGAGGGTGCGTTAGAGATGCCACCCGCGTTTCCAGATGATGCGTGGGCCCCAGCAGCAGTGCAGATACTGAGACAAACCTCCCCAGGGTTCCGGTGCAGAGCACTAACCACTCCGTCCCCCTTAGCCCTGCGTATCCAGTTCCCTCTGCCTATGCAGAAAGCTCTGCCGGGAATCCGGCCTGGGATGGGGAGGCATCCTCTCTGGCTCCCCCGCAACGCAGCATCACCGTTCCAGTACCTCAGAGGCTGACGCCAAGCCCATCCGGTACAGTCAAGCCATCCGAAGCACCGAGAGGAGGCGGAGAAGCTCGCGGGGGAGGAGGAAGCAGGGGAGCCGTAGATCACAGCTCTGCGTGATTAGAAAGACAAATCAGACCTTGGTCAAATCAAGGTTGTTAATGCTCCCAGATGAAGTTCAGGGACAGAAGAGGATGTTATGAACATGGACATGCACCATTGTTCATTATATTAGTAGCCCCTCCAAACTGAGATCAGGGCCCCGTCGGGCCGGGCACTGCCCAGACCCCAACCGAGATCAGGGCCCCATTGTGCCGGGCGCTGCCCAGACCCCAACCGAGATCAGGGCCCCGTCGTGCCAGGCGCTGCACACACAGAAACACCCCAAAGACCTCACCATCTAAACAGATGAGAGAGAGACAGGAAGGCTGGTTAGTTCCATTTTACAGACTGGGACCTGAGGCCCAGAGGAATTAAGGGGAACACTTGCAAAAGCACGATGGACAGTCACGTGCCCAATTCCCATCTCAGAAAATTCTCCTCTAAATGACTTGCCCACGGCCACTCAGTCTGTGTCTGCTGAGTCCCGGCCTGCTGCCTTAACCATCGGACTGTCCCACCTCCCCCACCCGGTATCTTTCACTCTTGATACAATATCTCTTAAAAACCAAAACCGTTCCGACTTCCCTCTCAATCTAAATAGGAGAGGAAGTTCACAGAGCACCAGCTTCTTCTCAGGAGTTACTTCTCACAGCATCGTCAAAGCAGGATTAAGGAAAGGTTATTGTTTATCAGGCAGATATATGCAAGATCCCAAGGAGGGATAGAACAAGCTTAGGGAATATGAAAAACAAACACCGGCACTTATTACAAACACAAATCCCTGTGGGGAGATGGCTGGGGAGATTCTCCTGCCCACCAAGCAAAGTTTTCCAGGGGGAGGGTCTGATTTGGTCCTTAATCACCGGACGTGCTGAGATTCCTATGCAGCCTGTTTGCAGAGGAGAAGAAAGAGGCTGATGGATGGATTTTCTGCTGCCCCTGCACCTGGTGCATGCACCCAGGCTGGTTTAGGAGCATTTGACACACACTTTCCATTGATGCAAGTGGCTGCAAGGGGTGTCAGGTGATGCAGGCTGGAGGACCTGGGCAGGACTCTGAGCTGCTGTAAGCCAGGAAGAGAGATGCTGTGTGTGGAAACTGAATTATTCTGCAGACATGCAGCACTTGGAGGGTGTTTTCCCTGCTTTGGGTGACCTCTACCGGTCAAAAATATTTTTCCAAGTGAATCGAGATGGGTTGATGCAGATTCCCTGACACCCTCCGTGATCTCGTTCTCTAACACGCAGAGACACAGAAAGGCAGCTGGGTGGGATTGCTCCTGCGAGTGTTTACATGACTGGAGCCTTACATTGCACACTGACAAGGACCGGGCCTCATCCTTCCCAGTGCTGGCTCTAAAGCTGGCCTTTGGTGGTGGGACCAAAAAATACACCCATAAAAATAACACGTAACAATGCTCCTATAGCGGGAGCCGCCGGCCTGAGAGGCAGGCTGGGCTTGTGGGCAAGGCCCTGCATTGGGAAAAATCTCAGTTCAGTTCCTGGCTGTGCCACAGACTCCCTCTGTGACCTTGGGTAAGTCACTGCCTCTTCCTGAGCCTCAGCTCACCCGTCTGTAAAATGGGAATAGCAATTCTGCCCTGGTTTAGGTTGTAAGCTCTTCGAGGCACTGTTGTGCTGAGAATTGTAACACCCACATAGTGGGAGACAGGCTGCAGATACTGCCTTAATACTGACCATAATGAACCGCAAGAATCGGCTTTGTGTGAGTTAATTCTGAGTTGTTACCTGAACCCCTGGAATGATCCTACTGTGAACGTCGACCTGATGCATCTGTGTGTCCCATTTGGATTTATTTTAGACGGTACCTTGTCATGTACTGGAAACATACAACGCACTGAAAAACTCTGCACGGCCCAGTCACAATCTCCCTAGCTGCAGCAGCAAGGAGGCTTGAAGAATGTATCCACATGTTTTATTTAATCTGGTAAATTAATAAAAAATGTCAGTAGACAGGAAGCGGGGCTGTTTATGGACTTTTTGCGGCTTCATTTATTTTGCTAAATGGCATTTGTAGATGCGAGACACCTGTATTAGTGCAAATATAATTACAAATTTATTGCCAATATAATTCTGAGTTAATTATAAGGCAACTCATTTTCTCAGCGGGGGCCCACAATATTTTTCATTAGTGCCAGCACTAATTCTGAGCACTATTTTATCCCATTATTTTAATGTATCGCACAATATTGTCCTATTACTTTATTTCCTAAAGCTGCGTGAGCTGGAACATGGGCTCACCACCAGAGGAAGCAGCACGAGTCTCAGGCGTTCTGGTCTTAAGTGGGGTCAAGGTCTCCCGTCTCTTACAACCAACCCGGGCAAGGTAACATATATAGGGCTGGGGGAACGTGTGTGTGTGTGTGTGTGTGTGTGTGTGTGTGTGTGTGTGTGTGTGTGTGTGTGTGTGTGTGTGTGTGTGTGTGTGTGTGTGTGTGTGTGTGTGTGTGTGTGTGTGTGTGTGTGTGTGTGTGTGATTAAAAAATAACCCCACTTTTTTTTGACATTTTCGGTGACATTTTCTACTTTTTTTTCAACAAAAAACTAAGTCAGAAGTTGATTTTTTTATCCCAGTGCAGCACACGTTCCCGCACGGTTAGCGCCAGTGCCCCTACAGCTGGTCTCGGCCTAGACAAGACCCTGGTCTCTGGGGAGATGCAAACCTCGTTCTTTGTAATGCTGATGCTGACATTTTGCTGTATCTTTTCCCACCTAGTTACTGTTGGCTCAGTGGCAAACCTGCCTTTCCACGGCTGGGGCGAGGAGGAATCCGTCACTGATCCAGGGCAGCTGAGAGGCAGAGACGCAGGAGCAGGCGGCAAGGCTTGGAAATCAAAGGGCGACAGCAGGCTCCAGAGTGAAGGGAAAGATGAGATTTAGCATTTCGTGCTCGGGCTCTTCGCCAAGGAAACTCGGCTGCATGTGGCAGGAATGTAAAGCTGTAAAGCGGGATCGATCGAGGGCCTTGGGCATGCCAGTGCTGGGAGAGGGGCTCTGTCTGAGCCATGCTGGGAAGAGCATGCAGGAGCGCAGGAAAGGAGCGGGAGGTTAGCCTTGTGGCCAGCGGCTGGGCGGGCAGACAACAGAGCCGGGTTCTGGTCCCACCTCGGCCACAAACTCCCCGTGTGACCTTGGGCCACCCACTTTCAGGGCCGGCGCTTTCACTAGCGACCCTAGGTGGTCGCCTAGGGCGCCAGGATTTGGGGGGTGGCATTTCGCCGCCCTTGGCGGCGGGCGGCTGCCTCCCGGCTCCATGCTTAAGCCGGGAGGCAGCCGCCCGCTTCCTCGCGAAGCCCTGCTGTGGCGAGGGCTGTTGCCGTGCTGCTGGGGCTCAGCAGGGCTTCACGAGGAAAGGGGCAGCTTGCCGCGGCTGCCTCCTGGCTCCACGCTCGGCTCAGCGGCTGAGCGTGGAGCCGGGAGCGGGGGAGGCTGCCGCGGGCTGGGGGGCTGGAGTTAGCTGGGCGGGGGCGGGGGGGGGACGCAGGGCTGGTGCAAGGAAGTTTCACCTAGGGCTCGAAACTTCCTTGCACCGGCCCTGCCCACTTTGGTTCCCCATCTGTGAAAGGAGGCTAAGTCCTGTGCTTCTCTGCTTTGACTGTAAACTCTGCTGTGACCGGAGCCGGGACTGCATCTGTGTAAGCGCCCTGCTCACGAGAGAGGCCCTGGCCCTGATCTTACCCTCCCGGTCGTGACTCTTCCTGCACCTTATTTCCAGTCTGAACTTGTCTCACGCCAGCTACCCGCCCCTGGATCTCGGTCTGCCCTTGTCCGCGGGATTACAGCATTCTCCCAGAACTGAGCAAACACCCCCACTCTTTCAGCCACTGCAGGTGGGGTTGGTGCTGGCTAGGGTTACGCCAGAAAAGGTCCGTGTCTCAGAACTGCCAACCCTCCATGCTCAAAACCCCTGACTCAGACCTCCCCAAAACCGTGAGTTGTTTAAAACCTGAGTTGTTTTGGCCCAGCGTTCGGTTTCCGACGTCCCCCTCCCAGCGCATGCGTGTGATCCTCTCCCACAGTTACTGGGCAAGGTGACTTTGACCCCACAGTTCTGCCATACCCCCCAGCCCTAACACTTGCGCTGCCTCCCACTCCAGCTGCCAATGCTGGAAAGCACAAATGGGTCCGTCCTGGATTGTGAACAGAGGGACAAAGGTGTCAGCTCCCTTCAGTGGGCGTCGCTGGCTGTGTTTGGCACACATGAGCAGGTGGGCTGGATTTTACCTCTTGCTCCTCATTCCGATGCTCTTGGCAGCTGTTTTGTGTCTTCATTAGAGGGTAAATAGCTATTGTTTGGGCTCTTATCCGATGGAAGAATGGACGTATCTGTGTTTTGTAAATTGTTCTTTCATCTCGGAAAAGGCAGTTTGTGTCTGAACACTGCTCAGCACACTGGCTCCTGATTCTATTCAGTTCCCTTTGTCTAGCTCTTGAATAGCTGTTTTCCATGAGAGCCACAGTAATGAATCCTTCTCCAGATTGACGTGATTAAACCCCCTCCTCTTAATCCCCCCCCCCCCGCTGCATTCCCCCCACTGAATAGCCTGGGGCTTGTCATGTGAAGCGTCCATCTTTCATTTTAGTTCCTTTTGCTCCTGCCACAAAAATGCTGCACCTGGAGACTTCATAATTATCACTTGAATCTTACGTGATTAAGCAGGTAGCTAAATGGTTTCCATTGTCTGTTCCACTGTGTCAGGTCCTGCATGAAAGGCTCTTAAACTGTCAGTTTCCCATTCAGTCTTCCTCTGCAAAGTTCTCTATTTTCTTATCATGGAGCTAGGATGGTTCGGTCTGAGGGACTCAAGGGCTCCCAAGGGAGCAATTCAAGACAACTATTTACCACACTTCTGGAAAGGTGCTGGCCAGACTACAGAGCTTCCCTCGTTATTGGTATTGTTCAGTGGCACCGGCCGGTCCCCATTGCACCGGGTGCTACATAGAATCATAGAATATCAGGGTTGGAAGGGACCTTAGGAGGTCATCTAGTCCAACCCCCTGCTCAAAGCAGGACCAATCCCCAATTTTTGCCCCAGATCCCTAAATGGCCCCCTCAAGGATTGAACTCACAACCCTGGGTTTAGCAGGCCAATGCTCAAACCACTGAGCTATCCCTCCCCCCCAGAGCTTCCACTCCAAAGAGAGGAGGGCACCGAGCGAGGAAGTGACTTGCCCAAGGTCACGCGGCTGCTCAGAACTCCGGACTCCTGAGGGCCAGGCCAATGCCCATCGGAGGCCCACACTGCCTTTGTAAAGCTGGGGAGGTTCAGGCCGGGCTCCAAACTGACCCAGCTTTCGAATACACTGGTGTGGGGCGTTCAGGCCCAGCTGCAGCTTCATCTCTAGTCTCTGTTTATCCCTCCGCAACTTCGATCCATCTCCACTGCACCTATCACCCGTAGGAGCTGCTGCCCTGATGGAGGTGCACCGGCGAACCCCAGTAAAGCAGACACGTCAGATGGACGCAACCCCCTAGCGCAGACGCACAACCCCTTAGTGCAGACACGCTGCTCCGGTGCAACCAGATACGCTGCTCCGGCACAACCCCCTAGCGCAGACGCGCGGCTCTGGCACAACCAGATATGCTGCTCCGGCACAACCCCCCAGTACAGACGCGCGGCTCCGGCACAATCCCCTAGCGCAGACGCGCGGCTCTGGTGCAACCCCCTAGCACAGACGCGCGGCTCCGGCGCAACCCCCCAGTGCAGACGCGCGGCTCCAGCGCAACCCCCTAGCGCACCAGCTTAAACCTCTCCCGCAGAGGCGCTGCTCCAGTACAAACCACGACTTGCACCAGTGAAGCTACCCCAGCAGCTAGAAACACAACAGTCTTGCGCACCTCTCTACTTCAGTTACGAGTCTGTTCCCTCTATTCGTTATCAAACCCCCCCCCCCCCCGGGGTTTTCACGATCAATGCACACGCTCCTGATCCCCACACGTTCGCTGGTGTCTCTCACTGCTCAGGCATGTGCACGTAACGTGCCGCCCGCCCTTTGGGGCCCCCTGGTTTCCATCACATCAGCGTGCTCAGCACTCCCCTGGCCTGCGTCTCAGGCCGATGAACACATTGTGTTCAAGGTCAGCTCAGGGACAGGGCTCTCAGCTGTGACCTGCTCAGGGGCCTTGGTCTTCCTGATAGACAGACCGACCCGGACTGGGGCTACGGTGCTGAGCCCACAGCTAACCTGCACCTCGGTCTGCGGGGCCTCGAGTCACCTCTCTTTAGACTGGACTTCCCCCAGGCGATTTCATTTCCGAGCCAAACCGCAGCAGCGCCTGGCTTCCATTTCTCCTCTTCTCCCTCTTCTCTACTCACTCCGCTCACATCTCGCGCTATTTATAACCCACAAAAGGACTGTTTTATGGAACAGCAGGTGCCTTGGCAGGGCTCGGGGCCTGTTATACCACATCTGGCCATCCCCTGAAGTGACAGTAATTAGCGGAGCGGCTGGCTCTGGCTGACGGATCCGGAGCGCGCGCCGGAGCCGTTACAGAGCAGATCGGAAGAAACTTGCTGGCTGGTAACAAGAGGGAGCGTCCCAACTGCCCCTGCAGGAATGGGATCCAATCTGAGGTGAGTGTCCTGCGAAACTGGCACGGCGGGGGCCTCCCGGGGCACCCGGGACCCTGAGGTCTGTGGTTAGTTAACTACAGCAGGAGCTCATTCCGCGAAACATTGGGAAATGCAAAACCAATCGAAGGAAACACTTCCTACAACCCATGATTGGACTGTGGAACTCACAGCCACAGGAAGTGACTGAGGCCAAGAACTTAACAAGCCTCTAAAAGGGACTGGGCATTTATATGGCTCTCTGGAATAGCCTGAGCTAGAAGAGGCAATGACAAAAAACGGGATTGGAAGGAATATTAGCACTCATATTTCAGGGCTCAAGCCAAGAGACCAGGATGCGACCTATGTGGGGAGCAAATTATCCCACATCTGCTACTGCAGGGTTCTTACACCTTCCTCTGAAGCACCTGGTGCCAGCCACCTCTGGAGACAGGGCTAAAATAGATCTTGGGTCTGACCCATCTAGCAATCGTTGTGTTCCTCACCTCAGAGACGGTTTTATTGATTAACGAAACTCTGCAAGGTCCAGGCCTGGATGTTACCATAATTAATGAGAACATAAGAATTGCCAGACCACATCCAGGCCGGTGAGCCAACTTCTCCACTAGCGTGCGTAGAAACGTACACCCAAATGCCCTCTACTGGGTGGAATGGGGGAGGGGAGGAGGAGGAATAGCTCAGTGGTTTGAGCATTGGCCTGCTAAACCCAGGGTTGTGAGTTCAATCCTTGAGGGGGCCATTTGGGGATCTGGGGCAAAAATTGGGGATTGGTCCTGCTTTGAGCAGGGGGTTGGACTAGATGACCTACTAAGGTCCCTTCCAACCCTGATATTCTATGAATCAGACTTGCTCAGCTGTGTGTCATATGCCCTGCACTTCTGACTGCTAATGGAAATTCTCCTGTGGGTCAGGGCCTGGACTTTTGGAGCAGGCAGGTCTGAGCTGCATCCTCACCTTTGCCATGAGTGGCCATGGAGCCTGCGGCAGAGATGTCTGAAGCAGCCACAGAGCCGACAATCACTCTATGTATAAAGTCCGCGCCCCCTCCCGGACTCCCTGGGCTGCTTCACATCCCCAGCATAACAACACACAGAGTCCAGACCACAACCCCAGGGGCAAGTGTCCCAGCTGGAGCGGACAACGGTTCCTTCTCAGCCCCTGGAGAGAGCATCGGGGCAGAAAGACATTCCAGCTGGGCTTCTGAATCCCATTAAAATCCAGCGGGTGTTGAGTGCCTCACTCCCTTAGTCTCCCAGTGTGTGTGTGAGGGAAAGAGAGAGAGAGAGAGAGAGAGTGGAGGCTGCTGCCTGGCTCCCCCAGAGCAGAGAGAATTTGGTGTGGGAACACGAGTGTGCAATCGCACGCACACACCCCCCATGCAGTCAATTACCTCCTTGACAGCCAATACACTAATTCCGCCTCATCTCCTGGGCCTGTCCCCCCGTAAATCCACCCTGATCCCCAAAAGCACAGACATCTTATCCTTGCTCGGAACCCGTCTCCCTGGTCGAATGAGTAATAAACAGCCTGGAATGACTCATCTTCCTTCCCATCAGGCAATTAATGCTGGATCTGCGGATAATGAGCTACTGGGGTTGTCACTCTCTCAGGAGCAGCGGAGGTAAGATGCAAAGGAAGAACGCTCCATACCGTCACCTTAAAACTCCTGCACCCCCCCACGTCCCAGAGGATTTATTAAAATGGGGTTTAATTAAATGATGGAGGCGGGGAACAGGAGGCGCTGATGGACAGATGAAGGCAGAGAGACTGTAGAGGTGCACACTGCCTGTCAGCACCGTGCGTCTCTTCCCTGTGCGACTAGCTACTTCACTGCTCCATTGCACTCCTGTCTAAGCACCTTGGAAACATTCGCATATTTATCCTGGCAAAGCCCTGCTCAGCAGACCCACGGCACAGACGTCAAATGTGAGGCTGACTGGAGACATTCTGGGGAAGGGAGTGGGGTCCAGTGGCAGGGGGGTTGGGAGTCAGGACTCCTGGGTTCTCTCCCTAGCTGTGAGAGGGGAGTGGGGTCTCATAGCAGCAGGCTCCTGGGATCGACTGCCTGGTAGGGAAGGATTCATCGAACTACACACAGACCAGAACCTTCACAAAGGTGACTTCATGGCTGCACAGGGAGCCTACGGCCGAACCAGAAAGGGACACCAGGCGCCCGAAGGGCCTTAGCTACAATCCCAGCCTTCCCTACACCCGCGGAGGGAGCAGCCAGAGGCCAGGCAAGAAAGCCCTGAGAGGCTGACAGCTGGAAATGGAGAGGACAGGTGGGCCTGCGACTTTCACTGTTGTTTTATCCCTTTATCTAACAGAAGCCCAGGGCGTGTGGCGACGTGCCCCGGATGGAAGAAAGAGAGAGACCAAGGCCCTGTCCCCACGGGGCTGGCACATGGCGTGACGAGTGCCAGGAGCAAATAGGAAGAGGGTTCTTCACCCTGGGCAGGGCCCAGCACAAGGCCGAGCCGCCCCCACCCTGGCCCCTCACTCCTAGGCAGGGCCCTGCACGACGCCTAGGGGACCTCCTACCCTCACCTAGGGTGCCAACTTCCTAATCGCACAAAACCGAACACCCCTGCCCCGCCCCGAGGCCCCGCCCCTTCTCAAAGGCCCTGCCCCTTCCCTTCCCCAAGGCCCTGCCCCTGCCCCACCCCTTTTCTCAGGCCCCGCCCCCTGCTCGCTCCATTCCCCCCCCCTTCCACCGTTGCTCACTCTCTCCCCCACCCTCACTCACTGTCACCGGGATGGGGCAGGGGGTCGGGGTGCAGGAGGGGGGTGAGGGTTCCAGTTGGGGGTACAGGCTGTGGGGTGGGGCCGGGGCTGAGGGGTTCAGAGTGCGGGAGGGGGGTGCAGGCTCCAGCTGGGGGTGTGGGCTCTAGGGTGGGGCCAGGGATGAGGGGTTTGGGGTGCAGGAGGGGGCTGACGGCTGGGGCAGGGGGTTGGGGGTGTGGGCTTTCAGGGTGCGGGCTCTGGGAGGGAGTTTGGGTGTGGGAGGGGACTCTGGGCTGGGGCAGAGGGTTGGGGTGCGGGGTGCAGGCGCCGCCCCCGCAGTTCCCATTGGTCGTGGTTCCCAGCCAATGGGAGCTGCAGAGCCGCACTCGGGGCGCGGGCAGCGCACGGAGCCTTCCTGGCCACCCAGGAGGCGCAGGGACCCAGCAGCCACTCCCGGAAGCTGCACAGAGCTAGGGCAGGCAGGGAGCCTGCCTTGGCCCCGGCCCCCCGCTGTGCCGCCGACCAGACTGTTAAGGGCCCGGAGCCGCCAGGGTCCCTTTTCGATCGGGCGTTACGGTCGAAAATCGGACACCTGGCAACCCTCCCCTTGTGCGAGTCACTTCGCTTCGCTTCCGTTTCCCCGCCTGCCCAGCCTAGGAGTTTTCTCACCTCTGCCAGTGACTACAGCAGCCCTAACCCCTAACCTTTCCAGCAAGGCCTGAGCCCCTGGTCTGAAGGGAGTCCAAGAACTGTCTACACGGTGTTACTCTTTCATCACAGGCAACATGTGAACAATTCTAATAGATGCTCATTATTAATAGAAGCCTTCTAGGAACGCGAGATCATCTCTGAATGCTTTATTAATGATTAATGATGGGCTGTCTTTCAAAATAAAGGCTTTGGACATGAGTGGGGGAGGGTATTTTATTCATTGTATCTTGCTGCTGCTGTTAGTATTGACTGAGAAATAAGATGATAGGCATGGGGAAAAGTCACTAGGGAAAGAAAAGACAGTCAGGGCTGGAAGGCTGCAAAGCAGACAAGAGCTGTACCTCAGAAGAGTTCTCTCTCTCCCACACGCCAGCCCAAGAGCAGCTTTCCCAGCCCCTCTGCTAATGATGCTGCTAATTCTATTTTTGCAGGTTTTCAGGTGTTAGCAGCCGGCTTTTGCAGCTTATGCCTCCAGGAGACCCTGGGAGCTTAGATGCAACCCCCACATGCGAGAAACCCGCTGTCCAACACACCTGCGCTCACCAAACAGGCGACCTGCTCACCACAGACATAGCCTTAAATATTTAAGATTAAATGATTAGCACTGGCCCTGGCAGGGCCCGCACCTGATGGGAGGGTCTCGTCTCAGAACCAATTAGCTCCAGATTATTGCCTTCGCCTTGGGAGCGATGGATCCCACGCCCACCGTTCACATCAGGAGGGAGGCCAGTATGAGCGCTTCGGGACGTGGGTGCCAGCTCATTAATGTGTGGCTGAGAGAAATCCCAGATGAGGGATGATTGATTGCAATAGGGACTGCCCTCTAGAAACAGGAACAGGCTCACCTTACAACCGGAACCCTGGCCAAGATACTTGGGGCACAGAAGTTTTCTTTTACCACTCCCTATACAGCTGACTAGTGGAGGGGACTGAGGTCTGGTGGGTTAGAGCAGGGAGGGCTGGGAGACAGGCCTCCTGGGTTCTATCCAGCTCTGGGAGGGGAGTGGGGCTGAGGAGCCAGGACTCCAGGGTTCTCTCCCTGGCTCTGGAAGGGTACTGGGGTCTGGTGGGTTAGAGCAGGGGGGCTGGGAGTCAGGCCTCCTGGGTTCTATCCATCTCTGGGAAGGGGGAGTGGGGGTGAGAAGCCAGCACTCCAGGGTTCTCTCCCTGGCTCTGGAAGGGTACTGGGGTCTGGTGGGTTAGAGCAGCGGGGCTGGGAGTCAGGCATCCTAGGTTCTATCCCCAGCTCTGGGAGGGGAGGAGTTAATGGGAAGCAGCACTTCTAGTTTTCATTCCCAGCTCTGGAAGGAGAGTGGGGTCTAGTGGTTAGAGCAGGAGGGGGCTAAGAGCCAGGATGCCTGGATTCTATTTCCAGCTCTACTACTGATTCATTGTGTGACCTTTGGTGAATCTCTGCGCTCCAGTTTTCCTGTCTGTAAAATGGAGACAACGCTGGCCTCGTTCACAGTAGTGAAATGCTAACACATTTAATGCTAATGTTCAGGCACCAAGGCAGGGCTTTGCAGTTTGCTGGGCTCCCCTATTGCTTGGTTTATTCCACGGCCTGGGATCACGCTGGGGCCTATGGAAATCTGACCCAGAATATTTATATTGGGGAGGGTTGCTTGAACATTCACAGTGGAGGTGGTGTTGGGTTGTTTTTTTTGTTTGTTTGGGGGTGTATTTTTTTTTGCGTCTCCAAATTGGCTGCTGGAATCACAGCAGAGCTTACAATTTCTGTTACGACTTGTTTAGAAGCAACAACAGTAAAAAATAATGTGCTGTTTCAATCCTGGGTCCTAGGCAATGAACCAGGGAGGATGAATGAGGAGTCAGAGAGCGCCAAAGATCAAGTCATCATAATAGCCTCAAATCTGGGATACTCCAGAGGGATGCACATCCAAAGACAGAGGCGCAGAGCAAACGTGACGAAGGCCGGCTCAGAAGGGATAAGAAGCAAGCCGCAGAAAATGGACTGGAATCAACGACTGTCAAGAACAATTACCTTGGAGAAGGGCAGATGGGACTGCGCAGACCAGTAAGAGCTGGCTAGGAATGACTAGGGACTACGGTGGGTCACTGGGGATTAGAAGACAAAAGATGGTAATAAAACCTAGAGAGGGAAGGAAGAAAGAAAATGTATTAAAGGTAGGAGGAGGAGGAATTGGAAATATGTCGGCTGGTGAGTCTTGCTTGGGGTCTCCAGACCCCTCCAAATCTAGGGGTCCTACAGATTTGGGGTCTGTAAGGAATTCTGTGCCAGGTCAGACTGGCAGGAACCTTGTGGGGGCGGGGTGCCTTCCTCTGCAGCATGGGGTTTGAGCGAACTACTGATATAGTCTAGGGGCATTTTCACCTGATCTAATCAATTCCCTGCTGGTGGAAGGGGCTTGGGCACTGGGATCACCTTTGTCCCTCCTGTTCTCTGCCTGGGAGGGACACAGTTTAGTCTCCTGAGAACTGAAATATTTTGGTTTAACTCCAGTCAGTGGGCTCAATCGAGGGCCTGTGATATGCAGGAGTTCAGGCTAGACCAGAGGTCGGCAACCTTTCAGAAGTGGTGTGCCGAGTCTTCATTTATTCACTCTAATTTAAGGTTTCGCGTGCCAGTGATACATTTTAACATTTTTAGAAGGTCTCTTTCTCATAGACTCATAGACTCATAGACTTTAAGGTCAGAAGGAACCATTATGATCATCTAGTCTGACCTCCTGCACACTGCAGGCCACAGAATCTCACCCACCCACTCCTGGAATAATCCTCTCATCTATGTCTCAGCTATTGCAGTCCTCAAATCATGGTTTAAAGACTTCAAGATGCAGAGAATCCTCCAGTAAGTGACCCGTGCCCCAGGCTGCAGAGGAAGGCAAAAAACCTCCAGGGCCTCTGCCAATCTACCCTGGAGGAAAATTCCTTCCCGACCCCAAATATGGCGATCAGCTGAACCCCGAGCATGTGGGCAAGACTCACCAGCCAGACACCCAGGAAAAAGTTCTCTGTAGTAACTTCTAACATCCCGTCATTGACCATTGGTCCTATTTACCACTGATGGCAATTAATTGACCTTTGACTAAGATCATGTTATCCCATCAAACCATCTCCTCCATAAACGTATCTAGCTTAATCTTGAAGCCAGTTAGGTCTTTTTCCCCCACTGCTTCCCTTGGAAGGCTGTTCCAGAACTTCACTCCTCTGATGGTTAGAAACCTTCATCTAATTTCAAGTCTAAACTTCCTGATGGCCAGTTTATATCCATTTGTTCTTGTGTCCACATTGGTACTGAGGTGAAATAATTCCTCTCCCTCCCTGGTATTTATCCCTCTGATATATTTAAAGAGAGCAATCATATCTCCCCTCAGCCTTCTTTTGGTTAAGGTAAACAAACCAAGCTCCTTGAGTCTCCTTTCATACGACAGGTTTTCCATTCCTCGGATCATCCTAGTGGCCCTTCTTTGTACCTGTTTCTATAAGTCTATAAAATATAGCTAAACTATTATTGTATGTAAAGTAAACAAGGTTTTTAAAATGTTTAAGAAGCTTCATTTAAAATTAAATTAAAATGCAGAGCCCCTCCCCAGACCAGAGGCCAGGACCCAGGTAGTGTGAGTGCCACTGAAAATCAGCTCGCGTGCCACCTTTGGCACCCGTGCCATAGGTTGCCTACCCCTGGGCTAGACGATACAATAGCCTTAAACTCTGCAAAACCTATGAAACTTGGAAGGAAGAAGCTGAGCTAAAGCCCAGAGAAAGAGGCACTTTCCGTGAGACACAAGTCTGCCTGTCCCTGGCTGAGATATCTATGGAGATTTCCCTTGCAGACCGTGCCCTTCACTCCTTCCAGCCCCGGACGTTTCTCTGGGACTTCAGGCTGCCTCACTGCACGGGCGAGTTTCACCGGCGGGGAGAGAGCACCGTTCCCTGCTCCGCCACAGCCTCCCTGCCGCTCTCTGCAACTCAGTTCTCCATCGGTGAATTGGGGATAATGATCCTTCCTGGGTCTGTCGTGTTGGTTTATACTGTAGGCAGGGACTCTCCTACTCTCTGTCCCTGCAGTGCCCAGCACAGTTGGGTCCTGATCTCAGTCAGCATCCGTGCAGCACCTGGGCCAAGGCCGGTCCGAGCTTGGTGCCTCTGGGGGCTACTGTGATGCAGGTGATAATGCCAGGAATGGAGACGAGCGTCCAGCCAGGCCAGGATGCAGCAGGGGAGAAAAATCAGATGGAGGCCAGTGTAATGGGGCTGGTTTCAGCCCTTCAGCTGCTAGGAGAGAGAGAGAGCAAGTGCGACTCTTCTCTCTCAATTCCCTAAAAGGATGTAAATTGGAGGCCATTGTGCTCCTTTCAGCCACACTTGAGGGTAAAAGAAGGTTCTGAAAGGGACACAAAAGGAAGGAGCTTGCACTGAAGTGACCCCCACACCTCGATTCAGATTTTGAAGCAGGCTCTGGAGCTGACAAGGATCTTTGCAGAGGCCAAATGGGATCATTTGAAGAAGTAAGAAACTGGAAATAAGCTGTTAGTTTCTAGATCAGATGGCTCTGTTATATGACATTAGCACAGACACATCCGTACAGAGAGCAAAGCAAGTAGAGACCTTATCAATCCCCCACAACTCCCTCTATGCCTGGCAAAGTAAACCACTTGCTGTATTCCGAAGAGAAAACATCCAAAACAGACCTTGCAGCCTCCAGATGCTGGAAAATAATTTGGGGGGGAAAGTGTTGTACGGACTCCTTGAGACAGAGCTGTATAAAGAATGAATGACACAGACGGCGCCATGTATACTGCATGAGCGATGAGATCACAGAGTTGTTTGGGTGAAGAATAAATGCGTAGGAGGGCAGGAGCGTGTGATAGCGAGGATGTGGTGCCAGAGAGTGAGATTTCACATGCTGGCTGATCAAACCCGGCCAGCAGAGATGCGGGGGTCTGGAGTAATATAGACCAGGGCTCTCCTTTCAGATCTGTTCGGAAAACTCTAAGGCAGAGTGATAACTAGCCAAAGCCTGGGAGAATCCCTGTGGGGCTCGCTCACAGCTGGATTTGCCCCATCTCCAAATCTGCTATTTGCCCATGCACTGTGATGGCTCTACAGACAGCGCCCCCCCACCCCCCCGGCATTTCAATCACTTTTGAATTTCAGCATTCCGTGAAAATGCATCATGTTCAGGCTCTGCTGACACCCAGTGACTCTTTGGAACAAACTCTCGCCTTTCTTTAAGCTCAGCAATGCCATGGCTAGTGTTAGACACAGGTGGAGCTAAACATATTGTGCGCACAGCTCTGTGAGGATGGGTGACGGGGCAGCAGTGTCCTCAGGAATCATTTATTACAGTAGCACATCCAGTCCCCAGCAGAGAGAGAGGCCACTGGGAGCTGCACAGACAGGGAGAGCGTCCCTGCCCCGAAGAGCCAACGGAAGGATCATTACCCCCGTTTTACAGATGGGGAAGTGAAGGCCGGTGAGAGGAAGTGACTCCCCCAAGGCTACACAGGACGTTGGCGTCAGGGATTGAACGCAGAGTCCTATCCCCCTGCTTTAGCCACAAGGCCACCCTCCCTCTCAATGCCACCACATAGCTAGCGCAGGCTGACGCATCTGCTCAGTGATGCCTGGTAAAGAAAAACGAAAATAAGAAAGAAAAACTTGTAGCACCTTAGAGACTAACAAATTTATTTCAGCATAAGCTTTCGTGGGTTAGTACCCACTTCATCGGATGCATGGAATGAAACATACAGTAGACAGATATTTATACAGTCAGAGAAACATGATAAGGTGGAGGTGCATAGACCAACCTTAAGATGCTAATTAATTGAGAGGCACCATAACAGCAGGGGAAGAAAAACCTTTGAAGTGATAAACAAGATGGTCACACAGGTGTGAGTGAGGATCGTTAACTTAAGGGAAATAGATTCAATTAACGTAATGGCCGAGCCAGGTAAAGAGTTAATTGGTCCCAGTTCCATTGCGAGGGAACGGGCATCCCAGCACTAACCAGCCCGTTCTGCAGCCCCAGCAGAGAGGCCCAGGGCTGCCTGGCCAGTCCAGACTGACGCCCCTGTTGCTCTGAGACGGGATCCCAGTGGGGTGGGGATGCCATGTGTCTGCCGCTCTCTAGGCTGAGACTAACTCCAGGCTTGTGTTTTCCGGTGCTGCCAGCATGGCACCTTTCACCGGTATTAAAACCCATCCTGAATTCCTGGGAGCCAAGTCTCTTCCCCCTTCAATAGCCTTTTCCTCAGCCAGGCCCTGATCTCCACATGGGGGTGGGAGAAAGGGGGAAACCTGCATCTGCCGTATTTTGCTGAAAGAGATGCCTGGTCTCTTGCAAGGTTTGCAAAAGGGCTTGCAAATGAGACCAGATGGTTCTGTAAGCATGAAAGGGAATGCGAGCAGGCAGCAGGAGTCCCAGAAAACACCTTTCAGTGCCAGGAAGATGCTCAAGAGCTGGGGAGGGGGGGAATAAAAGGAAACTCATTCATTCTATGGAGCTAAATTATAGCAAACCCGATCTCCTGCTCAGCTACATTGTCTGTCATTACCCCGTTTAATTTTTAGCCGTATGTTCCATGGAGGAGGTGAACATTGCCTGGCCCTAGATTTCAGGTCATTCATAAATTCCCCCCCAAAAATACCATTGCTGTTTTCTTCAAATTAAGGTTTCCCCGAAGGAGCACAACATGGTTCTAGCTTTGCTGATTTACAGCTGCTGGAGATGGATAAAAATGCTGCTTTTATGCCAAGTTCTCCCGCTAGGAATCCTTGTTGTTTGTGTAATTTTGTTCTCCATGCACCGAGGGCGCTGTTGCTGATGGCTCTTTCTCTTGGCTGGGAGCTTGCTTATTTACGGGCTGATGTATTTTACCCCTTCACTCTGGATGGATGTTCGCAACGCACTGGAATGGTGCAAAGCCAACAGGCAGTGCCCCGTTGTTCTCATTGCTCCCACTGCACCGAGCGCTGCTCAGACCTGTCCCAATCTAGACAGACCCAGGGTGGGAGAAAGGGAGCTTTATTCTCTAATGAGGTGTGTTACGGTAGCGACTGGGAGCCACGCTCATGGACCAGGAACCCGCTGCGCTAGGCGCTGTACAAACACAGAACAAAACGACAGCCCTTGCCCCAAAGAGCTCACACTGAGGGAGGTGAATTGCCCAAGGTTGCCTACAGCAAAGGTTGGGCTAGAGCGTGGGTCTTCGGCCACCCCCAGGCCGGTGCCCTATTCACTGGGCCACGCTTCCTCGGCTAATGGTATGATGGGCTCTGAAGGTGAGAGATTCAGCAGGTGTCTTTGCACACTCATATTTGCACACCTGCTACACTGCCCATCTGAAAGGCTGTCACGTGCCTGAGCAGTCCGTGGTGTGCGGTAGGCGCACTAGCAGCTGCCAAGAGCACCCCCCCACAGCGCTTGGCTCTCTGAACACAGAGTCTAGCTCCTCACCCTCAGAGCTTTCCGCGCACTTCTCCCCCGCCGCCAGAGGAACCGGCTTACCCTGCACAGCCAGCAGCTGCGTCCCACCAGGGCCACGGAACCGCCACCCACCAGAGCGAGACTCCTTTGCGCAGCGCTTGCTCTGGGACCAGCTGGAACTCACTCCCGGGAGAAACGAGACGGGCCACGAAGCTCAGAGACGTTTCACATCAGAATGTGAAACCACTTTTCGTGAGCCAGGCTTCCTGCCATTCAAATAGAGAGGCAAGAAAAATCCCCCTGGACTAGGGCGAGTGGAGGGTAAGACAGAGCGGGTCAGTGAGTTTGTCTTGCCACGGATATGGTGCTGATACTGACACACGATATAAATGGTAGCTAGACAGTCACAAACCGCCCCATTCCTGCTCCAAGTGCCAGGCACGCTTCTCCACACTTGCCTTCTCCAACATAAACACAGAGCAGTGTGGACTTATTTAAAAAATAATAATTCCCCAATACAAAACCCTTCCAAAACAAAGGCTCCATGGAACATCTTGCAGGGGGGAAGAGAGACAGAACAAGCCTCATGTGACAGATGTTACGATGCTTAATGCACGCACGACTGGAAGGCACTCAGAGCCATTACAGTGATTAGGATAATGTAAGAATCTATACACAATAGAATAGCCCCAGGCAGGCTCAATTCAGCAGGTAGATAAATAGATTGATTAGATGATGAATGCGTATGGAGTCAGTAGATAGACAGTGACAGCACTGCAGATGCTGGATTCTGTAGATAGATGTGTGACAAATATTGCAACCCGTGTAACACCTTTGGGGGCCATTGTAGTCAATTTACGAATGGTTTATGTATGATTAGGTTCTACTCCTTGGAGGGAGGTTATCACAGCTCAGATAAGACCTAAAAACAGTAAGGAGCGATTAAGGTGAATCACCGAGACTGCACAGCTCTGGAGAGGTACCAGCGCCTGGAGTGGTTTGCATAAACTGGTTTAAGTGGGTTTTCCGGGGACAAAGAAAGGGCTTTTGGTGTAAAAGGATGAGCTGGAATTGATGCAGGACCTTCTTTCTGACCCAGCAATCAGACAGGTCCTTCTGTCCAAGGGCCCCCCCAATACTTGCAGAAGGGTTGAAAAGGCTTTGGTCTACCTGGGCCCCATAAGACGGATGGGCGACTGCTGGTGTGTTTAGTGTGTGTTTGAATCTGTTTATTGTTTTTATATGTTTTCTCTGTGATGCTTTTGCCTTAAGAATAAAGGTGCTTGTTTAGAAGGAGCAGGGTGGTTACTGATAACTGCTGACAGTGCCCTGTTCATAGCCCTCAGAGATCAGGCAAAGCACCGGCCATCAGGCAGACTGGCTTGCTGGGGATATCACAGTGTAAGGCAGGGAGCTGGGACAAGGGTCAGAAGGGAGCTGGACAAGGGTCCCTTCCCAGAGACAGGTGAGAGCTGGAGACCGGATTGGGATCTCTGGAGGGTACCACAGCGGGGTGGCGGATACAGGTGCATTTACCCTGAAGCTGTGACGAGATAGTTATGACTTTTTGCACATGCAAAGTGTCTGTGCCTCTGTGTTTGCTGATACGACCAGATTGTTCAATAATCCCATTCCCGAGGCTGAAAATTTGCCCCTGTGACTTTGCCTAAAAGGCACAAAATCGCAGCCTTTCCCTTTGAGCAGCGAGAGGGGCCAAGTGGAGCAACAAAAGAAAACCCAATCCCGAGTTCACAGGGATGCGGCTTTGGCCCGCACAGCCTGGAATCCAGAGCCCACCTCTTGCCTTTATCGAGAACTCCTCTCATTCCGCATGGGCAGCGCACGCCCTGGCAGTGATAATAGCCCCATCGGTCATTAATATGGAAATGTATTCCTGCTCCATGGCAGCGAGACACTGCTCGAGATGGTCGTGCAGATTGGAAGCAGCTTGCTGAGATTTGCCTCTGAATGTGTGGACATTAAAGGCTCCCATTACAATGTGGATGATTTCTTCCCTTTTGATGAATAGCCTGCCATAAATAGACTCTGATTAATTACGGCTGCACTTGGTGGGCTGGAAATGCATCATATCATTTGCAGCTCGGATTGGGATAATGGTCGTCATTTGCCTTTGAGTGCTGCTCAGCAGGAAGGGGGCTCAGACTGCACCGGAAGCCAGGTGGCTGCTTCAAAGTTTTTGCTGCCAACTCCTCATTCCCTCACAGCTCTGTGACAAAGGACACGGCCTCCTTGTTGCAGACTCTCTCTCTCTGAGCTAATTGCCTGCTATTTCCTCTGGCTGGTCGTTCCGGATCATCTATCCTCTCCAATTAGGCTGGAACAGCCAGTGTGAACTGGAGAGGGAATACAGAGGATGCTGAGAATGAAGCTTGGGGAGGTTTGGGGAAAATCTGGCATTATCACCTTCTACAATACACATCCCTGGGGCAGATCCTTGCCTGGTGTACATGGGAACAGCTCCCCTACCCTCACTGGGGCTCAAAGTTGGTCTAGTGGTTAGGGCCTTCACCAAAGATGCAGAAGACCAATGTTCTGTTCCCTGCGCTACCATAAATTCCTTGGCCAGGTCATTGAGACTTTCTCTGCCTCGCTTCCCCATCTGTAAAGTGGGGTTAATATTCCTGCCCTGCCTCGCAGGGAAGTTGTGAGGCTAACTCCATTAAAGATTGTGATGTGCTTAAATACTGCAGTGACAAAAGCTGTGTAGGTACAACGGACAGACACTGTGGTGGCCTTAATTCATCAGGAGAGCTAGAGCTGGCTGGGAAATGAATTTTTTCCCCTTCTGTAAAATTTCAACAAAAACATTTTTTTAAATGTTTGTTTTCATTGCAATTTTCCTTTGAACATTTTTGGGTTTTCATAAAAAAACAAAAAGTTTCGATTTTTGGGCAGCGTTCGACAATCATCTACAAAAGTGGACGGTTTTCAAAACATGCCGTTATGTCGAAATAAGGAAAAATCGTTGGCATGGAAATTTTCTGAGCAGGTCTCATCATAAGCCCTACTGGGAAGTCTCCCATCCAAGTATGCACCAAAATGACCGCTGCTTAGTTTGGGAGAACTAGCCAGAGCACAGCATTAGGTGACAACTGTAGAGCACCCTCAAGACTCCTCATCCATGGGGATGCAGAAAATGCAGATGCTTGCTGCAGGCCAGGACAGTGTCTGGACCTAGGGTGAACCCTTGTCCCCTCCTTGTCGCAGAGAATGGCAGCCAAATGCTGCGGTGATGCACAATATGGCAACTGCCCTTTGGCTGACAAGTGGCACCGTGTACGGTCATCTGCAGCCACTCCAGATCCCTCATGCCCTTTCTCAAAACTAGACGCCTGCCACCTTAGAGGGATAAAAGGAGTCAGGGCCATTGACACCATGGAAGTTGCTATGGAAACCACGGGGCCTGTCAGGACTTTGGAGAAGGATGGTGCCTTGGGCCGGGCTGAGTTAATGCAGCAGTTGGGAGGATGCCTCCCAGCACAGGTAGACAGACATGCACGAGCTCTGCTCCAGCTAGTGTGCTAAAAACAGCCGTGTGGCTAGCCAAGCACAAACCTGGGTGCGTCCCTGCCTGGCTTGCCCGAGCGGCTGCCCATGCTGCTGTGGGCCACACGGCGATTTTTCACACGCTAACTGGAGCGGAGCTAGTGCGTGTCCAGCTCCCCACCCTGGGAAGCCCCTCCCAGCGGCTGTGCGTGGTTGGAACTGGTTTATGGGGCTCTCCGTGGGAGTTTGCACTGGCGCGTAACCAAGTCAATTCAGTTTCGCACATGCGCAGGCCAGCCCCAGGGCTAGCCCCCAGTGCCCTGCTGCCCTGACCCACACGCAAGCTGCCAGGAGGGGAGAGCTGGGCCTCTTTCCTGCTGATCAGATGGTTTGAAGGAACTCGCCATCTGTGTGGCCTCTGCCTTGTGCTCAGGCTGGGATGGCAGCTTCTTCACCTGCTGGGTTTATTTATTTCTTGTTTCTGAGGCTGAAATGCTCTTGCCTGATTCCACAGGGTTTGCACTTCGTGTATTAATAGCCGCCTGTATCCCTGGGTGACTGTGCTGAGATGCCAGCACAGGAAACGGATGATGGTACCGGACCTGGTTCACTTCCCAGCAGGGCACCTGTCCTGGGGTGTTTGGGGTGGAGCAGGAATATATGGAGAGGTATGATAGGTATAAAACCCTTTGTCTCGCGTCTGTGTCCAGCCGTTGGCTCTCGTTCTGCCTGTGCCAGACTCAAAGATCTCATACGAGAATGACCATGCATGGAGTTGATGCACAACTGCCTGATCAGGTCCGTGTCTAAAATCCCGTGTTTCCCTTTACATTCACTACCCAGCATAGCTCTTCATTAGCTACAAGGCAGGCACGCCTCTCATACCAGCCCAGCGTGCTTCTCCCATTCCCGAGTTCTGCAGGCTCTCCGTGAGGATGCACCGACAGCAGTACAGAGCACAGATTCACCACGTCTCTGACAGGCCAGTGAAGCTGCAATCCACTCGGAAGGGAACGATCCTTCCCAGGACGTTTTCATCACCACAGACTTCGAATTATTTGTTTAAAGGCAGCAGGTTTAATGGGCCAATTGAAAACCATAAAAGCAGGCACTAATTGGCGGAGCGAAAGGTAAAACAGCCAGAGTTTGACGATGGAGGTTCCGCATCACCCATCACTCTTATCAGTTCACAGGGGCTGACAGGCAGGTATAATATGCAGAGTGAGCGGTGATTAATCACCACAGTCAGTACTTTGGAAACGATAAATAAATAAAAAACAGCTCGCCAGGCAAATCTGCTGGAAGCTGGAAAACCGTAAGACTTATTTATCTGTAATGAACAAGGCACGTCTCGTTCGCTGCCTCCTGGCGTGTGGGGAGGGAGGGGGCTCATACAGGGCTCTGCCTGGCTGCCATTAAGGATCGGCTGCTGCTGGGTAACCTGCTGTCACGGAGTGTGGGGGAGTCCGGCCCTGCACCCCTTTTCCCCGGATTTACTGGGAGTCTCAGCCAGCCAGTAGAACAGAAGGTTTATTAGAGATGCCAGGAACACAGTTCAAACAGAGCTTGTCAGTACATCCAGGACCCCTCAGCCGGGCCCTTTCGGGGGGCAGGGAGCTTAGACCCCAGCTCGGGGCTCCCTGCATTTCACCCCACAGCTCCAAACGGAGGCAGGGAGGCCAGACCCTGTCTGCCTCTCTCCCCTCCTCTCCAGCCAGTTCCAAACTGCAACTTTTTAGCCCCTTCTCCCCCTTTGTCTCCTTCCCGGGCCAGGAGGTCGCCTGATCCCTTTGTTCCAACACCTTCAGCTCTCACCTTTGCAGGGGAGGGGCCGGGCCATCTGTTGCCAGGAAACAGGGCCATTCTCTGTGTCCAGGCCTCTGCCCACCCCTGCCTTCTAGGGCTTTGTAACAATCATGCACCATTGTCCCACCACCTAGATACTCAAGCACTGCATAGGGGAAACCGAGGCACCCACACAGTACTCAGGGAAACCTTAACAACAGTCCTAGTTCGTCACACCTGCATAGATCAAAGCTTGGGAGTCCCAGGCGTTACACCGCAGGGTCTGAGCCAGTCAGCAGCAGAGCCAGGAGGGGAGCCTGGCTCAGGCCGGTGTCTTAAGCACAAGACAACCCCCCTTGCAAGGAGCATGCCGTGTTTTAACGGCAAGGCGATGGTTTGAAGAGTAGTTTCTAACCCAGTGCTTTGTCCTGTCATGAAAAGAACGTTGCTCCCGGAGCCTGGCCTGGATCTCCGCCACAAGCAGCGCTAATCTAAAGGAACTTTTCTATCATTAGCCGACACAAGCTGCATCCCAGACGTCAGCCCTTCTCAGCACCTGCCCTGCGCCATGCTGCTGAGCTTGGGGATGTTTTCCTACAGAGAGCCCGGAGAAATCCTTCTCGGCGGAACGCACTTTGGATGCGGGGCTGGATCTGTAAACATGCTTTGGACAATGTCATGGCAAGAGTATCTGCATCTGCCCCGTCACGGGTGGGGATCCCAGCTCCAGCTTCAGGGGCAGGAGGGAATTGCCCAACTGGCCAGGTGCACTGTGGATTTTTTGGCTTTCCTCTGCAGCATCAGGTGGGATACTGGGCTGGATTAATGCATCCTGCCAGCTCCCTTCTTTCTAACCCACATGGGGCAAAGCTCCAGCCCCTAAAATCCGCTCCTCTGTAAGTGACACAGGGAGTTGCTCTGTAACAAACTGGATCCTATTGAGCACTTTTTGGCTCTCTCTTTGCTGCACACAGGGGCTATTCAGACCTTCACAGCAACAGAAGGGCCAAAGCTCAGATACTTCTGCTCCAATAGCACTATCCCTATCACATGCACTAAAGCAGAATCTCCACTGGCTATCAGCACTACAGAGCCTATGCCACACAGCAGAGAAGCTCCTATCCCATCCAGCAGAGGTCAGTGGTGACACACATAAATCAGCGAGCTCCTTACTGTGTTAAGGAAATTAAATGGAGCAGAACTGCAGTTAAATGCCAACTCTATCACCTTCCATCCTCTCACTTTTCCGGTGGCCTGGAGACACCTGGCCAGTGGGCCAGGCACCGGAGACAGCAAGAGCATTAAAGAGAGTATCCGGCTGTTCTGTTTCCTTGCCTGCATCCCGGGTGCATGGATGGGGAAGCGGCCACGAGACAAATCCTCGTGCCTGGAAGCAGAAATACATGAGGGGCAAGTGGCTGAGACTCAAACCCTTGTGTCGGGGAGAGAAAAGCAGCTGCTCAAAATCCATCTAAAAGCTAAATTGGCAGGTCCAATGGCCTCGTCTACCTAAAGCAACGGTCCCCAAGTGCAGCCTCTTGAAGCTGCCCCAGATGCTGCATTCAGAGCTCTTTATGTGGCCTGCCCCCCTGCTCTGCCTGCCTCCCCCCCTATCTCTGGATGGCAACAAGGGGATAGAGACCCCAGTGGAGAGGAGAGGGCCCTTACTTGGGCCGAGAGAAACCCAGCATCTCATTTAAACATTCTCCAAGCTTGAGACCTTTCCCAGCAATGGTGACCTAAATACCAGCCTGCCCCGGCAACATGAATAAAGCATGTTCACCCATCTATTATAGAGGAACTGACAGGCACGGCTGGCTGAGCCTCCCCTGCTCAGGTGGTCTCCCCTAGTGCTGACACACAGCCAGGGGACGTCTGTGGGAATGATCCTTTAGCCGCGTTTTTAAGACCCAAGTTTATTTCCTTGCTCAGGCATCCTGACACGTGAGAGCCCGCTCTGCAGTTCCCTCCAACTTACCTGTGCACTAATACTTTGCTACTGCAGCCATGTGGCTAGAGACTGCAGAAGGAGGGCAGCCCATGCGGGGGCCTGGGGAAGTCACAACCACTTAGAATTTACTGTGATAGTGAAACCCGCCTCTCCACCTTTATATCAAGCGGAGGAAAAGCTTAACTCTCTTGGTACCTGGCTTCCAACACACTTGCTGTACGGCCAGATCCCCAGTAGAGTCTCAGGGAAAGACAACGGGACACTGGACACCCGCACCGCAGGGGCTACCTATCTGGGCATCCCTGGGGCACTGGGCAGCACAATCTTTGACACAGAGGCAGCCGGGAATCTCAGGCTGCTGTGTGTATACATGGGGGACGCTGTCAGGATGAGAACAAGAGGGGGTGTCGCTTACGGGTGGGGCAGGCTCGAGGGGCAACGACTCCTGAGCCCTACTCCTGGCTCCGACACTGCTTGGCAGCATGCGCCCTTGGGCGAGTCACTTCAACATTCCGTATCTTTGCTTCTCCATCTGTAAAATGAGAATAATAAATGTTGCCTGTTTCCTGGTGATGGGGGAAAGCGGGGGCTGTAAGGCTGGGTGAAATCTGAGACACTCAGACATAAGGGTCTCCAAAAGGACAATGATCATGATTACAGGTGTCTCCGTAACTGAGCAGATCAAATCATCGCTCACTTGACGTTACCTGCCCTGGATCAGCCAGTGAACCTTGGTGGTCTGAAGCTTCCACTGCGGTTCAGCCCTTCTAAAATGATGGACGTTTGCATTTCCCCAGGTAATTCTGTGGCCACGACCATTGCAACATCCGAACAGAGAGCACCGTCCTGTGGTATTAATGGGAGGGTAATTTGTGTTCCTGGTTCTTGTTCCAAACCTGGCCACCTCCAGACGTTGTCTTTATTATTATTATGAATGTCACAGTCGAGATCAGGGACCCATTATGATGGTGCTGCACAGAGACGTGGTGAGAGACTGTCCCTGCCCCAAATTAGACAGGACAAAGAGTGGGAGGAGAAACAGAGGCACAGAGGGAGGAAGTTGTGGTGTGTTAAAACTCTATTAAAATTGTAAGTTGTCACTTTAAATTTCAGGGGGTTTCCTGCTTGCAGGCTAGTGGGCTCTGCAGAGAAGCATGCGAGCTGGGACTAGCAGCAGTGAGTTTGCAGGCAGCCCACCTAGAGTAAGGCAGGTGAATGATGCCTCTCTGTTTTAGGGAGCAGCCTGCTTTGTCGCTCTCTGTTTTTTTGATTTTGTGTCATTGTTCTGCATTCTAAGCTATAGCGTTAGGTTGCAACCTTCCAATGAGTATTTATGTTTTTACCTAACTTTTCTGTGTGTGTACACCATGACCATAAGGGAAATGACATTGCAGCAGAACACAGGCAGAGCTGAGATTAGCCCCCTAGTCTCCTGAGTCCCAGTCATCCAGGGACTCCCAGCCATCCGCCCTACCCACTGGACCATGCTGTCTTGACGAACGGTAAGAGCAAAGTGCATGAGGACAGTGATGGAGCTGATTCCTCCCAGACTCAGCCCTGTAGAGGGGAAATGGTGCCAGAGCTGACGCACTGCCTTGTACAAAAAATAAACTCTATGTCTAGAGTAACCTGAAAGCAAACACCCCTCAGACACAGCACATTAGCAGCTCATTTATCCCCATTACTGGTTGCTGGACAGGGCCTCTGCCAGGATCGATAGGACAGACACTGGGAGCCTTCATTCTTCACACAGAGTGAAAAGGAACCCAGATCGGAGCGGCTTGTTGGGAGTTCGTTTGCCACAGGAATTGAGGCTGAAAAGGAGACGGTGACCTTGACTTAGGGTTTGTCTATGCTGAAGGCCTGATTCTCCGTCCCCAGGCACCATGCACAGTTGTTTATGTCAGTGCCGAGTGGGTGTAAATGCTGCTGTTCTGACTTTCACCCTCTTTGCCTTGGTGCAACACCTGCACAAGGACCACAAGGCTACATCTCGCGGTGTTCAAGGAGAATCAAGCCCCTCGTCTAGATATGCTGCACTGGGGTAAAAAGTGAATTGTACCAGTGCGGTTTACCCCAGTTCCTAACGGTGCCGATGCAAGACGTTTGCGCTGATGCCGTTATACCTCTGCAGAGCAGTCAGGGCTGTAAATTCCCCAGCTGAGGCCTGCAAAACCAGCAAAGGGATCTGCATATCCAGTTCCCATTCGTTTTATCCCCCCTTCCCTGCAGGCCTCTATGAAAACCGCAGCCTCCAGCATTCACATACGCCAGTGACTGGGTGCTACAGAAACCCCAGCCTAAGGCAAAGAGAGCATGAGGCAGCCCGGGAATAATTCTGGGATTTTCTTGCATTTCTGTCCCTGCAGAACAAGGCTGAGTTCCCCATTTCCTACCACCACCACCGCAGGCAGCAAAAGCAGCCCTGCTGGGGTGGGGGGGGGGAGGGCCTCTATACGGCAGAGAAACCAGGCTCAGAGGAATGAGGCATGAACCTTGTTAATGGGTCCTTTTGCACACCAGCTCCCCACCCCCAAAAAACCCTCTTTCTGACCCCAAGGGGCCAGGATTGGGCACTAAGGGGCGATTTCATCCAGGGCCCAGCGCCAGTCCTAGGCCTCATCCAACCTCGTACCCCTGGGCAGGACCCAGCAGGAAGCCTAGCCCTCAACCAACCCGCACCAAGGACCCCAGCCCAGAACGCAGCTCCCTGGCACCTCCCAGCCAGACTGATTTACAGCGGGAGATGGCTCCAATTCAACCAGCCCGTGCACACAAACCATTCCCGGCAAAGTTCATTACGGCGGAGCTAAGTGCTCCAAAGTCCGTCCTCCGAAGCAGCCAGCCGCTCTCTCAGCTGGCGGTGCCATGCAAGGTGCACAGCTGCCCAAACTGTAATGAGGCATGGAGGGAGACGCACGCTCTGTACATTAGATCCAGTTGATGATCCAATTAAGGCTGTGTTTGCAGAACTCCAGGAAGCAATAGGTAGTCCCTGGGCAGGGGCAGCGAACCACAAAATGGTCCTGCAGTGCACAAGTGGGAAGATACTTATGATTATTGATTATTTGCATGGCGGTAGCGCCTAGCGGCCAGGGCCCCACGGAGCTAAGCTCTGTACAGACGCATGGCACAGAGAACGTCCCTTTCCCAGAGGTTTGACAAACTAAGAGCCGTGCTCAGCCATCCCATACAGCTCTGCCTCCCTGACGCCAGCCCCTGTGTGTCTGTGCAGCTCCTAGCACAGCGGGGCTCCCATCTCATGGGGAAGCTCTGCAGCGCGGCCATAACACAAATAAGAATAATAATTGACTCTCGGAGCGGCTGGGAAGGGGTTTGCTGGGTGCATGGGTGGGCATGTGAGACCCCCAATGAAAAGGCTTTTTGTACCATGTCTCTAGAACAGGGGTGGGCAAACTACGGCCCAGGGGCTGCATCCAGCCCTCCAGACATTTTAATCTGGCCCTCGAGCTCCTGCCGGGGAGAGGGGTCGGGGCCTTGCCCTGCTCCATGTGTGCCGTGGCTCCGCGCGGCTCCCAGAAGTAGCAGCATGTCCCCCAAGCGCCACCCCCGCAGCTCCCATTGGCTGGCAACTGCAGCCAATGGGAGCTGCAGGGGTGGTGCCTGCGGATGGGGCAGCACGCAGAGCCGCCTAGCTGCACCTCCACATAGGAGCTGGAGAGGGGACATGCTGCTGTTTCTGGGAGCTGCTTGGGGTAAGTGTCACCTGGAGCCCGCACCCCTGCACCGCCCCAACCCCCTGCCCCAGTCCTAATCCACCTCCCACCCTCTGAACCCCTTGGTCCCACCCTCCTGCACCCCAGAGCCCACACCCCCAGCCAGAGCCGTCGCTCCCTCATGCACCTCAACCCCCAATTTCGTGAGCATTCATGGCCCGCCATACAATTTCCATACCCAGATGTGGCCCTCAGGCCAAAAAGTTTGCCCATCCCTGCTCTCGAATGTCCCCTCTTCCTCCAGTATATATCTCCCAGATAGTGACAGCGTAGTAGAGACATCGATTCGGGGCAAGGAGAGAACAAGCATCAGCTATTACAGACAAGACTAGTCCAGCCAAGTCAACTTAGCGTAAGTGCTGTTCGAATTCAACAAGCTATCAGGCAGTGAGATCATGCGACTAGAGCGGGGCTTCTGCAGATGTGGAGTGAGTGCCGCTGTGAATGGACTTGCTGTGACCAGGTTCTTTTATGACACATCCTGAAAGCGTTTAAACGTGAGCTAAATGAGGCCACGTGCTCGGATACACGAGTGCAACAAGAATGAGAGAAAACCATATTCACCCTCCCATAATAAAATCTCTGAGGCCATATTCTGCACTGGAACAGTCCTTGGTAAGGACAGCAGCATTAATCCCCCCATCCCAGTTCAGGTAATTCCAGCTGCCCTCCCTAGAACCCCCCACATTAGCAATAGGCTGAAGCTTTTTCCTTCGCTTCCTGCCTTGGACTGGTTTATAGCTTTGCTGGCCCCTGTTAAACACCTGCCACCTTCACCTCAGACACAGCTGCATTGCTGGGTGAAGTATTAGTTGTTATGATGATTGCAAAGCAGGACCAGGGCTGGGCTGAGACATGGCCCCTGGCCCGGAGAGAGATTAAATTGATACTGTCCTTCATGGCTTAGAAGCCAAAACCACCTTGCTTTGCCAGCGGGACGGCTCAGCGTCTTGACTGAAGGACAGCCAGCCAGGCCGGTTATGTCTGCACACCCAGGGGCTGGATTGTGCCTCACAAATAGGACCCAGAAGCCCCTGTGCCCATCATCAAACGTCTCTGCAAATAGCAGCGCGTTGCTTGAGGGACACCTCCCTGGATACTCCGCCCCCTCCCTGTAAACAGCCCTGACACCCCAGCAATGCTTTCTTGGGTGGAGAAGACATAAGGCAAGAGCGTCCCCAGCCTGGCAACTGAGGCAGAAGCCAGAAGCTCAGGCGCCGGCAGGGCCACAAAACGCGCTATCTATTGCTCAGGTCCCCACTTGCTGGGTGCAGCCTATGGAGCCGGCAAAGGTAGCAGGGCTGCATTTGCAACCTAATGGCTTATTTGTGTACCACCACCCATCTTATCCGAGAGGAAGGAAACCACCAGCACTCTGGGGTTATAGGTGTCTCTGGGGTCCTCACTACAGGCTCTAGAACACAGCAGCACTCGTGAAATTACAACCCCCCCTGGGGGAGGGAAGTATCAATATTCCCATTTGTACTGAGAAGGGAGAGGAAAGGATGTTTCACAAGGCCAGGGCAGAGAGGGAAACAAAACCCAGGAGTCCTGACTCTCCCCCTGCCCCGTTCTAATCCACTAGGCCCCACTTCCCTCCCGGAGCTGGCTCTATCTCCCTGTGTGTATCTCTGTGGGAACATGATAGAACTGGAGTTTAATGGGACTCTGACATGAATTTATTTCCCCTCCTCCCTGTGAGGGCTGGGGGCTGGGCAGCAGCAGTGTGGCAGCCCTGAGCGCAGGAGTCCTGAGGCTCACAGCCCCAGCTTAATAACAGCGCTGACAGAGATGGATGTGATCTCATGTAGCACAGCAGCATCCAGTCAGAGCGTGCGGCACCCTCAGGGGGTTTGCATAATGCAGAGCAGATTCACTGGGCGTATAAAATGGAAAGGGCCAAACCCAGCCCTAGGGTAGCTCCACCCCCTGGGAAGAGCTTGGCCCAGTGAGCATGAGGGGTGTATGCCAGGAAACGTGTGTATGTACATCTATAATGCGCATGCACATTTGTCTATAGCAAGCAGGGAATGCAGCATGCCTCTGGGGATAAGTAACGAGGGTGCTAAGCGGCTTCGCTCCTCCACCTCGTAAATCTTGCTCAGACAATGGGGGCTGAGATTTGTCCAGGTGTGGCCAAAGCTTCCCATTTAAATCAGAAGCACCCAGCCCCGGTGACCAGAGATACTTCATTGCTGCAGGTGACAAATAAGAGAACAGAATTATTGCCATGAAACCCCAAGGGGAGGAAGCAAAGAGGGAGTCATGGGATTAACCCTTCCTGTTCAGAGCTCCTGTTGCACCAGGGACCTCCAGAGCAAAAACAGCACAAGCAGCCATAGCCTGAGCTAACGGGCCTGAACTTCATTTGTGGGGACTATAACAACCAATTGGCACAGAGCGGAACCTGCCATACACCTTCATCCGTGGTTTACATATGCAAAGTGGCCCTCTTTATAAAGAGAAGACCTGCCACACACACTAAGCAGCTCACAGGCAGCAATCAGCCCAAGGGAGGATGGGCTTGTGGTTACAGAACCGGGCTGCAGGAAACACCTAGATTCTAGTCCTAGCTCTAGCAGAGGAAAGAGAGACAGAGGGTAAAGTCACTGGGCCAGCCTGAGAGCAGAGTGCAGGTGTCCTCAGCTGCAGTCCAGGGATCCATCCACAGGCCTGTACTGCCTCTCAGCTCACTGCCATTAACACTGAGCTTTTCTGCTCTTGGTAGGCAAGCGGAATCCTGACGCTCTTGTAGGGCCAAAGTCTGTGTTATTCGTGTGTGTTTCTCCCCACTAAACAAGGGTCTCCCTTAGAGGCCTGTGTGTTCCCTGCCCTGAGCCCTATTCCCCTCTCCCTGGAGAGGGCCCATTTCATAGGTCTATGGCTGGGCACGTGAGCCCGAGCACCCCCTGCAGATGTGAGGGCCGAGCCCATCCTTACGCCCAAGGAGGCAGAGTTTGCCTTCCTCAGAGCCTGGGATCAGCCCTGACACGGGCCTCTGATCAGATGCCTGAGCTTTCCGGATGTGACAGCCGCCTCCTCCGGCTTGGAGAGAAACCAGAAGAAATCCCGTAAATGATCGGTCTCTAGAAGTGAAGGCTGCAGACATGATCTGGTCAGAAGCAGTTACCGTCACCGACATCGCCTCACCCAGACAGAATCCAGGGCCTTATACAGCCCCTGAATAAAAACCCAGGGTCCCCTGCAGGTCCAGCGCTGGCCTGGGATCTCTGTGCTACTACCCCACAACTCACCTGGGGCTCGCCCCCGGAAGGGCAAGAGGCCCACATGTAGGCTAGCAGGACTTACCCAATCACGGTACCATGCCTCAGAGGCTCCCTGCTCAGAGGGGGTTTTACCAGGTGCTAGGACAGGATACCGAACGCAGCTCTGAGCAAGGGGGATTAACAGAGACGAGGCCTGGCAGCCGCATCCATTCAGAAGCACCGAATGGCACACAGTGCCAGGTGCATCACCGAAGAGAGATCACTCGAGGGGAAGAGTGGAGGCCTGGTGGGGCTAAGGCCCTAGCCTAGGCCTCCGAAGAGCTGGATTCGATTTCAGGCTGCAGCTGTATGACACTGGACATGTCGTTAGCCCACCCTGGGCCTCACTCCCCTGGATGATATAACCCTTGGGTCAGGCTGGTGGACGTAGCTCTCCGAGGACTGTCTCACTGGGTGCAGCATGCAGCGCTACTCCCGTAATCCAACTTCTACCCAGGGGAGAAGAGGCTCTCTGGCTTCCCTCTTTGCGCTCAGCTCTTTCCACAGGAGAGGAGAGCTCCCTAGAGTACCAAGAGCTATCAGCTCTGGCTCTAGATTTCACCCTCAGGGGCCCAACACTCACCCTGGGAACAGGAGTGTCGAGGTGTGGCTGAGGACGGTAGAGGCATAGCCGAGCCATGCTGCAGGCATACCCAGTTTTCAGGCAGGTTTGTACTCGGCCTATTGAGCTACCAGGAGCGTATACAGAGACGGGACTCATAGCCCTAGCTCATAGTGTAAACAGAGCCTAAGTGAGCACCAGCTCCAGTGGTGCCCCGGCACAGCTCACGCTAGACGTGCACCCCCGTGCGAGAGCAGGGTTACGCTGAGGGGCTCCGGCTGTAGTAGGCAATTGCTCCACCCTGGAGAGGGAGGAAAGGGAGTGCTGATCAAACCCCTAGACTGCGCCAGCACGGATGACACTAGCTGAAGTTCACTCATTGTGCACGTGAGCGGCTGTGGTGTGTGGGCCTTGCCCCACTCGGTGCTTTTCCCCCATAAGCTGGGCTGGGCCAGGACAATTCTTCCCCTCTACAAAATCCTTATGAAAATGGAGGGGTTTGGATTCAATGCAGCAGCTCCACCACCATAGATCCCAGACACCTCCATGGCATGGGCCAACGCTCCGCAGAAAGGAGGGGAGATTCTGCATTGACCCCGGAGAGGGGCCTGGTTTTGAGAGGGCAGGTGGCCCAGCACCTGGTCTCTTTCAGGTCTTCCACAGGGACTACTAGACCCTTTGCAAGGTTAGGCCCATATTCCTCAGACAGCCCCTGACCCGTAGGTAGCCAGGGCACCCCAGGGTATGGTTTCCAGTCCCAGGGAGCCTGGAGCCACGCTGCCCGTTGAAAGGCAGATGCAGAGGAGAGTCTGTGGAATAGGTGCACGATGCCAGGCTATGGCAAAGGACAGAAGCAACATCAAATCTCTTACCCTGCCACCAGCGAGAGTAGATCCTTCAGCAAAAGGAAAACACGAGAAGGGGCACAAACCCCCCCGTCCCTCCCTCTGCCCTTGCTCAATTAGCATCTCCAAGCCAGCTGTGCCCCCCCACACACACACACACACAACCAACAAGCAAGAGACAGTGTGAGCAGGAACTCAGGAGACATGAAAATTAACCTCAGCTGAAGGACCTGCGAGCTCTAATGCTGTGTCTGTGTGCAAAGGTCTCCGGATTGCAGCCCAGAACCAGGTCAGCAATTAGGCGAGTGCTGGCCATCTGAGAGGGAGGTTGTACTTTGTTTTCAGAGCGAAGATCCTTGGAGCACACTGCCATGAGAGAGTGAGCAGGGAACGGATGCTAACAATGGCTTACCCACCTCACCTGCACTGAAACCAGCTTCAGGATGTAACTGCAAAGCAGGGCCCAAAATCAAATCCTTTCAGCAGAGCCCCACTGCATATTAATGGAGGAGTCCCGCATGCCAGAGCCAGCAGGAGTCCCAGGGCTTGAGTCATAGCTGCAGGTAGGGAAATGTCCGTGGGTAAGCTAATAGGGCTCTCTGCGGTTCAACACAGGCTTGAGTCACCTCAGCTCTGTCCACAAAAACAAACTGGGCAAGGAGACTCACATTCGCTACCACCACGCTACAGCAAGGTTTCTAAGGACAGACAGACAAACTCCGAGATAACAGACTGAACAGGCCCCCAGGAAGAACCCCACCACCACTGCCAGGGAAGAAATGTCTGTTCTCAGACACTTCAGAGCACTTGTTTTTGCTGCTAATGCCAAAGCAGGGTCTCAGTGGCAGGAAAGGGGAAGGGCTGGGTCAGGTGGTATTTCTAGCTACAGCACCAGGCAATTCAATGCTTCTGCTCTGGAGGCTGTGTCTCGGAATGCCCTTCTCCATATACAGCTGAGATCCAGATCAGCAAGACACGAGGGCCCGGCTGGATGAAACGCAAAGGAACGGCCAGAGCAGTGCAAACCAGCAGATCATTTAGCCCAGGGTAGGTCCACACTACCCGCCCGACTCGGCGGGTAGAGATCGATCGATTTATTGCGTCTCATCTGGAAGCGATACATCGATCCCAGAAGCGCTCCCCCGTCAACTGCCGAACTCCTGCTCGCCGAGGAGGAAGCGCTGTCGACAGGGGAGCCTGCCTGTGCCGCGTGGACCCGCAGTAAGTAAATTTAGTTTGATCTAGGAAACGTCGACTTCAGCTACGCTATTCTCGTAGCTGAAGTTGTGTTTCCTAGATCGATCCCCCGCCCCAGTGTGGACCAGCCCCCAGTTTCCAACATGGCCATTACCAATTGCAAAAAGCTCTATAATGGGCAATTAGGGAATAATGTTCGGGGGGGGGAGGGAGAGGAGAAAGGCTTCCCCCCCTAACTCCCACTCAGTTAGTAGCTGGCTTGGAGAGCTGCCCTGAAGCACCCAGGTTCCTTATCCCGTCCTTGTATGGACAGGAAGCTCTTTGTGGCAGGCCCTATGCATACAGGATTCCTAGCACGAGGGGTATGCCATCGTAATAAACAACATCCTACCTACTTCAGCGGTGGGTGTTTTCGTTTCCCTATAAAATATCAAATGCTTTTTGGAATCCCACTAAACTCAACATCTTGTGGCAGAGTTCCACAGGTCAATATGATGTTTCAAATTCTTTACCCCCTTGCAATCCAGCGCCTGTGTTTCATTAACTATCCCCTCACTCCAATATTACCAAAAAGGGTTGTTTTTTTAAATAAAAGAGCACCTGATTGGGCCTGCCCTCCTGCCCCTTCTTTTTGGTGTACTTTCTAGAGCCTGATCTTTTCAGCCTCTCCCACCTCCAGACTGCTTCTTTCGCTGTTCTCTCTTTTGAAAAGGAGAGGACACAGCTGAACTGAGTATTAAGACCATGTAATTCAGGCTTAAACCTATAACAATTTGGAAACAAAAACCAGCTTCAGAAAGCATTCAGCTGCCCGTATGTCAGCTAGTTCACCACATTTCAACAGAGGTATCTCCACTTTACATTATTTACATCTGATCCTGTTTTCATGATTCTGCACAGTGATTTGGGGTAATTTTGCTTTTCTAAGTTCTCACTTGATTGTCACCCCACAACAGGGAGGGTATTTTTTTTAAATATGTTGCTATGGAGACTAACTGTCATCTGATACGCAAGAGTCTTCCATTTCCCCAGAATGGCTAGCAAGGGAAAGAGCCGAGGCAGAAACGCAAGAAATATTCATTTTCAGACGCCTCTTGGTTTAGGTGATCATCTTAATTGGCTGGAGCTTTTGGGAGATGTCGCCTTTCCTCATTTTTAAACACGATAGGAATTTTTAAATCACAAAGGTTGTAATCTTCTGGGAATGGACAATCATCACTTGATGATTACCTGCTCTATTCATTCCCTCTGGGGCACCTGGCATTGGCCATTGTTGGAAGACAGGATACTGGGCTTGATGGACCTTTGGTCTGACCCAGTATGGCTGTTTTTATGTACTTATGTACTTCTGCATTTCTGAAGGGAAGTATGTCGAGTAGATTCCTGTTGGCTATTTAACAGTATCTTTTGTACTTCCAATGAGCATGTGGTCTCTAGTCCAGGGAACCATTGAGTAACCAAACTTGTAGTTGCAGAATGCTCAGACTGGGGTGAAGCATCTGATAGGAATTTTTAAATCACACCAAGGAGTCACTGTCTGTAATGGCTGGTTTGATACAACAAAAACCTCTGTAGATTTTCAAAACAGAGAGAAGTTGGGAAACAGTTACTGAATTAGACACTAAAGAGCCTGCTGTAGCACTCTTACTCACAGGGAGTCGCACCCGACTCCATGAGTCCAACAGAACTAGGCCCTGGGCAAGGCCCTACTCCATCCACACAGCCACACGGGGCAGAATCCGGCCCCCCGTTATTTGGCGGCTGTTTGATTTTCTTTCAAGACCCGGAAAGAGGCGGTAAGAACAGCTTTGTTTAATATCACTGGAGTTATATTTCCATTTTCAGATCAAACTGGCCAAAGCTGCCTTTACACAGGCTGCACAGGGATTTAAATTAAAAAAAAAAAAAAGACCTAAGAGATCTGTAAAATCCAGGGAGGAAGGGGAGAAATAATCAAGGCCAGAGCTTTGGAAATGTTCAACCGGAGAGGGCTTTATTTTCAGCTTAAGAGAACTGGAACTATACAGCATCTTTGCACTGGACCGAAGCTGGGAACTTTATCTGGTTTTGTTTCGTTTTGACTAAACATAAGCAATGCAGTGTAACTGGAAATAGTGACTTACAGCGATGAAACCACAAGTGGATCAAGAGAAGCTCTGAGAAAACAGCACTCTCTCCACACTGACAACCCACACTGCAGTCCCTCCTACCAAATGGCACTGTGATGACTTAATGGAGTGACCTCATGCTGGAATGGTTAACACACAGTATTTTACATACCTCTAACCCAGCTTAATTGGCTACTGATCTTTCTGTACTGGGAACTACTGGCCATTAACCCCTCCTTTGTTTATATTCATCACAAACCAAAAGGCATCTTCAGGTTTTAAGTCCATGCAACGGCAGAGGTGGAAGTTCCAGTTACCATTGTCTGGCAGGACCAACAAAACGATCTGCACTGAGCCAGCTACATGAAGGGAAGTTACACACAGGCACCAGTGACAGGCCTTACCAGCATGGCTCTTTGTGTGGTACAGTATCTTAACATCAATTTATAAATGGCTTTGACAGATCGGTTCTACAAACAAACAAACTGGGGTGCAGACCGAATGCTGTTTATTCTAGATAAAACTTTTTTTTTTTAAGCAGTGCAGGGATGCAGGGGTGGGACAGAGATTCATTCCATCTTAAACACCAGAGCTCACGAGTCAATTTTGCCACCATCAGTGCAGTTCTGTAATAAATACTCTATCTTTAATAAGGTGGATGTGGGAAGCATTGAAGTGTGACCTTTATCATCGACACGTCTCCTAAACGGAGGAATTGTCAATATAAAACTCAAGCGGCTGTGGCATGCCTGAGAATTTTAACATTCTCTCTGCTTATGAAAGATGCTACCGTCTGTTAGTTTGATTGCATTCTCATCCTTGGCTAACCATGCATCTCTACAGGTGGAAAACGTTACGTCAGGTGCCACGGAAGGTATTGAGATATGAAATGAGGTTTTTTAACTAGATCTATGAAGTTCATTCGGGAGAGTGCAGGGCTGGAGTAGGGTTTTTTTTTCCCCCTTTCTTCCCCATGCCCTTTCCTTTCTACAGGTCACCAGGCACTTCACTCCGTACGTAGAATGATGTGGATCCCTGAATCTGTGAAAACTGGTCCGCTCATCTCACCAGCCCGCAGCGCAAATGAGGCATCTTCAAAAGGTTTCTGCATCTGACCTGCAGAAAGCAGCAATGAGAAAGAGTTCAATTAAGTCAGCAGAGAGTGGAAGACCTTTCTGAGCACGCCAGCCTCAAAGGAAGGCAGCCTCCAGGCAAGCAAGGAAGTCACCAATTAATAGCTTGCAGGGGGTGTTTGTTTTCATCTGTTCCCAGCAGACACTCCACCAACACACATGACTCAGATTCAGAGCTTTCACTCACACCCCATAAACATCACTGCTGCCAGGAAAAGTGTTTCAGCGAGCCAGGGATTCAAAGGGCAGAGGGAATCTCCTCAGCAGATTCACTGGCACAAGCGGGTGTTTCAGTCTCAGATGCCCTTAAGGCATAGAGAGGGGAGAACTGCGGTGTGCATTACAAGCTGCACTAAATAATTTACAGGATGCATCTGGGTAATGTCATGACCTAGACAGACAACAAGCTTAATGCTCCGGTCTCCGTGTCACCAAGCGCCTGATGGTTTATCAATGGAGACCTAGGAAAGCCACAGGTGAGGCTGGGACAGCCCCTGCATGAGGGATAATGAGCGGCCGGCCTAGAGCAGTTCTGCAGTGGGCTACAAAGGTTCAGCCACGAGGGGAGTTACCGGTTCAAGAGGGAACAGGATTTTTGCCCAATTTCCTGTGACCGTTGGGACGTTCTAGCAGAGAAACTGCATATCCCGGCTGAAATAACGAGGCTCCACTCTGCCAGCAGATCACAGTCTCACTGTGGGACTTGCATACCAGATGCCTGCAAAAGGGCAGAAAGCCTCCTGGCACGTAAGGAAACTTCACTCCCTGCACTTAGCACTGACTGCCTTTGCAGTGTTTGCCTTGAGATGCCTGAAGAGGGATAGATCATCGGCTTGCCAAGAACACAACATAAATCTCCTGTAAGTTTATGACCCATGTCTCAGAGTTTCAAGACAGTGCTGTAGCTTTGGACTCCGCAGCACATTAAGAGATGGCTGCAGAAAGCATATAGACAGCATGACAGATGGATCATCAGCAGGCTCTTTTTTTCCCCCTAAAGAGACATTTCAGTGATATACTAATCTCCTTGGGAACTAAAGCTTCCCAGCCCTGCACAGGCCATACATCCTGGATGCATCACATGTAGCTGAGGAGCTGCTACAGAATTCATATATTTTACTTTCGGGTCTAAATCCATCCATAGTCATTGCTCTAGCAAGGCAGCAAGATGCCATGAAGGCTAGATTTCTCCTTTTAGGATTAGTCATAATAGCTTCAGCCTGATGTCTCACCCTTCAAAAAAGCACTAGTTTTATTACCGAAGTAACTTGATACATAGGACTTCTCAGAGTTCTGCTTCTCTCCTCAATGTAGTGTTTAGAATTTAGATTAATTGGTAGGAGAGGCAAACAGTTTGCCTGTCTCACTAATTCTAATTCTAACGACACATTCACAGATGATTCAAACAGCATTATTTCACCTAGAACTGTGTACTGAAAACCCTTCATCTTAGTTTTTAGTTAATTCTGCTACTAACACAAGATCTTTACTTCAGACAAGGAAAGAGCCCTTGTGTGCCACACAGAATAATTTTCCTAAAGCAAAAAGCGTCAATTACTTGCAGTTTTTCAAGAAGATAAATTGGAATGTTTTAGCAGTTTCACCTCTGAAGTAACCAGTATTCACAGTTCTAATAAATTATGTTTGCAGCCCAGTGACAGCAAGAGGCAAAGATGGAGACTAAGTGTGACATCTCGGGAGTGCAGCAGCCACTTGCAGTTCTAGTGTCATCTAGTGGAGACAGAGTCTTGCAACATTTCTTTACTTTCTGCTTAAACCAGGAGAAATATTTTTTCTGTAAGTCACCAAGAACTACAATGAACTGACAGTCTCCAAATGAGCCAAAACTATCAGTCACAGCATCCCAAGATTCATGGGTACTTCATTATATCAGAACCCATAAAAGGCCAGTGTTATGCACTGTTTAAAAGGAAATATTTGTTTGAGGAAGGAGGAAAAGTTTCTCACCTTGTGCAGAAACTGGAATTCGTTGAGATGCGTGCCCCTGCGGGTGCTCCACTTTTGCTGTGCATGAGCCCTGCACCTTTGATCAGAGATTTTTGGTAACCATGCCTGTTCTGCCTGTGCATGCACCCTACACATCCCCATGCCCTGTACCGAGGCTATATAAGTAGGGCCCTACCAAATTCACAGCCATGAAAAACACGCCAGACCATGAAATCTGGTCTCCCGCTGTAAAATCTGGTCTTTCGTGTGCTTTTACCCTATACTATACAGATTTCATGGGGGAGATGAGTGTTTCTCTAATTGGGGGTCTTGACCCAAAAGGGAATTGCAGGGGGGGGGGGGGGGGGTCATAGTATTGCCACCCTTACTTCTGTGCTGCCTTCAGAGCTGGGTGGTTGGAGAACAGCAGCTGTAAGGCGGCGCCCCGCCAGCAGCAGTGCAGAAGTAAAGGTAGCAATACCATACGATGCCACCCTTACTTCTGTGCTGCTGATTTCCGAGCTGTGTGGCTGGAGAGCGGCGGCTGCTGACTGAGGGCCCAGATCTACACGCAGTAGCGCAGAAGTAAGGGTGGCAATACCAGACCAGGCCACCCTTACTTCTGTGCTGCTGCTGGCGGCGGCTCTGCCTTCAGAGCTGGGCTCCCAGCCAGAGCAGCCGCGGCTCTCCAGCTGCCCAGCACTGCCGCAAACAGCAGCAGCGCAGAAGGGTAGCAGTACCACAACCCGCCCCCTACACTGCAAGGGTAGCAGTACCACAACCCAGCCCCTACACTGCAAGGGTAGCAGTACCACAACCCGCCCCCACACACTCCTTTTAGGGTCATGACCCCTACAATTACAACACCATGAATTTTCAGATCTAAATAGCTGAAATCATGACAGTTACGATTTTTAAAATCCTATGACCGTAAAATTGACCAAAATAGACCGTGAATTTGGTAGGGCCCTATATATAAGGCCGTGTGGGTGAACCATCCTCAGTTCCTTCTCTACCAGAAACCCCACAGAGGCAGCTCCAACGCAGAGGGGAGGAGGGAGGGTAGCGAAGCACCCACAGGGCACACATCTCAAAGAACTCCAGTTACTGCACAAGGTGAGTAACAACTTCTTTGAGTAGCGTCCCTGTGGGTGCTCCACTTCAGGTGACCCCCTAGCAGTAACACTTCCAGGAGATTGGAGTTTTGGAAAAGAGTCCATCACTAAAGAAAGAACTGCACTGCCTACCACGCAACTGATCTTGCAGCATGAATTAGGGAACAGTGGTTGGGAAAACGTGTGCGCTGAGAACCATATCACAGCCCTGCAGATTTCAGCAACTGGAATGTCTGGGTAGAGCTACAGATGTAGAATGTAGTAGAGCACGCAGTCACTCTTAGGAGAGGTATAACCTCAGCAAAACCATAACAGGCAAGAATACATTCAGAGATCCATTTAGAAAGTCAGATACTCCCTTAGACCTGGAGTCAGATACTCCCTTGACCTGGCTGCAATAGAAACAAAGTCTAGGGAGTCTTCCTGAATAGTTTCCTCTTAACATCTAATGTATGAAAAGAGGACTCCTCTGTAGACTGATGCAGCTTAGAAAAAAACAAAAGGTGAGTAGTTTGGTTGATATAAAAGTCAGGACATCTTAAGAACTTTGGATGAGGTTCTAAAGATACATTGTTTTCCAAGGAGAAGATAAAGCCCATCTCCCCAACCTTTCAAGCAGAAGTGTTGGCCACCAAGGCAGCCATCTTCAGACAGATGTAGCAACAAGCACATAGCTAATGGCACAAAGGATTGTTTCATGAGAGAGTTAAGAACGAGGCTGAGATCCCAACGCAGCACAGGGACTCTAATCTGCAGAAAAAGATTGATAAATCCTTTCAGGAATCTCGCTGCGCTCAGATGTGCAAATACCAAGAAACCTTCTATTTGCACACAGAAAGCTGTTATTGATGCTAAATGAACCTTGACAGAACTCATAAAAAGGCCAGAATTTTTCAATTCCAACAAGTAATCCAAGATTGAGGAAAGAGGTGACTGGATGGAGAAAGATGGTGCTGGTTACACCAAAGGTTGTAATCTTCTGGGAATGGACAATCATCACTTGATGATTACCTGCTCTATTCATTCCCTCTGGGGCACCTGGCATTGGCCATTGTTGGAAGACAGGATACTGGGCTTGATGGACCTTTGGTCTGACCCAGTATGGCCGTTTTTATGTACTTATGTACTTCTGCATTTCTGAAGGGAAGTATGTCGAGTAGATTCCTGTTGGCTATTTAACAGTATCTTTTGTACTTCCAATGAGCATGTGGTCTCTAGTCCAGGGAACCACTGAGTAACCAAACTTGTAGTTGCAGAATGCTCAGACTGGGGTGAAGCATCTGACCTGCACCCTGAGACAACAGCTGAGGTTTGATTAGGAGCCACCAGAGGATGAGAGATGAGTTTGATGAGGTAAGGAAACCAAACTTGTCTTGGCCAAGTTAGTGCAAAACAATTTTGGATTGATCCTCTCTGATCTTGATAAGGACCATTAACAGCAACGAAGCTGAAGGATATTCATAAAAAAGACCCCCAAGCTAGGAATATTTTGTTGAGGACTTGAGAGCCCAGCTCCCATTTATAATTTAGGGAGAAACGTCTGCTCAGGTCGTCCACCGCGGTGTTTTGTATACACAGGAGGTAAGCCACCGAGATGACTATCCGACTGGGTACACACCAGTTCCAAAGCTTTATCACTTTGGTACAGACTGAGGGGGAAAGCTCTCCACCCCGCTAATTGACAGAATACATGCATGCTATGTTGTCCATCATGATCCTGATGGACTTGTTTTTGAGTAGGGGAAGAAAGTGAAAGCAAGCAATTTAATGCCAACAGATTGATGTGCAAGTGCTGTTCCTGCTGTGACCATTTTCCTTGGACTGAGAGAGGACCCCAATATGTTCGCCAATGTTAACATGACTGTAGGGGGATTCTGGCTGAACAGGATTCCTGCACAAACTCTGGGTGGATCAATTTACCAGCTGAGTGACTGTAGGACCTGTCTGGATACAGATACCTGCTTACTGAGACTGCATTTATTGGATACCTAAACAGCCCTGAGCCACACCTGAAGACACTGAAAATGCAACCTGGCATTGTGTGTCACAAAAACACAAGCTGCCATGTGCTCCAGCAGTTGTAGACACGTCCATGCTACAGCTTGAGGGCTGAGGTGCACACTTTGTATGAACCTGGTGAGAGAGAGAGAACCTCTGCCTGTTATCAAATCCAGAAGCGCTCCTATAAAAATCAATTTACTGAGATTTGTCTGCAGGCCTAAACTTTGGAATAATGAAGTTGTTGCTTGATCTGACGACCATACCTCCTGAAATGACCAAACTTTGAGCAACAAGTCATCAAGGTAAGGAAAAAAGAGTTATTCCTAGACCATGGAAGTAGGCAGCTATGACCACTGTGATTTTTGAGAATGCCCGCGGGGCAGATGACAGGCTCAAGGGTAGGACCTGGTACTGGTAAGGACTGTGATTGAAAGTGAAACGAAGAAATCTTTTGTGAGAAGGATGACTCGCTACATGGAAGTAGCAACTTTGAGGTCAAGTTTCGCAAACCAGTCCCAGTGAGGGAATTATAGCTGCTAGGGACCCCAGCTGAATTTCAGATGCCTGACATGCTGTTCAATTGTCTGAGATCTAGTATTGGCCTCCAACCCGTTTCTCTTGGATATCAGGAAATATCTTGACTAGAACCTTTTCCCCCCATGCTGAAGTGGGACTGGGTCTATGGCTCCTAGACTCGCTGACACAGGAGATCTCATCACCAACTGCTTGTGAGAGGGATCCCTGAACAGAGGTGGGGAGGGCAGGGTGGAAGTATGTTGGACAGTATAATCCAAAGTAATGGCCTCCAATACCCATTTGTCTGACATCATAGCTACCCGTGCTTGATGAAAGAGAGAGAGAGGCTGTGTCCAAACGGAGAAAACGGGGTTATGTTGTGTAGTTGATTAAACCTGGTCATTGGGTGGTCTGGACTCTTGACCAAACCATCAAATCTGGTGTTTGGATGATGTTGAAGGCTGCGATAAAAGCAGTCACGGTAGTTGCAGACTTTCTTTGAAAACCTCAACTACTTAGCCCATGGTTTTGGAGGCCTTAGAAAAGCAGAAAATTGATCAGGTGGGATACTTGTGCCACGAGACTTGCTAAGATTCCTTTTATTTGCACGCGTGTATATCCCTAAAGATCTAAGTGCTGACCTAGAGTCCCCTTGGGGTACGAAGCAAGTCGTCTGTAGAATCTGCAAAAAGCTTCTGTCCACCGAAAGGTAAATTCTCCACGGTCGATTGTACCTTCCCTGGAAATCTGGACAACTGAAGCCGGGAAGCTCGCCTCATCAATGCTGTGGTGAAAACAGACGGGGCTGCAGTGTCCGCCGCACCTAGTGAAGCCTGCAGTGAAGTTTTTGCCAAAAGGAGACCCTCCTTTATTATGGCACTGAACTCTTCTCCAAGTTGCTGTGGTAAATGGTTAATAAAACCATTAAACTTCTCGTAGTTCAAGTAGTCGTATTTTGACCTCAGTGCCTGGTGGTCAGCTATCCTGCACTGCAGTGCTACGGATGAACAGCTCATCTGACCAAACAGGTCCAGACATTTCTGGTCCTTATTATAAGGGGTGGCCTTTTGGGTATGCTGCCAGTCCCCGTCATCGACTGTGTCCACGATCAGAGAGTTTGGTGCTGGATAAGAAAGTAAAAAACTCAGAATCAGCCCTCCTGAATGGGGGTGCATGGGGAGGGCAGGCTTTGCTGGAGTTTGCCAGATGGACTTGGCTGGCTCCAGAAGGGCTTCATTAATTGGCAGTACTACCTGTGCTGAGGTAGAGGTGTGCAATATATCCAGGAGCCTGTGATGGGAATCCTGGACTTCTTCCAGGAGAATTTGCAGAGTGTCGGCGATTCGCTTCATTAGGTCCTGGAATTGTCTAAAGTCATCAGCTAATGATGGCAATGGTAGCATGAGTGCCTCAGCTGGTGATGACAATGAGATGTTTGGGGGTGGGGGTAACCTCCTTGTCCGCCCTTGCCTTTTGCTCCTGAAAGGTCTCCTCGGGCTCACAATGGGGAGGCCAGATGGACGGTACCAGGGAATGAGGTCTTCTGTGTTCCCTATGCGTTGAGGTCCCTCGACATTGCTGGTGGTACATGGCCTTACTGGGATCCATAGTAGGCAAATGAGAGAGACCATACGGCATGTGGGGAGGAATCCAATGCTGGTCATCCCAAGCATTGGAAGGCAGGGGTCTGGTGTCCTGCCTCTCTTGCATCTGCAACAGGGAATAACGTCTCCTGAAATAAATTGGAGCTGCTTGGAATCTGAGTCAGAATGCTCCTCCACATATTGTATCGGAGGTGACAACCCCTCCTCGTTGATACCCGAAGATGAAGAGGTAGGCCTCCCAGAAACATGAGCAGTCAGTGACCCGGCCAACCTCAGTACCAAGGGGCATCCAGAGGCTGCAAGGAGCGGAGACCTTGGCTCATTCAGTACCAGAATTCCTGCAGTACGGGAAGCCCAACAGAACTCAGTACCAGCACCAATGATGATGAAGAAGCTGTTGTGCGAGGCACTGGTGTTGATACTGAGTGGGGTCAAGGATTCCATTGAAGCTGGTCTCTTGGTAGAAGTAGTCGTCGTTACCAAACCCTGTATCACTGAGGTATTGGACTTAGTTGAAGTCTTCACGTGCTTCATGGTATCTGAAGTACTTGGAGCCTCACTAGCTCTCTTCTTGGGGCCTGAGGTTTCTGGTGACTGGGTCTTCATTGATGAGGAACTCTGCTGTTTTGCTCCTCTCATCTCCTCCCTTATACTTGGAACGGGAAAGCTCTTGGTACCAGCGGTGCAGTTATAGGTACCTCAGTCAACGAGAATGCCAGAGCCTGGGGTTTTGGTGCCATCTTCCTTTTGGAAGCTCTCGGTGACAGAGCTCTCGATGATGGAGGCACTGACAGATGTGGGGGGTACCTGTACAGTGGAGTGCTCTGTACCCAGTTCTCGTAAGGCTTTCGCCATCATTAATTGTCTATGCATGACTTCTTTTTACAGGATTTTCCCTTAAAAGAAGAGCATATTTTATAGGTGCTGGGAACGGGAGAGTCTCGGAGGCAACGAATGCAGTGGGAGTGCCCATCACCAACAGGTCTCAACAAGAGAATCACCTTTTAAACCTTAGGGAGACTGGCATCCCCGACAAAAGAAAAAAGTTGTTTAAACCCCTCACTAGGGGAAAAATATTTTTTTTTTAAAAGAAAAAGGGGAACGGAAGTTCCAACTATATAAAGTGCTAAACCTACTACCAAGCAGCACTAATTATGTAGCTAAAAGACTAATGGGGGGGGAGGAGGGAGAGAAGAGAAATAGTCAGAAAACAAACAGGCACATGCTAGACTCCATCTCTGGCCGAAGGCAGCTGAGAAGGAACTGAGGGCGGTTCACCCGCACAGCCCTTTATAGCCTTGGTACAAGGATGTGTACGGCACATGCACAGACAGAACGGGCACTGCTACCAAAAATCTCTGATCAAAGGCGCTGGGACGCATGCGTGCCTAAAGTGGAGCACTCGCAGGGACAATACTTGAAGAATCTCTCATTTAACTGCAATATAAATTAGATCCGTATGTGGATCTAAAACGATACTTTTTTTCTTCTGATAGAACTATGCAGACTGTCCTGTGCACTATCTGCTCTCTAACATACCCTTGCAGCATTGTGCATCAGCATAGATTTCTGCTGCAAAATTTGTATATTTGCTGCAGGGCAAAATTGGAAATGTTCAGGAACTTGCCTTAAGAATACTCACTCCTCATCCTGCTATCCTCAACAATGAGCTTAGGAAAAATGTGGGGTTTCCATTGACGGTGACACATGATTCCATCTCACTGTTTCAGCTGTAGGCAGTTCTCAATAGACTTCTTCCCTTTGGGTTTGTTCATGTTTCTGTGACTTTGGAGAACACGTTTTAAAAGCCCAAAACAGAAAATGCTGTATTTGCCAGCACCAATTTTCTGATTTACTCCAGCTACAATATGCAACATGGGCACATATCTCCTGGCATTTAGGTGGTGGTTTGTTTGTTTTTTAAATACATCATTTACAGGATCTCATTGTTTTGTACTTTGTTCTACTCAATGGAAACTGAATACATGAGCAACTCCAAACAAAATTAAAAATTAAGTGATCATAGGACAATGAATCTCAGATGGTTCAGTTTCACTTGTAAGTTTCAAAGCATCTTCCTTATTTCAAGTATCCTAATAAATGCCCTGTTAATAAGTGATCTGAGAGCAGCTTCTTGTATTGACTCCCTCACCACACAGATCAATATTTCTGATATGAATTCCCTCACCAGCAGCATTGTTTTCGGTTGGCTGAAAATTGCACCCATTTCCCCCATTTGCTATTAACCACCCCCCCACTCCCACACACACACTGAGATTAGTGCTTAATTATCCGCCTGGTTTGTCATTAGTTCCATTTACTCATTTCCTCCTTGTTCACGGTTTGTTACGCTAAACAACTGGATTCCCATTCAGCGTGGCTGAAAAAAATCTCTCTCAAAGTGAAAACCAATTTCATAAGGAGCGTGTGTGTAACATCCTCTCCTCCTAGAATAATATCATTGCTGTGTTCCTGATTGGTTTAACGTCTAAGCAGCAAGCTACATTTCATGTGCAGCAAGCTCTCCTAGCACACCAGTCCATTGGGGGGAGCGCGTTATTAATCCTCACCCCCTACTGAGGAATTTCATTGTCAATCATGCAATCTCAGTATTGAATTCATGTCACCTACCTCTCCCAAAAGCACCCAGGTCTCCACCCGCCTTTGCCGAGCTGCAGTCACTAAACTGGGAAGCGAGGGATTCGAAATCCTCCTCTCCAGATTTAATCTTCTGGATGTATCCTGTTGACACACGGGATAATTCATAGTCAGAGCCAAGAGCCAAGTCAGAGAGCGTGCTGGGGAGCAGGGCAGGAGGGAAATATTCATAATGAAAACAGGTAGATAAATCTGAGCTTTTGTTAGTTACTGAGGAGCGTTTCAAGGGACCGGCTTTCCCCCTGTGCCATTTCAAAGAGGTGCCTCAGTCTCAGCATCCCCTAATGGTAAGTCTGAGCCATAGCAGAAGGTCCATAACTCCCAAGAAACTAGCGCAGCACCTCAGGACTTCGCTTTGTGTTCTTTGCGCCAAACATCAGTGGCCTTTTGCTGCACTGAATGCCGGAAGTTCAGGTTGCACTTGCAAGCATGGCTCCCCCTTTGGCCATGTCTACACTACTGGCATTTACTGAGGCACTCCTACGTCACGATAGCACCATCGGGTAGAAGTTTCCTACAAGGACAGGAGCAGTTTTCCATCACTGTAGAAACGCCACCTTGCTGAGCACCAGTGGCATTCTTCCGTTCATCTTCATGTGTTTGTATTACAATGTAGTTGATCATGTAATTAACGTTTCATGCTTTTCTACAACCTCAGATGCTCTCGTAGTATCTTTTACTACTGTGTGCTGTTCTGTGCATACTAGACAAGAATCCATGACAGTGACTTACACAAGATGTGCAACAAATGGGGAAGCAGCTCCTGTGAAGCCCTAACCTCACTCACTATTCACCTATCAGTCTATAAACTACAAGTACTGGGTTCCTACAGAACGTGTCTTAGCAATTCACACCTCAGACACCTTTTCACCACCCAGCTAAGACAGACAGTCGTGCACTTTCCAAAGTGCTCTGCATGTAAGAAGTGAGGTTTGCAAACCCTCTTAAATGTAAATCAAGTTAAAACTATAAACTTTCCCCACAACACGCAGCAGCACTTCTTACCGAAAGCTATTTCCAAGCACCTCTCAATCTTCCTTGTGTATCCTAAGCCGTTTCATCTCTAGTTGCTAAAAAGGGTGGTGGGGAGAGAGGGATTGAAATGTAGAAACTCACCACCAACTAATCAAAAGACAAGAACTTTGTACTTAAATCTACAAAAGTTTACCCTTGGTAAAAGGCCAAACAAGGAAAATTTCAGCCAAACAGGTGAAAGATTTGGAACATTATGGGTGTCAGAAAATGGGGTTAAAATGGAAATACTCAGAGCCTTAACCGGAAGCTGTGTCTTACAACTCCAGCACATGTACTACCCTGCCCTCATATCTGTGCAACAAGAAATAAAAGAATGTAACTCACCTTTTAGATCAGGCCTGCACAACATGCGGCCCGCGGGCACCCACGGGGGGGTGAGGTAGAGCACAAAAAAACAAAAAAAAAAGATTTTCCCCTCAACAACTTTGCCGGGCGGAGAGGGGTTTTTTTTTGCTCAACAACTCTCCTTGCATCTGGTCACCCTAGTTTCAGCCCTCGGCTGTTTTCTTTGGAGTAATATGGCCCTCATCGCTTTACGAGTTGTGCAGGCCTGTTTTAGATTGTTCCTTCACATCAGCCACTCAACAACATTTGACTTGTATTTTGGAGAGTGGAAGGGGGTAACTACCTACTCAGGCATTGAAAACATTTAATCCGAGACAAGCAAAACAGTGTCACACGCAGGTATCTGAATTATGCCAGGACAGACAGTTCTTGGTGGTTCATTGAGAGCAGTTAGTCTCTTGAGTAAAGGGCACAATTTTGGGTTCAAAAAAAGAGAAGTTCATGGAGGATACATCCATCAACGACTATTAGCCAAGATGGTCGGGGATGTTACAACCCTCATGTTCTGGGTGTCCCTAGCCTGTGAAAGCCAAAAGCTGGGAGTGGACAACAGGGGACGGACCACTCGATAATTGCCCGCTCTGTTCATTCCATCTGAAGCACCTACCATTGGCCACTGTCAGAAGACAATTCTGGGCTAGATGGACCATTGGTCTGACCCAACATGGCCATTCTTATATCTTAATGCAACTGATTGAGCCATTTTGAAGAGCACCTCTGGCATACAGGGTACTACATCACTGCTAAATCAACCAGCACTGGCTTTGCTTGACTTTTTAATTAGAAGCCATTAGCATTAAGATTAACAAAGGCACCCAATGCCCACCAGCTATTTTTGGGAGAGGAACTCCTGTGCAAGCCAAATTTAGTTGAATGCTGACATTTCGTGGCAGGAAAGGGCACAAAAATCATGAATGGTATAGAAATAACCCTGTCCTGGCCACCACAAGGGGCTGGATTATAGAGGACCCAAAAGGTTTTCTCTCTGGTACCTAAGACTCTGTGAAGTTAAACTGCTATGATTTGTTTTGTGTTTATTTAGTTTCACTGGAATGAAGGAGAAATTCCCTCCTAGGCCCAGTCTAGCGTTTCCCTCCAGCCAGAGCAGAGACTGCCCTGCACTGCATTCTCCCAGGCTCTGCACAGGTTCCAGTGACCTCAAGGAAACGGGCTGCCACCATTTCCACTGGGAAGACAACTGCACAAGCTGACAGAAGGATGGTCCAGTGGTTAGGGTACTAACCCAGAAGACTTGGGTTCAACTGTCTGCTCCGCCCCAGGCTCCCTGCATGACCCTGGGTAAGTCATGCAGGCCCAATCTTCAAAGGTATTTAGATATACAACTCCCACTGAAGTCAATGGGCGTTAGGTGCCTCAATGCTAGTCTCTGTGTCTCGGTTTCCATCTGTGAAATGGGGACAACAGCACTGCCCTGCCTCTCAGGGGACTTGCAAAGATAAGTACTGTAAAGCTTGTGAATACGTACATCTCAGCCACCAGGAAATGCCTCCTCTTCTTCCTTTGTCTCCTAGTGATCTTTTATCCCCTAGCTGTCTCACACTACTGCACCTCCTGTGTCAGTTTGTCTCCCCGTCTCATTTACACCCGTCACAGAAATGTTGCAGCCACCCCAATTGTGATTTGGTGACTGATGATAAAATAAGCATGCGCTGTTTGACAATAATGGCCTGAGCTTAATAGCAGTATTAACAGTCAAGGAGCACTGGGGTATTGTTAATGTTACAACAGCATCTAGAACCCCAAATCAGGCCCCCTTGAGCTAAGCACTGTGCCATGTAGTGAGAGGGGCCCTGCTCCAAAGAGCTTACAGCCTAAATAGACAAAAGAGCATGAGGGGGAGTCACAGAGGGTAAGTGACTTCCCCAAGGTGTCACAGGTCAGCGACCGAGCTAGTAGAACACCGATCTCCCAAGTCCCAGTCCAGTGCTTTGCCCTCTGGACCACAGGATGTTAAGTCACGTTAACAGCATCATACCTGTGCGCGCTTTAAAGAGAGGCACACCCCTAAAGAGGGGGGAGTTGAAGGATTAATCCACAGAAGTGTGCCTTCCTCCTGGGAGAACTGTGAAGTGATTATGGCAGGAAGACGAGCACTACCAGCATGTAGCATTTCAAAACTCAGGAGATGGTTCTCTTCTTTAGCCGTGAAGGACACCAGCAGGGGACTGGAACAAGTCAGTCTTCAGATTATTTATCATTAGGGAAGGCAAAGTCCTAATGCTCTTTCAGATGATATAGGAGAACACAGATTAACGTTAGAGGGAGAGATTCAGATCTCGTGTGTGCGTTTCTCCACTTCTGTTTTCTCTGCTTCCCTCTCCTGAGGCACCCTGTAGGTGCACATGCCTCAAAAGTGGTGTCGCTACCTACTTAACTTCAAGGGTTTATGTCTGGGGAGAACTTCAGCACCCAAACAAAGGTGAGGGAGAGCTTCTTACTTCTTTCAAAGTCAGTCAAGTTTTGCTGCCCTCTGGACACCCAGTCTTCCATCTCCAAAGAGAAATGCTGGACACAACGATTGCTATGAAAGGGGAAAGACTGCTTGGTCCAGCCATTATCAGCATGAGCCTCCTACCAGTGAAACCCTGCGAGATCTTGGGACCATAAGGCAGGGTAGGTGTGGCAGTTGGACTTTCAACACAAACAGCAATGGCTGCCAGTTCTCCTGAAGCATTCTGGGAGAAGCACACAGGAAAAGGAAGTTGTTTCGCTTGAAGTCAATAAATCTCCTGGTTTCAGAAGCTGAAGAGCCTAATGGAGGTAACTTACCATTTGGGCACTGTAAACCAGGTGAGAGCACTCACGCTCTGAAAAGGTGGACACCAGATTTCAAGCTGTAGTTTGTTGCTGTAAGAGGGCCAGTGGAAGAGCCTTATTTGTGCGTGCGTGTGCGCGCGCGCTAATAGTTTGGGGGAATGCTCAGGCACAGAAGAGGGGATAAAATAAGTTTTGCTACCACATACTCCAAATATGGCTCCAGAAATGCTCCCTCATTAGCAAATATTTTAGAGATGAACTGCATCTGCACAGGAAGCAAATGCCACTCTGACATCTTGGATTTATAGCATTATACAGGTGCAAAAGGTGCTTTATAGTGCACACAGAGAGAGAAAAAGGGCTTAAAGACCAACTCAGTTAAGCCATGGTTACAGCAACTCAGGTGCAAGAAGCCACGGAGACTCTCAGTGAGATCAGCACAGGTAGCTCATGGAAGAAGTGGGCTCTGAAGCTAGGAAAGTAAGACCACTTAGCACAGAGAGAATTAGAAGCCATGGGTGGCAAGAAAACTAGCAAGAGTGGGAGAAGGCAAAGCAATTAGAGGGAAAATAGAGGCGCTTAAGAACAGCAGCAGCTCATGAAACAAGAGCGAAGATGTAAGCAGCATTGGAGACCTGTGGAGACTCGATGAATGCGAAGAGTCATGTTAACAGCACCACGCATGAAGCGAGACCATGAAGCAAAATGCAAAAATCCAAGTGTCACTAGAAGGAGTGAGCTTGTGGAAAGATACCACATTCCTATTGGAGGAGTTGTAGTGATTTCTGCCTCGCACTGATGGTCCAGTGGAGTTCAGAGATGTCTCCGGGCTTGTTGGAATTTTAAGCATCAGCCATTACATGTGACATCCACATCTCATAGCAAGGAGATAGGGACCTGTCCGTATTCAGAGAGGGGAAGGAGATGAGCTTCCTCCTCAAAACCCCAGAACTACACACAAAAGCTTGTGGAAGCCTTGCCTTGGATGAGACATTGCAGGAAGCTGCCATGTCATGAAGAAACTAGAGAGGAAAAAACCTCGCTAACAGCAAGCTAACCAGTCACCGTCAAACAGCTACACCTCAATGATTCTCCAAAAGACGGTCTGTTTTTGGTGACCCAACCAGTGACAAAAGTATATGGTTGATTTTTGTCTTAAGCCAGTATGACTCAGTCTTCTGCTTGGCTAAGTTTTGTCTATTTTTAGGGACTGAAAGAGGATAGCTTGGTTTTTAAGTAAAATAAATCTGTCAAACCACATCAGATTTCATTCAAGCAGTTCCCAGTATAATAGTCTTCCACTGACTGAAACCGAACATAAAACACTATTCTTTATTTCTTCAAGTCCTTGGGATTTCCCCACCAATGGCACATTTTCCCTCCCCACCCCAAAGTTCAATCAATTGGATCCCTTCAGCTGAAGTAATTGCCAGTACCCTACAGCTGTGTAATTATGCAAGGAATTTGAGTAGAGAATTGTTTCTGTATCTTTAGCTGGACAAGTACTAACCTCAGAACCAGGCCTGTGGGAAACCTGCCAGAGAGTGGTAGAGAGGAAGAATGGGGGACTGACTTCTGACTACAGCCCTGTGACTATACTCTGAGAGCCATGGTAGTTTATACTCCTTCTGAGGAATGAATGTGATGTGCTTTAACACACAGATGCTAGAAGCAATGGGAGTCGTATTGCTAAGTTAAAGGGGTATGCATATTTATCCCACCTTCTATTTTGTTTAGTATGTATTCCTTAGAGGTGAAGGGGGGAAGCAAGAGAGCACACACAGGGAGCTGTGCATTAGTTCAGTTCTGTATTTTATTTAAGGAAGATTAACGCAGGATTATGAGTAAATCATTGACCCCAAAGAGGCTTCTTGTGTCTCTTGTGCCTCTGGGCAGGAGACTGTTTTCACAGCATTTATGTATGCACATTTCAGTGGGAAAAATGAATATTGTTTATCTAATTAAACTAAGCTGCTCCAGCCTAGTGTAAACAGTATATTTGCACAATACATTTGCTATCAAAATACAGGATTCTTCCAAAACACATATTTGCATCACGCTAAGTGCATGTTTACTTCCAAGCATCAAAATAACCCTGCCGGTAAATGTGTTGTATTACCTCCTGCTGCACCAACACACACAAGAAGGTTCAGCCTTAATGTGCACACTCGTGTTAAAAAAAAGTAAAGGCACCTGAGTTAAGAAAGGATCATAAGCTTTAATGTTCAAGTCCCTGAGTAGTCAGTTTGTACCATGACCTTCATGCTGTTAACAGCTTCTGCAGAATGAAGCTGTTAGAGTGAATTTCACAAGCCTGCAAAGTGAAACTAAATAATTTGGTTATCACAGCTCTGCTAAATGTATGACAGTTTATCAGTACAAGCACAAAACGTACTTGCCGACTGGTAGATGATCGTGTGGTTAAAACACTAAACTGGGGGTCAACTCCTTGTTCTGCCATGGACTCCCTGTCCAGCTCTGGGCAAGACGCTTACTCCCACTGCCTCAGCTCCCGTCTCCAATGGGAATAATCATCCTTCCTTTCACCAGCTCTGTCTTGTCTATTTCAATCATAAGCTCTTCAGGGCAGGTACTGTCTCTCACTATGTATTTGTGCTGAGCCTGGCACAATGGGGCCCTCTAAGCACTGCTATAATACAATCAGGATTATAGTGAAAACTAATTTAACCTACCAATTTTATTCACCCATTGTAACTTTCGTTACATGCAATGCTGGTTTATTCATAAATAATGCATCACCTCTAGCTCTCTTCAGTCTACTTTCGTTGTTACTCGAAAGAGAATCACAAGCAAGTAAAATGTCCAAAACTAACCAAAGTTCATCTATCTAAAACACTAACCTTTGGCAGATTCCCTGAGGACAGGAGAATATAATGAAGCATTTTCTTTAAACAAATTCCAATCACAGGTTTATATTGCACAAAACATTAATTCCAGAGTTAAAGATTCTGAAGGAAATATCAGAGACGACTGCTCTCTAAACAAAACGTAAGACTGGTGTGCTATGTCTGTCGAACAAATGCCTCCCAAGAGATCTACTTAAACAATTCTGTGCTATAATTACATTCATCAGGTACAGTACATCTACTCAAAGAAATTCAATGATGCTTGACTATTTGTGAGAAACTGTAGTGGAGTTAAGCTGTGCATTCATGCAATACATTCTTTACTGGGTTTTTTTGGCTTGCTTTTTTAAAACTTTCTAATTTTCTGTCATTTTCAGGGGGATAATACCGGATTGGATCTTTCCAGGTCAGCAGTATCAATGTGTCATCTCACCTTCCTGGAGCAAGGAAAATGCAGAAACAACCGACATAAATGTTCCTTATGACCTTTGCAGGGAATAGCGTTTATCAAGCACAGATGGGAGTGTCGACAGAAATAGATTTTTTGATCATGCCATTTCATTCTCAGGAGACAAAAATACAATGATAATAAACATGATGAATGAAAGAATCCCTAATGGCCTTTATCAAGAACACAGCAGGACATTTACATCAAATAAGTTTTAATCATATCTCTCTCATCCTCAGGCGCCACACAGGGAAAAAAATTGCTAAACATAAAAATTATCTGATAGTGCGGGGACTTCAGTCTCCAGGGCTGTCAATCCTGCACTTTAGTCTAGCACTAAAAAAAAATTCACTTAAAATAAAAATTACATCCGGATCTCATACAGAACAAGATTAAAAAGTCTTTCTCCATAACCTTATCAGATGTTGAAGACCTGCTGTGTCTGAGATAAAGGAGGGCACCCAAAGTTATAAAGAAGACTCAGTCATTTATTCAGAATGTTATTTGGCTTTTAAGGGGGAGATAACTTGTGTGCATATCTTCTAACAGCAGAAAATCTAACTGGCTATAAAGTTCTGAAATACCACTTAGTTAACACAGCTCAAGAGAACTTTCCCCTCTAAAATGCACTCTCTCTCACTTGGACCTAAGTTTATGAACACTTGCTCTGTACCATGACAACAGCACTCTTGCTTCTAGTACAGTAAAATCCCATTTATCCGACCCTCCATTATCCAGCTCTCCATATGAGCCAAACAACCAGTGCACACAGGTCCAGAAATGGGAAATCTCTCCTGTGGCTGCTAGATGGCGCTGCAGCCCCACATTTTCTCATTCTCTGGATTATCCCAATTTTTGATTATCCAATCAGGCCCCGACCCCAATTAGATCAGGTAAATGGGGGTCTGCTGTATCATTATAGGGGTCTGCTGTATCAGTATAGGACAGCAAACGTTGCTGTACTACGAAGTGTCAATTGTCAGTTATTTGGTGTGGTGTGAAATTCCCCCCATGAAAAGAGCAAACAAGACCTAGGCCACACCTAAATCCTCACCTCTATACATGGGGGCAGCATGAGGCCTAGGTACTACTGCACTCTTGCTCTTTGCACAGAGGAGAGTTTCACCCTAAGATATAAGTGAATCTACTAGAACGGATTAATATTTGCAGCCTGGCTGTCAAACATTTCATTAAAAAAATTATTTGTATTTATAAAATTCTCAACTCCATGTGCACAGTTCTAATAAACTTTGCTGCAACACTTCTCACACTCTGCAGTACACAACAGCTGCTTTATTATGCCAGTTATAACTAATTAAATAACCTAACTCACAAAGGAGATTTTCCTGAAAAGGTGCTAGCATTCTTGGCAGTGTAATTCCAAAACACACTGGGGACCACCTGCTAGTTAGTGCCCTGGTTTGGCTTCAGGGCTACAGAGCGTTTGCTGGGGTGATTTTCTTCTCCCCCAGATGCTGTCAAATTGTTGGATTTTTTTTTTTTAATTGAAGCAAGGTCAAGGCTGTTGCAAGTAAAACCTCGTTTCTGAGCCCTCCAAAAGCAACAAGAAACTTTACAATAACATAACAGCATGCAGCAATAAGCGTGCTTTACAGCTTCAAAGCACTTTACAAAATGTTAGTCCTCACAACACCCCTGTGAGGTAGGTCAGACTATTTCGCAAATGGGAAACAGGTTAAGGTGCTGATCCAAAGTCAGTAGGAAGACTCCCACTGACTTCACCCCAGACCCTGACTAACTTGGCCCCAAAGCAATAGGAGAGTCAATGGAGAAGCTGGGATGAGAACCCAGTCTCTAAATGCCAATCCCATGCTCAGTTCACAAGACCAAACCTCACTGCTGCTTTAACAGCAACCCAGTTAAAAGCTACTGCCAGCATTGCAAGGGACAATACGTATGGTGATTTGTCACAACAGGTATTAGGAAAGACACAGGATTCCATCCCTCCTGGACCAGTTTAAGGTCACCACACACTGGAAAACTTACTGTGTTGTGAAATGTACATTTTGTGGATCATCTGAGCAAGCTATTTGACTATCCCTGTGCAAATGTTTCTGATGAATCTCTGCCTGAGACACGCATAATTTATAGAAACTGCATTAGGGCAAATTAAATCTTAAATATAGAAAAAGGAAGATGTTAAAGGAACATTTGTTTTAGCTTCAAATAATTATTTTATTTTTAATATAAAAATAATATACACATTTACAAAGAAAATACAAACACCTGTCTGACATGACATTACAAAAACGCAAAGAGGGGGTGGGAAAGGGATGGATCCTGTTCTTAGGTCACTGAATCAGGGTCAGTGAATCACACAGCAAAATTGATTCCCCAAGTGGCTGTGCTACACAAAAGTCCATGTTCAAGACACTTGGCTCAAAAACTTTGCCTTAGAGGGTTCATGCCACTAATAAGCCATTTCTCTGCGTGTGTGTTTCTTTTAGGCCCTAACATGACTTTCCCCTTTTCTACCATCAACCTCTCCTGCTTTTACTTGCCATTTATAAGCTCCAGTGCCTCATCTTTGCTCCGCGTGATCTTTTCCTGCCTCCACGATGAGGGCCTTCTGGATTGGTTGTGCTTCACCAAGAGGTGTGAACAGCGCACTTTGGTGGGCTCTCCTTGGCCGTTCTTCCCGCCACCGCTGGGGCGCTCCCACTGGCTGGCATTTGTAATGTGGTTGAAGTAATACACACGGCCTACAAATAAAAGGGAGGAGAAGATTAGATTTCAAAAGTTCCTTTCAGACTCATGGCATTAGCTTCTTGCTTATCTCATCAGAAATAGAAGACTCTGAATTTCTGCAAGTGGGTGAGAATATGTGGACATCAGCTCAAATCACTCAATATCCCATAATAAGGGGATGCTGCAGCACTGCAGATGTCAATCCCATCTGTTAAGATCCTCGTCTCTAACAAACACTCCTAATAAGAAATAAAGGAAGAGGTGGTGTGAGCACAACAGCTCATCCACTCTAATCCAGCCTCTTGACATCCACTCCCTTTCCAGCTTTGGCAAGTCACTTCAGTCCTGATCCAGTTCTCGCTGAAGTCCATATCAAAACTCCCACTGATTTCTATAGAAGCAGGTCCTTAAACGTTTCCAGGATAACCTTCACCACAGGTGAACTGGATAGTTCATATCTGTAAAGTACTAATTATTCTTATGAAAGCAGAAAGTGTGTCTGCAGCTTTCCAGCATCACATAACAGCAACACACCTTCTGAAGAAGTGCACTCAGACAACAGAACTTGCCTGTATTATCCTTGCAGAGAAGGCGAAAGGTGATGGGTTTCTGGCAAAGAACAAGGAGATTATGTTTCGCTTTACCCCAGCATATATGTGAAGATAAAGCATGGTGAAATCCCTACACAGGAAGGATGAAAGGCCTAGATATCAGTGACTCATACCTTACAAACACATCATAATTTACAGATTTCAGGAAAGATGTGGACAAACTGGAGAAAAATCTAGAAAAGCAAGTGGAACAAAAATGACTAAAGGTCTAAAAACCGTGACCTATGAGAGAAGATTGAAAAAATTGGGTTTGTCTGGGGACATAACCTTTCATATACTTGAGAACTGTTGTTACAAGATGGAGGGAGAAAAATTGTTCTCCTTAACAATTAAGACAAGATAGCAATGGGTGGTTTAGGTTGGACATTAGGAAATACTTCCTAACTGTCATGGCGGTTAAAAACTGGAATAAATTGCCTAGAGAGGCTGTGGAATCTCCATCATTGGATTTTTTAAGAGCAGGAGAGACAAACATCTGTCAGAGCCAGTCTAGATAATACTTAGTCCTGCCAACATGCAAGGGACTGAAATAGAGGACCCTGAAGGGTCCCTTCTAGTCCTACAAGTCTGATCTTGCAGTTGGAAGACTACGCAAGAAATCATGTCTTTCTATGTGTGCCGGGCACTGCACAAACAATGGGGCCTTGATCCTGGATGTGGCTTTGGGTGCTACCACTAACAAAAAAACACACTCCAACCAAAATCAACTGCTCTTTAGAATAAGCAGAAAAATTCTCCTGAAATAAGCAATAAAGAGAACAGGGACACCCGGCTGTGAAGCCAAGCCAACTAATGCTGCAACCTGGAGATGCTGCAAGCTCCTGCCCTCCAAGCTGGCAGCAGCTCATTCCTGCACAGGAAGGAATTCAGTCTGATTTTCTCCATCATTAACCTCCCTCTCTATAACCCCTTCCAGCCCAAAGGATTTTGAACCAGCAAACCAAGCACACAATGTCAGGCACAGAGCACTGCGGGGAAGGCCACAAGGGGGAAGAAGGAAAGGGAAATTCCAGCCCAAAGATACAGGGACCAAACCTCCAATTATAAAACAACTACCGTGGGCTTGTCAGCATCCTGGCAAACCTACCTGGAACACATGATTCATGTCGGGACCCTGTGCAAGTGCTTTGCCTCTAACCTGTTCATCGAGGGTGTCAAGGTACTGCTCCAGACTTGATCCTACTCCATAGAAGAACATGCCCCAGTATCCACCCAATCCACACTGGGACCAGCATCCAAGAAAGGCACCTTTCCAGCTTCCGCTTCCCCTTCCCCATACCACATAGGGACACCCCTGAGCTTCATTCCAGACTTGCCCATCCACCATAAGGTGAACAAACATGGGACCGCCAGAGCTTTCTCTCTGGACAGGTGGTCTCATATCATGGGGAAAGCTTATCCCCAAGCAAAGACATGGCGAGATCCCCAGCCTCCCCCACCACAGAGAATCACTGATAAAGACACTTCGACCCTGGCTCTACACAGTGCATGCAGCAGGGCACCCAGTAAATAAAACCCACACCCCATCCCCAACCCTCCCCCAGCAAGGCCCTCCCCTCAGGAACCACTCTCCTCAAAGACACCCCCCCAATAAGGACTAACCAACCCCCCCAGGACATCGCCATGCGACGGAACAACCTCCCACAGACCAGCCCATGGGGAGCAAGCAACCGCATCCCCCCCAAGAGATACACCCGTGGGACCAGCCCTCCACGGCTCTCCCCTCCAGGCCACAATCGCTGCAGGTCCAACCCCTCCACACCCCAACCCCTGCGGGGCCAGCCTGCCCCCCTCAGCCCCATTGCCTGCCATGCAGGCCCAGCCCCAGGCTCAGCCAGGCCAGGCACCCCCCAACCCCATTCCCCGCAGGCTTGTTCCCCTCCCCAACCCCGCTCCCCGCCGCCCAGGCTCAGCCAGGCCCGCCGACCGCATTCCCCGCCCCAGAGGCCCGCCCACCTAACCCCCCAAACCCCATCCCCCAGGCTGAGCCAGGCCCAGCCCAGGCTCCCCACGGGCCCGGCCCCCCCCCCCAGCCCAGGCTCCCCACGGGCCCCCCCAGCCCAGGCTCCCCACGGGCCCGGCCCCCCCCCCCCCGCCCAGGCTCCCCACGGGCCCGGCCCCCCCCCCCCAGCCCAGGCTCCCCACGGGCCCGGCCCCCCCCCCCCCAGCCCAGGCTCCCCACGGGCCCCCCCAGCCCAGGCTCCCCACGGGCCCCCCCAGCCCAGGCTCCCCACGGGCCCCCCCCAGCCCAGGCTCCCCACGGGCCCCCCCCGGCCCAGGCTCCCCACGGGCCCGGCCCCGTTCCCCAGGCCCAGGCCCATTCCCCACAGGCCCGGCCCGGCCCGGCCCCGCCCGGGCCCCCGCTCGGCGCGCGGTACCTGAGCTGCGGCTCATGCGCTTCTCCCAGCCCGAGGGCAGCTTCTCCTCCTCCGCCATCTTCCCTCCGCCGCGCCCGCTCCGCCTTCGCGCGCCCAACCCCGCCTGGCCACGCCCCCGCCCGCCTGGCGCCACTGCGTCCCGTTGGCGCAGGGGAGACCGAGGCCCCACCCCGGCTGGCTCCCATTGGTTCGGAGGACGCTGGGGTCCCGCCCCCGCGCTAGGCCCTGTCTCATTGGCGCAGAAGATCGGGGATTGGCTACGGGCGAAAGGCCGCAATGATCCCGGAAGCAATTCCGGAGTCTCAGGACCACGTGACGGGGATGGAAGCCGGGGAGGGACAAGGACAGAACGCTGCGGCCAGGTGCTGTCGGGGGCTCCTGTACTAAACCACGTGGGGAGAGAGTAGCAGCTACCGATGAAGTGTTGCTGTTTGGTGTTAGAAGGGGCAGTATCACCTTACTATTAGCAAACACCTGTGTTCCCCCAGAATACACCAGGAAGCATTATCTAAAATTTTAAACAAATTTCTAGTCTTAAGGTTCAGGATAAAAAGCATCACGGGACAAGGGCTACATGTTTGTTTGGTCATTAACTCGGTTTCCATTTTTGTTTTGTGAACTTCTAGGTGATCTGTGATTGCTCTTGTTTCATATTTTCAGCGTTTCTAGCACAGAGCAGAAGGAAGGAACTCCACTGATGCATAATTAAAAAGAGCTCAAAGCGATGAATAACCAAAATTTAGAAGACAAAAGGAGAAGTCACTACAGGTGAAATAGAGGAAAGTGAAGCACAGGTGTTTGAGAAAGTAAGTCACCAAAAGTCCAGCAGATGGAGCAGCTACAGGCAATGAGATAGGAATTCAAGACGATATCCCAGGTTATGCAACTGGTTCCTCATCCCAGTAGAGGCACAAGGACGTACAGGGTGGGTCTAGTTAAAAATTATGCTAAAGGACCCAGGAAAAGGGTGACAAGGAGATAAATATAACAGCTCTGAGAGAAGTCTTACCAGACAGACTTTACCATGGAAACCAGTAGACGGCCTGGGTTAAGAATGCAGATATTCAGAAGTCTGTTACTACTATTGCTGTTATTTGTTAAAGTGCTTTTTAATCAATTGCTCTCCTCTCACTCCCAATCATGTCTCATTGATGTAAATTCTCAGGATCCTAGCCAATCATTTACATTTACAGAGCTGAATGAACAGTTCAGAGGGTTTTTTTTGTTTTTTGTTTTTTTTGGGTGGGGGGGTATACCTAAAGATTCAGTGAGACTGATAGGGCATAGCTTGGGCAGAGGCTGTTATAGAAACAAATGTTATGGGAGTTGCTGTTTGCATGTTCCTGCCTCAGTCATAGTTTAACCACAGAACTACTACAAAGTTTATCTTAAAAAGTGAGAAAAATATAAATTTAAAATGACAGATGCATTTGGTTTGGGTTTGTGCTGCTTAAGCTAACTAGAAGAGAGTCCCTCTCAGCAAATGTGATGGAGAGTGCTACAGTATTCATCTAATTCCAGAAAGCTAAATGGCCTAGAACAGAGGTGGGCAAACTACAGCCCGTGGGCCACATCAGGCCCGCGGGACCATCCTGCCCGGCTCTTGAGGTCCCGGCCAGGAAGGCTAGCCCCCGGCCCCCTCCTGCTGTTACTCCCCCATAGTTATGCTGCCATGCGGGCAGTGCGGCTTGTGCCCACCCACCTCCCAGGTCTTTCAATAAGCCAGTCCTGCCGATCTGAGCGGCATGGTAAGGGGGCAAGATAAGAGGCAGGAGGTCCCGGGGGGCAGTCAGGGGGCAATTGGATGGGGCAGAGGTTCGGGGGGTGGTTGTATAGGCGTGGGAGTCCCGGGGGGCCTGTCGGGGGGACAGGGAGAGGGGTTTGGATAGGGGGTGGTGGGGTCCCAGGGGGACAGTTAGGGGTGGGGGGTCCTAGGAGGAGGCGATCAGGGAACAAGGAGCGGGGGGGTTGGATGGCTTGGGGGTGCTGAGGGGGGCAGGAGCCAGCCTGTTTGGGAAGGCACAGCCTTCTCTATCCAGCCCTCCATACAGTTTCACAACCCCGATGTGGCCCTCGGGCCAAAAAGTTTGCCCACCCCGGCCTGGAACAACCCCACTGCTTTCCAACAGCTGCATTAATTAGGGCTGCTGTGGCAGTTACTGAGGAAGACTTAAAAAACCAGGAGCAGGACACCAAAGTTGTCAGGAGACATTTATTACGAACAATTTTTTAAAACAAAAATCAACCTTCTTACAAGTTTGCAGATAGTTTTATTGCCATCAGAGCTAAAGATAAAACTACATGCACAACTTGAGCTTTTAATTTTTATCTTACATGAAGTTTATAGACAAGTTTTATATTAGAAAAAAAATTAGAAAAGTGATGCCTGTCATGTGCAACTGCAGCTTTAGTCAAGGCTACTGATAATATAACTCCAGGTTCATGCCATCATGGATTTCATCTGGAAGGAATGAGTTAAGGGGAATTCCACAGGAAATGCTCAAACTCAAATGGAAGAAGGCATTACATTTCTACCAGCTCAATCATTCAAAATAAACTACAGCAGCAAATTTATTCTTTGATACATTGTACAAATTCTCAACAACAAAATTCTCCTTCCCACTTTACCACTCGTGTGTGTTTCTCTCCCAAATGGACAAGCTAAACTGCTAGTGTTATGGAAGGGAACATGGATCATATGAAACACTGTAAGCATCAATGCTGGAAGCAGCAGTATCTTAACTCAGCAAAGTAGTCCCCGTTATATGCTACACCACTCAATTTAATAAGGGATTTTTTCCTATAGATTCACCAGTTATGATGGCCTACCAATACCATCAGTTACCAGTACCCAAAGAGATAAGCAAGACCTCTGGTTTGTGACAAGCAACTATGTCAGATTAGGAAGGGTCTCTGTCTAGCTATGTATTTATAATGTGCCTGTCACTCCACTACTTAGGTTGTGGCTCTTGTAAGTGATAAAGAATGTGACAGTTATTTTAACTACACAAAGGGTTTCCCCAGAAGCTGCAGTTTACTCGGACTGTTCTAATGTTCAAGGATACAGTCTCCCAGTGATACGTGGTCCTTGAAGATTGTGTACCTGCACAAACGTTTTAAAAAGGAAGTTAGTCAAGAACAGAAGTGTAATATAAGAATTAACAAAAGGAAGTGCAGCCAATAAGAATGGAACAATTGTGATACCAGAGATTTGCTGGTATCAGTTACTACATTAGAAAATCAATCATTGAAACGTTACACGATAGGTTTCCGAAAGTGTATTTTTAACAAATGCCAGTCATGAATTCCATGGGGAAAGGGAAGAGACTGCCTATGTGCAGGTACAGTGTTAAATATATAATAACTTCACATATAGAAGTTAGAATGGCCATACTGGGTCAGACCAAAGGTCCATCTAGCCCAGTATCCTGTCTTCCAACAGTGACCAATGCCAGGTGCTTCAGTGGGAATGAACAGACCATGTAATCATCAAGTGATCCATCCCCTGTTAGGGGAACAGCAGGAAATTCTGAAAATCTATAGAAAACCAAGTAAAAATCTTGAGTTGAATGTCACTGCAGGTGAGAATATGAAGGAAAACTCAATAGCATTCATCCAGAATAATTTGTAGTTATTTGCACTTTTGTTTTCCAAAGTTTAGAGCTGCTGGCCTGCCTCTGAGACTTTGTTAAGTGAGAGGTTTGTCAGTGGAGCCCCCAGGAACATTGGACAATGGGGAAGATACAGAAAGTGAAACATCTGAGAATTAACAAATTCAGAACCTAAAAAGAAATCTTAAATGAACATTCACTGGAAGTCTGCACCACATGCCTTCTCTCCCTAGGATCACCCTTTCTGTTGCATTCTTTAAGATTTTGCATTCATATGCAGCTTTCCATCCCAGAGTGCATCACAAACTATTGAGACACATTACCTCAAATGCAGCCATATCTGGGTATGTGTGGGGGGAGGGGTGTGGATTGTAGCTGAAGACCGCATCAAACACACTCATATGCAGGGAAGTGCACAGAACTCAGTTTACCTGCCGTGGGAGGATGGAGAGTTAAAATGACCCTGCTTGGGATTGAAATCTGTAGCTCCAGGGAATCCTAGTGCATCAAGCCTGCAAAGGTGTTTCCTTCCCTCACCCCTGCGTTTAATTCACCCACTTACCATTTTTTCAGCACAATCTTGTCCCACCGGGTGCCGGTCTGAGCCGCAATGAGTTTCTTCAGGTCGCCGATCGTGTCCTCAGTGCTGAGCAACACGGTTAAGGAAACTACATTCGCACCCATGTATCAAGCGCCTGGACAAAGCGGCATTGAGCACAGCCAGAATCCCCCTCCCACCCCCCACAAGGGGGCTAGACATTTATAGTCGCCTTCCCCACCGGTCACGTTACAGACACCCACCACCGCAGCGTCTCCCACGGGGCGGGGGGCTCTGGCTGTGAGAGGAAAGGGCGCTGCGGGAAGCTCCCAACCGGCCCAAAGCCCCCTCAAGAGGATACTTGCATTTGACTCGCACTTTCTTGCCCAGCCGGTCGTTGCAGACAACTTCGATCATCCTGCCGGCCTGTGGGGAGGCGAGAGGCGTTAGGGGTGGGGAGGGGGGAGGGGGTGACCCCCCCCGGAGTTGGGGAGAACTGGAGCTGAGAGCGGGGGGGGGGGCCTGGCTAGGGGGAGGCGAGAGGCATTAGGGGTGGGGAGGGGGGAGGGGGTGACCCCCCCCGGAGTTGGGGAGAACTGGAGCTGAGAGCGGGGGGGGGGCCTGGCTAGGGGGAGGCGAGAGGCGTTGGGGGGCGGGGGGGTGACCCCCCCCCGGAGTTGGGGAGAACTGGAGCTGAGAGCGGGGGGGGGGGGCCTGGCTGGGGGGAGGCGAGAGGCGTTGGGGGGGCGGGGGGGTGACCCCCCCGGAGTTGGGGAGAACTGGAGCTGAGAGCGGGGGGGCGGGGCCTGGCTGGGGGGAGGCGTTAGGGGTGGGGGGCAGGGTGACCCACCCGTAGCTGGGGAGAACTGGAGCTGAGAGCGGGGGGGGGGCCTGGCTAGGGGGAGGCGAGAGGCGTTAGGGGTGGGGAGGGGGGAGGGGGTGACCCCCCCCGGAGTTGGGGAGAACTGGAGCTGAGAGCGGGGGGGGGGCCTGGCTAGGGGGAGGCGAGAGGCGTTGGGGGGGCGGGGGGGTGACCCCCCCCCGGAGTTGGGGAGAACTGGAGCTGAGAGCGGGGGGGGGGCCTGGCTAGGGGGAGGCGAGAGGCGTTGGGGGGCGGGGGGGTGACCCCCCCCGGAGTTGGGGAGAACTGGAGCTGAGAGCGGGGGGGGGGGGGGCCTGGCTGGGGGGAGGCGAGAGGCGTTGGGGGGGCGGGGGGGTGACCCCCCCGGAGTTGGGGAGAACTGGAGCTGAGAGCGGGGGGGCGGGGCCTGGCTGGGGGGAGGCGTTAGGGGTGGGGGGCGGGGTGACCCACCCGTAGCTGGGGAGAACTGGAGCTGAGAGCGGGGGGGGGGGCCTGGCTAGGGGGAGGCGAGAGGCGTTAGGGGTGGGGAGGGGGGAGGGGGTGACCCCCCCCGGAGTTGGGGAGAACTGGAGCTGAGAGCGGGGGGGGGGCCTGGCTAGGGGGAGGCGAGAGGCGTTGGGGGGGCGGGGGGGTGACCCCCCCCCGGAGTTGGGGAGAACTGGAGCTGAGAGCGGGGGGGGGGGGGCCTGGCTGGGGGGAGGCGAGAGGCGTTGGGGGGGCGGGGGGGTGACCCCCCCGGAGTTGGGGAGAACTGGAGCTGAGAGCGGGGGGGGGGGGGCTGGCTGGGGGGAGGCGTTAGGGGTGGGGGGCGGGGTGACCCACCCGTAGCTGGGGAGAACTGGAGCTGAGAGCGGGGGGGGGGCCTGGCTAGGGGGAGGCGAGAGGCGTTAGGGGTGGGGAGGGGGGAGGGGGTGACCCCCCCCGGAGTTGGGGAGAACTGGAGCTGAGAGCGGGGGGGGGGCCTGGCTAGGGGGAGGCGAGAGGCGTTGGGGGGGCGGGGGGGTGACCCCCCGGAGTTGGGGAGAACTGGAGCTGAGAGCGGGGGGCGGGGCCTGGCTGGGGGGAGGCGTTAGGGGTGGGGGGGCGGGGTGACCCCCCCGGAGTTGGGGAGAACTGGAGCTGAGAGGGGGGGGGGGCCTGGCTAGGGGGAGGCGAGAGGCGTTAGGGGTGGGGAGGGGGGAGGGGGTGACCCCCCCCGGAGTTGGGGAGAACTGGAGCTGAGAGCGGGGGGGGGGGCCTGGCTAGGGGGAGGCGAGAGGCGTTGGGGGGGCGGGGGGGTGACCCCCCCCCGGAGTTGGGGAGAACTGGAGCTGAGAGCGGGGGGGGGGGGGCCTGGCTAGGGGGAGGCGTTAGGGGTGGGGGGCGGGGTGACCCACCCGGTGACCCACCCGTAGCTGGGGAGAATTGGGGCTGACAGCCGGGGGGGGGGGGGGCAGAGGACCTGGGGGGCGGGTCCCTTCCCGGGGCGGAGCCGGCCCTGCCGGGGAGCCGAAGAAGCAACGGCCACTGAGGCCGGGGGGGGACCCAGGCCCGGTAACCGACCCCCCCGGCACCTACCGCCGCTGTCGCTGCCCCGTCCGCGCCTCGCAGCTGCCGGTACGTCCCGAAGAGAGTGCTGAGGGGGGCTGACCCGGAAGCGGAAGTGCTCTGCCAGAGGCAGGAAGTCGCCGGGGCCGGGCTGAACCGGAAGCGGAAGCGTCTGGCGATGGCGGCGGTCGCGGGGCTGGGCGCGCTGCCCGACTCCCTCCTGCTGGAGATTCTGTCGCTGCTGCCGCTGCACGAACGGCTGCGCGGGGCCAGGTGAGGCCGCGGCTCCCCCCGGGCCGCTTGGTCCAGCCCAGCCCCCCCTTGTCCCCCGCCCCCTCCCGACGGAGAGTCCGTCCCCCCTCGCGGGGCCGCTTGGTGCAGCCCGCCCCCTCCCCCCCATGGAGAGTCGCCCCCCCCCCCCCCCGGCGGCTCGGCCCTGCCCCGCCCGTCCCCTTCCTGCCCCCCCCCGTCCCCTTCCTGCCCCCCACCCCTATGGGGAGTCTCCTCCCAGGGCGGCTCGGCCCAGCCCGCCCCCTTCCTGCCCCGCCCCATTCCGACGGAGAGTCCCCAGCCTGCTCCCTCCCCCCCATGGGTAGTCCCTTCCCGTCCAGCCCGCCCCCTTCCTCCCCCCCCCCCACCATGGGGTGTCCCCTCCTGGGTCAGTTCGGTCCAGCCCGCCCCCTTCCGCCCCCCTTACCCCCCTCCCATGGGGAGTCCCTTCCCGGGGCAGCATGGTCCAACCTGCTACCTCACCTCACCATCGGACAGGGAGCCTCCCCCCGGGACCGCTGGGTCTAATCCTTGCCTGCCCCTAACATAGGGATTCCTCCACGCAGGTAGTTTAGTCCAGGCCCCTGGAAAGGGGGCTCCTCCATGCACCGCCCCCGGTGAATGAGCTCGTTCCCTGTGCCGCTGCCCCCCCCCCCCCCCCCAAAAAAAAAATTGAGCATGGATGCTGCTGCTGGGATCATAACTTGCCCTGCTGCTGTCCCCACAGGGTCTGCAAACGCTGGCGCAGGCTGGTACAGGACAAGATGCTCTGGAGACATGTGGATTTAAAGCCCTACAAGGTACTAGCCCAGCAGTGTCTGCAGCGTGTCTCCCACTCGGAACCACTCCAGGGAGCTGATAAATGCTGTCCCTGGGGGAGGGGCCTATAGGGACCAGATGCCTGCATCTGGGAATCAACATGAGATGGTGAATGAGAGAAGAGAAGGAAAAGGAGAGGCACAGTGAAGATATTCCAGGGGCAGATCTTGCACATATGGGGGGCGGCGGAAGGGAGTTACATAGAGGAGGCTAGTGTTAGATGGGCAGAGAGGCCTTGAAATCAGCTGGACCAGTTTCTGAAGAGCATTTAAAACCAGGAGGGTTGTTTTAAGCGGGTCGCTGGAGTCAGGGGTGGTGTCTGAGTACAGAGACTGTGTATGTGGGGGAGAAGGCACCCACAGCATCTGTCACATGCTGGAGTGTGGAGAGCAGGGACTGAGGCTGCTCGCAGGGAAAGGAGCTGCAGCAGTCAGGGTAAGAGGAGATATACTGCAGGGTCATGCCTGTGGCTTACCTACAGGTGTGGAGTATCTTCCTTTAAGATGAGTGGGAAAGATGTATCTGAGAAGAGCAGTGATGGGCCTGTCCTTGCTCATTGACTGCTTCTGTTGAGTTTGTTCCGTGTCTTGTCAAGGTGTTAAGGGCTTTGTTGCTCACTCTCTTGTGCCCAGATCAACTCCAGGATCCTGTGGCACCTGCTAAGGCAGCACCTGCGCAATAGCCTGAGGATACTGAAAGTGAGAGGAGCTTTCTACTCATTGAGAAAGCATGAGTTCCTTTCCCAGCGCTGCTGCGGGCACTTGGGAAGCAGTGTCCCAGCCTCCATCACCTGTGCCTGACCCAGGCTGACCTCCGTCGGCTCCCATATGACTGTATACCATCTTCTCTAAAGAGCATGAAGCTGAGCAAGTGTGAGATCCCTGCTGTGTGGTTCCAAAGATCTGTGTCTCCAGAGACTCCCAGAGTCCTGCCACAACTGCAGCATCTCGTCATCCATAACACCCCTGCCTTTTCTGACCAGCATCTGCTTAACATCTCATCTCAGACCAGCCTAAAGACACTGACCCTTTCTCGAACCTACCGGCTGACGGATGCTGGGATTCAGAGAGCAGCCCCATATCTGGAGGACCTGGAATGCCTGGTCCTGCGCCAATGTACCATTACAGATGCTGCTGTTCATTTCATTGGGCGTCACATGAAACAGCTCGCTCTTTGGAATTCAGCGATAGTTGTTTCCTAACAGATGCAGGCCTGGCTTGTTTAGCAGCCTTGAAGTGCTTGGAAACCCTCCACCTCGAGTCCAGATGTAAGCTTTCCCCTGATGCCATTATTGCTGTGTGCCAGGCACTCCCGAGTTAAGGAATCTCAATGTAAATGGGATTGACTTTGAAGACCAGGCGATACATAAAATTCAGGCAAGTTTGCCCAAGTGCCGTTTCCAGTGTGCTCCCTGACCCATATTCGGCGGCGAAACGTTAACAACGGGGAGTTGTATGGAATGCACGAGAGTGAGCTGTGGGGTGTTCCTCCCCCCCCCCCCCCCCGAAATAACTCCAGAATCGCTGCTTCTGGGCAGGGTAGTACTCCCAGTGGCAGTTGCATTTATCTGTCTGGAGGCAGAATTTTCTCTGGCTAAAACAATGAGGTGAGCAGTGTAGGACAAGGACCATCCTGACAGCTTGTATCACCTGAAAACAGGCCAGCAGAAATGCAGTGACCCCTTCTCCTACTAAGAAAATAGCAAGGCCCGGTGAATGGGTGGCATATGAGGACCGGTGGCCCTATGAA
>CM065793.1:20092621-20200689 GCA_033296515.1 Macrochelys suwanniensis
TAGACAAGTTTTATATTAGAAAAAAAATTAGAAAAGTGATGCCTGTCATGTGCAACTGCAGCTTTAGTCAAGGCTACTGATAATATAACTCCAGGTTCATGCCATCATGGATTTCATCTGGAAGGAATGAGTTAAGGGGAATTCCACAGGAAATGCTCAAACTCAAATGGAAGAAGGCATTACATTTCTACCAGCTCAATCATTCAAAATAAACTACAGCAGCAAATTTATTCTTTGATACATTGTACAAATTCTCAACAACAAAATTCTCCTTCCCACTTTACCACTCGTGTGTGTTTCTCTCCCAAATGGACAAGCTAAACTGCTAGTGTTATGGAAGGGAACATGGATCATATGAAACACTGTAAGCATCAATGCTGGAAGCAGCAGTATCTTAACTCAGCAAAGTAGTCCCCGTTATATGCTACACCACTCAATTTAATAAGGGATTTTTTCCTATAGATTCACCAGTTATGATGGCCTACCAATACCATCAGTTACCAGTACCCAAAGAGATAAGCAAGACCTCTGGTTTGTGACAAGCAACTATGTCAGATTAGGAAGGGTCTCTGTCTAGCTATGTATTTATAATGTGCCTGTCACTCCACTACTTAGGTTGTGGCTCTTGTAAGTGATAAAGAATGTGACAGTTATTTTAACTACACAAAGGGTTTCCCCAGAAGCTGCAGTTTACTCGGACTGTTCTAATGTTCAAGGATACAGTCTCCCAGTGATACGTGGTCCTTGAAGATTGTGTACCTGCACAAACGTTTTAAAAAGGAAGTTAGTCAAGAACAGAAGTGTAATATAAGAATTAACAAAAGGAAGTGCAGCCAATAAGAATGGAACAATTGTGATACCAGAGATTTGCTGGTATCAGTTACTACATTAGAAAATCAATCATTGAAACGTTACACGATAGGTTTCCGAAAGTGTATTTTTAACAAATGCCAGTCATGAATTCCATGGGGAAAGGGAAGAGACTGCCTATGTGCAGGTACAGTGTTAAATATATAATAACTTCACATATAGAAGTTAGAATGGCCATACTGGGTCAGACCAAAGGTCCATCTAGCCCAGTATCCTGTCTTCCAACAGTGACCAATGCCAGGTGCTTCAGTGGGAATGAACAGACCATGTAATCATCAAGTGATCCATCCCCTGTTAGGGGAACAGCAGGAAATTCTGAAAATCTATAGAAAACCAAGTAAAAATCTTGAGTTGAATGTCACTGCAGGTGAGAATATGAAGGAAAACTCAATAGCATTCATCCAGAATAATTTGTAGTTATTTGCACTTTTGTTTTCCAAAGTTTAGAGCTGCTGGCCTGCCTCTGAGACTTTGTTAAGTGAGAGGTTTGTCAGTGGAGCCCCCAGGAACATTGGACAATGGGGAAGATACAGAAAGTGAAACATCTGAGAATTAACAAATTCAGAACCTAAAAAGAAATCTTAAATGAACATTCACTGGAAGTCTGCACCACATGCCTTCTCTCCCTAGGATCACCCTTTCTGTTGCATTCTTTAAGATTTTGCATTCATATGCAGCTTTCCATCCCAGAGTGCATCACAAACTATTGAGACACATTACCTCAAATGCAGCCATATCTGGGTATGTGTGGGGGGAGGGGTGTGGATTGTAGCTGAAGACCGCATCAAACACACTCATATGCAGGGAAGTGCACAGAACTCAGTTTACCTGCCGTGGGAGGATGGAGAGTTAAAATGACCCTGCTTGGGATTGAAATCTGTAGCTCCAGGGAATCCTAGTGCATCAAGCCTGCAAAGGTGTTTCCTTCCCTCACCCCTGCGTTTAATTCACCCACTTACCATTTTTTCAGCACAATCTTGTCCCACCGGGTGCCGGTCTGAGCCGCAATGAGTTTCTTCAGGTCGCCGATCGTGTCCTCAGTGCTGAGCAACACGGTTAAGGAAACTACATTCGCACCCATGTATCAAGCGCCTGGACAAAGCGGCATTGAGCACAGCCAGAATCCCCCTCCCACCCCCCACAAGGGGGCTAGACATTTATAGTCGCCTTCCCCACCGGTCACGTTACAGACACCCACCACCGCAGCGTCTCCCACGGGGCGGGGGGCTCTGGCTGTGAGAGGAAAGGGCGCTGCGGGAAGCTCCCAACCGGCCCAAAGCCCCCTCAAGAGGATACTTGCATTTGACTCGCACTTTCTTGCCCAGCCGGTCGTTGCAGACAACTTCGATCATCCTGCCGGCCTGTGGGGAGGCGAGAGGCGTTAGGGGTGGGGAGGGGGGAGGGGGTGACCCCCCCCGGAGTTGGGGAGAACTGGAGCTGAGAGCGGGGGGGGGGGCCTGGCTAGGGGGAGGCGAGAGGCATTAGGGGTGGGGAGGGGGGAGGGGGTGACCCCCCCCGGAGTTGGGGAGAACTGGAGCTGAGAGCGGGGGGGGGGCCTGGCTAGGGGGAGGCGAGAGGCGTTGGGGGGCGGGGGGGTGACCCCCCCCCGGAGTTGGGGAGAACTGGAGCTGAGAGCGGGGGGGGGGGGCCTGGCTGGGGGGAGGCGAGAGGCGTTGGGGGGGCGGGGGGGTGACCCCCCCGGAGTTGGGGAGAACTGGAGCTGAGAGCGGGGGGGCGGGGCCTGGCTGGGGGGAGGCGTTAGGGGTGGGGGGCAGGGTGACCCACCCGTAGCTGGGGAGAACTGGAGCTGAGAGCGGGGGGGGGGCCTGGCTAGGGGGAGGCGAGAGGCGTTAGGGGTGGGGAGGGGGGAGGGGGTGACCCCCCCCGGAGTTGGGGAGAACTGGAGCTGAGAGCGGGGGGGGGGCCTGGCTAGGGGGAGGCGAGAGGCGTTGGGGGGGCGGGGGGGTGACCCCCCCCCGGAGTTGGGGAGAACTGGAGCTGAGAGCGGGGGGGGGCCCTGGCTAGGGGGAGGCGAGAGGCGTTGGGGGGGCGGGGGGGTGACCCCCCCCGGAGTTGGGGAGAACTGGAGCTGAGAGCGGGGGGGGGGGGGCCTGGCTGGGGGGAGGCGAGAGGCGTTGGGGGGGCGGGGGGGTGACCCCCCCGGAGTTGGGGAGAACTGGAGCTGAGAGCGGGGGGGCGGGGCCTGGCTGGGGGGAGGCGTTAGGGGTGGGGGGCGGGGTGACCCACCCGTAGCTGGGGAGAACTGGAGCTGAGAGCGGGGGGGGGGGCCTGGCTAGGGGGAGGCGAGAGGCGTTAGGGGTGGGAGGGGGGAGGGGGTGACCCCCCCGGAGTGGGGAGAACTGGAGCTGAGAGCGGGGGGGGGGCCTGGCTAGGGGGAGGCGAGAGGCGTTGGGGGGGCGGGGGGGTGACCCCCCCCCGGAGTTGGGGAGAACTGGAGCTGAGAGCGGGGGGGGGGGGCCTGGCTGGGGGAGGCGAGAGGCGTTGGGGGGGCGGGGGGGTGACCCCCCGGAGTTGGGGAGAACTGGAGCTGAGAGCGGGGGGGGGGGGCTGGCTGGGGGGAGGCGTTAGGGGTGGGGGGCGGGGTGACCACCCGTAGCTGGGGAGAACTGGAGCTGAGAGCGGGGGGGGGCCTGGCTAGGGGGAGGCGAGAGGCGTTAGGGGTGGGGAGGGGGGAGGGGGTGACCCCCCCGGAGTTGGGGAGAACTGGAGCTGAGAGCGGGGGGGGGGCCTGGCTAGGGGGAGGCGAGAGGCGTTGGGGGGCGGGGGGGTGACCCCCCGGAGTTGGGGAGAACTGAGCTGAGAGCGGGGGGCGGGGCCTGGCTGGGGGGAGGCGTTAGGGGTGGGGGGCGGGGTGACCCCCCCGGAGTTGGGGAGAACTGGAGCTGAGAGGGGGGGGGGGCCTGGCTAGGGGGAGGCGAGAGGCGTTAGGGGTGGGGAGGGGGGAGGGGGTGACCCCCCCGGAGTTGGGGAGAACTGGAGCTGAGAGCGGGGGGGGGGGCCTGGCTAGGGGAGGCGAGAGGCGTTGGGGGGGCGGGGGGGTGACCCCCCCCCGGAGTTGGGGAGAACTGGAGCTGAGAGCGGGGGGGGGGGGCCTGGCTAGGGGGAGGCGAGAGGCGTTGGGGGGGCGGGGGGTGACCCCCCCGGAGTTTGGGGAGAACTGGAGCTGAGAGCGGGGGGGGGGGGCCTGGCTAGGGGGAGGCGTTAGGGGTGGGGGGCGGGGTGACCCACCCGGTGACCCACCCGTAGCTGGGGAGAATTGGGGCTGACAGCCGGGGGGGGGGGGGGCAGAGGACCTGGGGGGGCGGGTCCCTTCCCGGGGCGGAGCCGGCCCTGCCGGGGAGCCGAAGAAGCAACGGCCACTGAGGCCGGGGGGGGACCCAGGCCCGGTAACCGACCCCCCCGGCACCTACCGCCGCTGTCGCTGCCCCGTCCGCGCCTCGCAGCTGCCGGTACGTCCCGAAGAGAGTGCTGAGGGGGGCTGACCCGGAAGCGGAAGTGCTCTGCCAGAGGCAGGAAGTCGCCGGGGCCGGGCTGAACCGGAAGCGGAAGCGTCTGGCGATGGCGGCGGTCGCGGGGCTGGGCGCGCTGCCCGACTCCCTCCTGCTGGAGATTCTGTCGCTGCTGCCGCTGCACGAACGGCTGCGCGGGGGCCAGGTGAGGCCGCGGCTCCCCCCGGGCCGCTTGGTCCAGCCCAGCCCCCCCTTGTCCCCCGCCCCCTCCCGACGGAGAGTCCGTCCCCCCTCGCGGGGCCGCTTGGTGCAGCCCGCCCCCTCCGCCCCCCATGGAGAGTCGCCCCCCCCCGCCCCCCGGCGGCTCGGCCCTGCCCCGCCCGTCCCCTTCCTGCCCCCCCCCGTCCCCTTCCTGCCCCCCACCCCCTATGGGGAGTCTCCTCCCAGGGCGGCTCGGCCCAGCCCGCCCCCTTCCTGCCCCGCCCCATTCCGACGGAGAGTCCCCAGCCTGCTCCTCCCCCCCCTATGGGTAGTCCCTTCCCGTCCAGCCCGCCCCCTTCCTCCCCCCCCCCACCATGGGGTGTCCCCTCCTGGGTCAGTTCGGTCCAGCCCGCCCCCTTCCGCCCCCCTTACCCCCCTCCCATGGGGAGTCCCTTCCCGGGGCAGCATGGTCCAACCTGCTACCTCACCTCACCATCGGACAGGGAGCCTCCCCCCGGGACCGCTGGGTTCTAATCCTTGCCTGCCCCTAACATAGGGATTCCTCCACGCAGGTAGTTTAGTCCAGGCCCCTGGAAAGGGGGCTCCTCCATGCACCGCCCCCGGGTGAATGAGCTCGTTCCCCTGTGCCGCTGCCCCCCCCCCCCCCCCCCCAAAAAAAAAAAATTGAGCATGGATGCTGCTGCTGGGATCATAACTTGCCCTGCTGCTGTCCCCACAGGGTCTGCAAACGCTGGCGCAGGCTGGTACAGGAGCAAGATGCTCTGGAGACATGTGGATTTAAAGCCCTACAAGGTACTAGCCCAGCAGTGTCTGCAGCGTGTCTCCCACTCGGAACCACTCCAGGGAGCTGATAAATGCTGTCCCTGGGGGAGGGGCCTATAGGGACCAGATGCCTGCATCTGGGAATCAACATGAGATGGTGAATGAGAGAAGAGAAGGAAAAGGAGAGGCACAGTGAAGATATTCCAGGCAGATTGCCAGGATCTGCACTTATGGGGGGCGGCGGAAGGGAGTTACATAGAGGAGGCTAGTGTTAGATGGGCAGAGAGGCCTTGAATCAGCTGGACCAGTTTCTGAAGAGCATTTAAAACCAGGAGGGTTGTTTTAAGCGGGGTCGCTGGAGTCAGGGGTGGTGTCTGAGTACAGAGACTGTGTATGTGGGGGAGAAGGCACCCACAGGCATCTGTCACATGCTGGAGTGTGGAGAGCAGGGACTGAGGCTGCTCGCAGGGAAAGGAGCTGCAGCAGTCAGGGTAAGAGGAGATATACTGCAGGGTCATGCCTGTGGCTTACCTACAGGTGTGGAGTATCTTCCTTTAAGATGAGTGGGAAAGATGTATCTGAAGAAGAGCAGTGATGGGCCTGTCCTTGCTCATTGACTGCTTCTGTTGAGTTTGTTCCGTGTCTTGTCAAGGTGTTAAGGGCTTTGTTGCTCAGCTCTCTTGTGCCCAGATCAACTCCAGGATCCTGTGGCACTGCTAAGGCAGCACCTGCGCAATAGCCTGAGGATACTGAAAGTGAGAGGAGCTTTCTACTCATTGAGAAAGCATGAGTTCCTTTCCCCAGCGCTGCGCTGCGGGCACTTGGGAAGCAGTGTCCCAGCCTCCATCACCTGTGCCTGACCCAGGCTGACCTCCGTCGGCTCCCATATGACTGTATACCATCTTCTCTAAAGAGCATGAAGCTGAGCAAGTGTGAGATCCCTGCTGTGTGGTTCCAAAGATCTGTGTCTCCAGAGACTCCAGAGTCCTGCCACAACTGCAGCATCTCGTCATCCATAACACCCCTGCCTTTTCTGACCAGCATCTGCTTTAACATCTCATCTCAGACCAGCCTAAAGACACTGACCCTTTCTCGAACCTACCGGCTGACGGATGCTGGGATTCAGAGAGCAGCCCCATATCTGGAGGACCTGGAATGCCTGGTCTCTGCGCCAATGTACCATTACAGATGCTGCTGTTCATTTCATTGGCGCGTCACATGAAACAGCTCCGCTCTTTGGAATTCAGCGATAGTTGTTTCCTAACAGATGCAGGCCTGGCTTGTTTAGCAGCCTTGAAGTGCTTGGAAACCCTCCACCTCGAGTCCAGATGTAAGCTTTCCCCTGATGCCATTATTGCTGTGTGCCAGGCACTCCCCGAGTTAAGGAATCTCAATGTAAATGGGATTGACTTTGAAGACCAGGCGATACATAAAATTCAGGCAAGTTTGCCCAAGTGCCGTTTCCAGTGTGCTCCCTGACCATATTCGGCGGCGAAACGTTAACAACGGGGAGTTGTATGGAATGCACGAGAGTGAGCTGTGGGGTGTTTCCTCCCCCCCCCCCCCCCCCCCGAAATAACTCCCAGAATCGCTGCTTCTGGGCAGGGTAGTACTCCCAGTGGCAGTTGCATTTATCTGTCTGGAGGCAGAATTTTCTCTGGCTAAAACAATGAGGTGAGCAGTGTAGGACAAGGACCATCCTGACAGCTTGTATCACCTGAAAACAGGCCAGCAGAAATGCAGTGACCCCTTCTCCTACTAAGAAAATAGCAAGGCCCGGTGAATGGGTGGCATATGAGGACCGGTGGCCCTATGAGCTTATTTAGATTAGAGGCAGTTTGGCAGCAGGGTTCTCTTTTAAATTTAACCTGTCTCACATTAAACATCAGGCAACAGGTGAACTATCCCCAAGCACAAGGGACTAAGTCAGCTGTCATCCTGACACACAGAAGGATTTGGCTGCCCAAACCTCAGACTCGAGATAAAATTTAACTTAGGTCAAAAGCGCATCAGCCACGTTGCTGTGCTATGAGCATGCGCCAAAAACGACTGCCTGGTAGGAAGTGGACAAAGGATTGTGCAAACACACATTTAAATGCAGGGGACAGAACCTTTTAAGGGGAAAGAACCCATCATGTTGATTTCACAAACAGACACCAACCATGTGCCACACAGGTCGGTGCATGTGTGGCTATGATTGTGTCCTGTCCCGCGGCGTGGAGTGGTGGGGGTTCTGCGCCCCCAAGGGTACGTGGAATGTGGGGGAGGGGGAAGTGTAAGGAGGTCCCGGAATGCATTTGTCTGTGCGCTGCTGGGGGAGGCAAGCGCGCCACGTGTTCAGCCTGAAGTTCAGTCCGAGACCGCAGCATGTCTGTCTGCTCCTTGAGCAGCACCATCATCTCTACCTGTCCATTTCTCCTGTCCATTTCTCCTGTCCTTGCTATTGCTCTGCATTCTGTCCCCGAGGGCCCCCCTCCAAGCCTGGACTCTGACACAGCAGAACCTTACAGGACCTCCTGCACCATGTCTTCCTTTGTCCTCTTCTTTCTCCTGCTTATCTGGCCCAGCCGCTCTGCCAGTGTGGATGGAGAGACTTCAAGGCCACGTTTGCAGCTGCAAAAGAAACAGTGGACAGAGGTACTATTGTGAATGCATTCACGGCCCTGGATCCCCAAAAGTTACCAGCACAACATTCTCACTTTCCCTTGGGATCCATAGAGCGGTGCAGCAGTCCCAGGCAGGATGAGTACGTTCGGTGGGGTGGGCGGGGCGAGTTGGGACAATAAGCTGGGGTAGCTCACGGGCAGCAGTAGACGAGCAGATGGGACAGTTGAGCTGAACACTGTCACCGTTTCCCACAGGCAGTGGAGCAGCGCTAGCGTATCTCTTGCTCCTGAGGGTAACGGAGGCGGAAAGGAAACGACTCCTGCTAGCGTCCGTATGCTGTTAGTCTGTGTGCGGCAATGATGCCTGCTGAATTAATGGCTGGGTGGTGTGGGAAAGTGTCCTACCACGGCAAAAGAAGTAAGGCAGCCCTCCCCAGAAACCTTGGCAGAGGATTGCAACCTACCTCCAGGAACGTTTCCTTGAGATCTCTGTGGAGGATGCACGGGACATCCTGGTGCACATAAACAAACTGTTCCGCGGGCCCCCCTCTCTCTAACTGTACAGGGGAGATGAGAAGCAGATAGCAACTCTACCTCTATTGGTTATTTCACTCTCTCTTCTAACCCGATTAAACACATCGTGAACAGATGTGTGCCTGCAATACTGAAGCAAACGTCATACTTACCAGAGGTTCCTTTCCCTGAATCAGGCTTGCCTGTGCTGAACGATTGGAACTGGCTCAACTGCCTCCGGTGTCAGGAAGAGGTCCTGGCTTGCCACACCACTGAATTCCCCCCGGTCGCCTGTCCCCCACACTCCTACTCCTGTTCCTCGTCCAACACCTTGTACTCAGGGTTCACTCCGGTGGTGCATGACTGACTCCTCCGAAGTATCCAAGGGCCCTTCTGGGTGGGGTGGGCGGGTCGCCGCCAAGGATACCATGCAGCTCCTTGTAGAAGCAGCATATCGTGTGGCTCTGCCCCAGAGCAACTGTTTGCCTCTCTTGCTTTCTGGTATGCCTGCCACAGCTCCTTGATTTTCCTGTGGCGCTGCTGCGTTTCCTTGTTGTAGCCCTTCTCCACCTTGTCCCAAGCCATCTGGCCGTAGATATCTACATTTCTGTGGCTGGATCGGAGCTGTGCCTGCACAGTTTCTCCCCATAGCCCCAGGAGATCCAGCACATCCCCTGTACTCAAGGCAGGAGTGTTTGCGCTGCTGGAACCAGCAAGATCAGTTGGGCAGATGCTAGGTGAGCTCTCCATGCTGAGCACACAGGAAATGGAATTTCCAATATTCTAAGATTCTAAAAGGTATGTGGCGAGTACCTGGCCACCGGACAGTGGAATTCAAAACAGTGACCAGAGCGGTAGTGGTGTGGCATTGTGGGACACCTCCTGGAGGCCCATTAAAGTTGACCTAATTAACACTGTCTACACTGACACTGCATCATCATAACTATGTTGACTTGCGTGCTACGCCTCTTGTGGAGGTGGAATTATTAAATTGACGTAGCGGGCGATTTACTTCAGCAGCAGCATCATTATAGGGTAGATGCTGACCGAATAAGATCGAAGTAAGCCACCTTGCGTTGACCTAACTGTAGCATAGACCAGTTCCAAATGTATGCGAATAACTAGAGCATAGATCTCAGGTATTATGTTTGAGTAATATTAGCAGGCTGCCAGCAGCCAGATCCTGCCCCTGGTTTGTTGGGTTACATTGCTGTGCATGGCTGCTTGTGCCTTCTATTGTTTAAATACTCCCTCATCTTTGCCTGCTGTTACAAAGCCCTGAGTTTGAGTTAGCAAGTTTTGGCTGACATTGAAACAGTAGCTGTTACGAAGTTTCCATTCTGGGACATACTGAGGTTCTGAATCTGCTGAGTTATCTGTAATCAAATGTAAAATTTATAAAATAAAAATGCTTTTAGATCTGTAAAGTCGTCTCATGTGGTCAGCTTTTGACTGAAGTGTGGCAATAGTCGACTTGTGATTTTTAATAGATCAGTGATACTGCTTGTGTTGTATGGAGAGACCCACCTCTTCCCCCTTCACCTATGGCCCCACCCTTTTCTACCCCTTCCCTGAGGCCCTGCCCCTGTTCTACCTAGTGCCCTCCCATTCCACCCCCCCAGTGCAGCCCCGCAACCTGTTTGCTACTTTCTGTGCCCTGCCCCCTTCCCATGGCCCCCAGACCAGAGAAGCTCTGTCTGTTTCTCCCCCTCCCCCCCGCCCTCACCGGGGCCCCAGGCCACAGCAAGGAGTGAGAGCTCCCCCAGCCCAAAGGCTGTGGTAGGTAGCAAGAGCTCCTCCAGTCCTGGGGCCACAGCGGGGGTCCCAGTGCAAGGGCTTCCCCTGCACTTCTGCGGGGGACCAGGGTCAGGGTGCTGGGGCTTCTCCTGCCCCGCCTGGCACTTCTGCCGGAGAGCGGGTTGGGGCGCTGAGGGCTTCCCCTCCTCCCCCCCACCCCCGGCTTCCTCTGCTGCGCCCACCCTGCCCGCCCAGTGCTGCTGCCAGGGAGCAGGGTTAGGGCGTGGGGTCTCTGGGGCCCCCCAGTTGGCCTGGGCACAGGCCCCGTAGGCCCCGTGGCTAATCCGCCACTGCCCCCTTTCTAGACTGAAAGCATCTTGTCTAATGGGCGTTATCCAGGTGTAACTACATTTGAAATACAGATACATAGTCAATATTCATAATTTCAGATACAAAAATAACATGCACACAAATCATAACCTTTCCAATGACACCTCACATGACTTGCACAAAATACATCATAATTATGTCATAATCATATAATATCACTATGAAGAATATGGGGTGCAGTGTCACACCCAGGAAGCGTCATAAATATATTTTAAAAATTGGCTCCAGAGGGGAGGATTGTGACAAATGTGAGCTCCGTAGTGAGACGTCTCTTAACAACTAGTTTTCTCTGGTTAAACCTTTGGGTTTACAGATAGGTGCTGTACATACCTATACACTATCTTCAAGTCAATTAATCTTTAACAGCTGGGCAGCCTCCGCCACTGGACAGAAGAGCCAGCCAGGCCTGCTTAGAATACAAAAGTGCATGTGATGAGTTTATAACTAACGTGTTAATCACAGTGAATAGATGCCATGATGTAGGCCCAGTGAAAGGTCTGGCATTCGCAGTATCACCGGATCCAACTCTCTGAATGCCCCTCCAGCCCACTGGCCTGTGATTTTGATTCAAATTGCTATTTCTTTCCTGGCAAGACTGTCTGCTTGTCAGGCAGGTGCATGAGAAGAGAGGGACACAGCTGCTGAATTGGTGAATTCCCTAGCATATTCATTGACTCGTGGTCTGGAAAATACACCAGACAGGCTAACTTCTCAGTTAAGCCCCCCATTGCAGGCCTGGGGTGTTTTTATATAAACAACAAATTTGTCTAATCGGCTGTTTTCCTCCTTTCCGGGTATAGGTTGTGCAAGAAGCTTTCAGATCAAACAACAAACCTGGAAGGCACTGAACCTGTGTGGTGAAATCTACTGTGCATCTTGGCAACAGCTGCCCTGGGCTGACATTGGTGTCATGTGACCAGTGCAAAATTCAGGGAAATAAACAGTGGTGAGAGCCCCTGCCCTGCATTGGGAATGGTTCCAAGCCTGTTTGTTTAATACCTACTTTGACCCACTGTCCCCTTGGTGCCAACTGGCAGAGGGCACAGAGGGGTGCATAGGGTTTCAAGGATTCTCTGGGTCAGGCGTATACATAGTAACTCACCAAAGGGTGGCATAGGTCTCTCCTGAAAGCTCACTGGTCATAATCATGGTGAAATGCATGTAAGCATATTGTCTACAGAGTTATGTATTTATACTGAAACGTGTGTTCTTCAGGTATGTAAGTTAAGACCGGTCACTAGAAGGCGATAAACAAGTTCTGGTCAGGCAGGGCATAGTAGACATTTATCTCCCTAAGTGGTCATTGCATATCTTACAATATGTCTATTTGCAGACGGAGCTTCCAGCTTATCAAGATGTCAAAGTCTATAGGAAATCACAAAATCTACAAGAGGGAACACAGTGAAGAGTGACCTGTTTATGACTAGGATCAAAGAATTAGTCTGGTATATCAGGAGAATGCCAGGAGACACAAGGTATTATTCACTGGGTAGACAAGCTGAGTGTGGCTTGTTTAACTGAAACGGGATTACAGCCTACTGGCTGAAAAACGCTGGTGAGCAATACTAGAAGACATGATAGGAACTAGCTAAGTACATCTTCTAGGTTCTAGAATGCATGTTATAATTTTATTTCACTTGTCACCATTTGTTTCAAATACCTCTGCTTGCGATCATTGAAATCTCTGCTCTTTATTTAATACACTTACCTGTTGTCACTATTAACATATCTGCGCTGACTGTTAAGCAGAGTGTGATCTGAAGGGAAATGGGTACGCTGTTGTGTACACTGTGTCTTTGGTAGCATCGGATCTGTGAATTCTGCAGGTGTCCAGTGGACCAGGGACTGGTCGCTACAGAGTGACAGGCAAGGGTTAGAGTGTCTCTATTGCTAAACTGGAGAGAAAGCAGGGCCTGCGTCGTCCTAGAGGGGAGTGCCTCCATGTCCAGGGGGTTTATGGAGCTCCACAAACCCCCCGGCCATGGAGGCACTCCCCTCTAGGCCTACGCAGGCTGGCACAGACAAGGTTCCTCATGCTAAGCAGAAGTGGTAGCGAGGGGCCTCACAACCTGGGCACCCTGGGAAGCGTCACACCTACTGATGCGTGTTTATCGCAAACACAAAGGTTCAAGCTAGAGTAAAGGCTGCAAAGAACTATGTTATCTTCCGTAGCATCTGCCCCTGGGGCATCTGGTCCCTTTTTAACTACAGACATGAAAACAAATTGGCAAAAATGAAAATCAAGAACACAGCAAAATCAGTCAGTCTAGCTCTTACCACAGTTCGATGGGGTCAGGCTGGGACTCTGGAATCTGTAAGTGCTGGAACTAGGGGTGCAGCCACTCCCCCCCCCCCCCCCCCGGTCTTGAAGTGGTTTCCATTATATCCAGGGTTTACAGTTTGGTTCAATGTCTCTCAGCACCCCCACTATAAACATTGTTCCAGCTCCCCTGCTGGAATCGAAATGTTCTCTACAGTTGTTAGCACGGGGATGTTTGCAGTCTGCCAGCACCGTGTGCTAAACAGTGTAATTTAATATTTGTAAGTCCCAACTTGCCAGTTTCTGAACTGAGATTGTTTTCTATCCCAGGGCACCTGCAGAACATGCACGTACTAAGCACGGAATGGCAAGGGAATAGCAATTCTACGTTTCATGTACTAACGATCAGACCATTCAGCTGCATTCATATATGGAGTCGGGTATCACAGGAGTCCTAGAGATGAGCTGGCAACTTGCCGAGACTGTCCGTGTGTGTTTGTACTGGACACCGAGGTGTAAAATAAACCCAGTGTCTTTGCAACACGATGTCTTGGAGTTAGGAGACAAGTGACAGTTGAGACCTCACAGCGAAAAGCTACTTGTTTTTCCCAGTTCCATCATTCAAAAACGTTGAGTGACCTCAAGCGTTACAAATTACCATGAGAGACTTACTAAGCACGTGAGATTTTGGGCTCAAATGAAGCTCTTTTGAGAGTTGGAAAAGGGGTTGAAAGAGCACTTAGGACCTGATCCTCCTTTATCCTGCCCCTTTGTGCAGGCATTTATACCAGTGCAAAGGGAGTGCAAAACTCTACAGTTCTGATCTGATTGCATGTTGCACCAAATTAAATGATTGCACAAGGGGCAGGGGAATTGGGTACCTAGAACTGAAAACGCTTTGATTACAAAGTAAGGACTATAGCTCCATAATACATATATTTGTAGGACAATGATCAGCCTAGGATCCATTTTATCTTCTTGTGTAAGCATGTCCATTGGGACACCGCCGGTTCTGTGTGGAACAACTCTGCGAGTGCTTAGCAACTGCTTTCCAAAGTCAAGAGTGCTGTGATTTTCTTCTACAAAGAAGGTCCTGAGCTGTTGCTTTTGTGATCACGCTGGGTTTTTTCTTACCTGCATGAGGGGAGCAGCTTCAGGAACCAGGCATCTTGTATTTTTGCTCTTGCACAACCTAAAATTGACCAAGAGAGTTTTGAATAGAAAGAATGAGCTGGTTGGCCAGCCGAGACCTTTTAGTCTGTTTGAGCAGAGGAGTTATCAGGACCACATTTGAAATGGAAGCAATCCAAATGGCCAGGGCTAGAGGACAAGTTCCCTGGAACATGGTGTGAGTACTGCAGGTTATACATTAACCTCTGGATTTAACATTCCTAGTGGAATTGTGAATTCTCTATTCTAGATATTTCAGTGAGCAGGGATCCACTTTGCCATGTTCTAAGGCCATTTAAAGCCACCTCTGCCTCCCAGGCATCATTTACAGCATGGATAAGGACAGGCTTCAAGATGAGCTGCGCATTTTTAGAGGTAAGCCCTCTTCCTTCCCTTCCATCCAATAGCTCAGGAATGGGAGGGAAGAGAGAAACGGGTCTCTGGACCAGATGAGTGGTTAGTCATGGGATAAGAGGAATGGTCCTCTCATGGATCAGTAGCTGGTTAAAAGATAGGAAACAAAAGGTAGGAATAAATGGTCAATTTTCAAAGTGGTGAGCAGTAAATAACGGGGTCCCCCAGGGATCTGTACTGGAGTCAGTGCTGTGCAACATATTCATAAATGCTCTGGAAATGGAGGTAAATAGTGAGGTGGCAAAGTTTGCAGAGGATACAAAATGACTCAAGATAGGTCAAAAACTGACTGGGAAGAGACACAAAGGGATCTCACAGAACTGGCTGACTGGGCAGGAAAATGGCAGATGAAATTCATTGTTGATCAGTGCAAAGTAATGCACATCGCAGAACAGAATCCCAATTATCCATACAAAATGATGAGGTGTAAATTAGCTCTTACTATTCAGGAATGAGATCTTGGAGTCACTGTGGGGAGTTCTCTGAAAACATCTGCTCAATGTACAGCGGCAGTCGAAAAAGGTAACAGGATGTTAGGAACCATTAGCAAAGGGATAGATAATAAGGCAGAAAATATAATGCCACTATATAAATCAATAGTATGTCCAGACCTTGAATACTGCATGCAATTCTGGTTGCCCCATCCCAAAAAGGATATATTAGAATTGTAAAAAGTGCAGAGAAGAGCAACAAACATGATTAGGAGTATGGAACAGCTTCCATATGAAAACAGATTTAAAAGCGTGGGACTGTTCAGCTTAGAAAATAAATGACTAATGGGGGACAGGGGGATATGATAGAGGTCTATCCAATCATGAATGGTGTGGAGAAAATGAGAAAGTGTTATTTATCCCTTCATGTAACACAAGAACTAGGGCTCACCCAATGAAAGTAATAGGCAGCGGGTTTAAAACAAACATAAGTACTTCTTCATACAACACACAGTCAGCTGTGGAATTCATTGTCAGGGGGTGTTGTGAAGGCCAAATGTATAACTGGGTTAAAAAAAGCATTAGATAAGTTCATGGAGGATAGGTCCATTGGTGGCTATTAGGCAAGATGGCCGGGAGACAACCCCAGTGTTCTGGGTGTCCCTGAACCTCTGACTGCCAGAAGCTGGGACTGGACGATGGGGTGGATCACTTGATAATTGCCCTGTTCTGTTCACTCCTTCTGAAACACCTGGCACTGGCCACCATCAGAAGACAGGACACTGGGCTAGGTGGACCATTGGTGTGACTCAGTCTGGCGGTTCTTAGGAGTCTGCGCTCTCTGCTGCTGCTGAATGGAAGTCTTTCCTCACCCTGACCTGCGAGAAGGGAGATGAGCGTCTCTGGCCAATTCAGTCTTTGACCTCTCTGCTCTGACAGGCAGGCTAATTAGTGCTAATTGTGCCGGGCGGTTTGGAACGAGGATGCTGGCCCTGCTGGGAGCTGTATTTTATGCTTTTCAATGAAAGGGAAATAGTCTGTTGGCAGGTGAGAGAAGGAAGTGGCCTTTCTCCCACTGTAGAGATGTTACTGCTTTGAATTACGACTCATGGGCCCTGGTATTCTGAAAGGACTCACGAGTGTCTGAGTTGAGAGGCCTCAGAGGGGCTGGGTTGTTAAGCACTCAGCATTGTCTGAAAACCGGAGTCCCCCTTAAGTTGTCTTAAACTGGGCACGACGTCCAGAATGTGCAGCCCCCCTCCAAAGGCTGAGTCACGGGCCTAATTTCCCTGGGATGAATTTGGAATGTTTGTTAAACATCAATTAATGATGGCGGGGCGGGGGAGAAATAATCCTCTAGAGGGCACGTGCTGAACAAAACTGTAACCCTAGATACTTGGTCACAGTCGGAACGGAAGCGTAAACCCTTCCGTTGTTCGTGATTATTACCGGCCATTATAAGCACGTTACTCACGAGAGGTGTGTCTGGTGGATGGTTAGAAGCTTGTAAGCTCTTTGGGGCAGGGCATGTCTCTCTGTTCTGGGTTTGTACAGCGCCTAGCGCAATGGGGCCCTGATACATGACTGGGGCTCCTAGGCGACACCATAACACACCGAATAAATAACAGACAGTGCCCAGCACACTGGGGTCCTGATCCAGGATCGGGGCTCCCGGACACTACCGCAGTGTGGTTAAGAAGAGAAACCTGATAGATAGCTGTAAGTTGTAGTTATAAACGCCCTATCGACCTCTCTACCAAGCGATTAACCATCTGATTTAGGGTTAATCATTTATTAACCCTTTATAAACCATGAATGGGACCAGACTGCCGCCGAGCCTGTCAATCTGTGACCCTTCGCAATCTTTCTTCTGTTCTAAAGACAGAAACTTCCTCCGGCAGAAGCTGAGATCCTCCCTCACGGTCTACGTGCTGCTGGCGCTTTCTTACCTGCTGATCATCATCCTGTTTGCGGTGTCACTCTCCAGAGGTACCGTGCGTGGGGCCTTCGGGAGCTGAAACGCTTCACGTCATTCACGAGGAAGGACGTTGGGGGGACTCAGAGAGACGGGGGGTCTGTGTGCTCAGAAGCCCTGGGGTCAAACCCTGATACTGGCTCCTTCTGTGTCCTTGTTCGTCTTTATCTTACCAGCAGCAAAGAGCTCACCCAAGACTCCCGCTACGCTGGGTGCTGCGTGGACACACAGGGAGCCAGCCCCTGCCTTGCAGTCTAAACCGACACGGGGTGGGAGGGGAAACAGGTGCAGAGAGGGGAAGCAACTGCCCAGGCTCCCCCAGCAGGCCGGGGTGGAGCTGGGAATAGAATCCAGTCTCCTGAGTGCCACCCTGTCCCCTGCCTGTCCACCTCGGGAGCGGGGCCCTCGCCCTCTCCATGTCTCTCTTTCTCGCCAGCTGCGAAGTGGGGGTGGCACTGTATGTTGTTCTCTACCTGGCGTGGGGAGGCAGGTGAAGTGGCTTTGAAGGTGTGGCACTCCAGCTAAATTAAAGCCTTGCTCAGAGGGAGCCTGGTGGGCTGAGAAGGGGGCGGGGGGTGATAAATTAGGTCAAACTCGTTTAACCCTTCCACTGCCTCACACTGAGGTCTTGTTACGGGGGGTGTTCTGCCGGACATAGCTGGCATGTTGCGCACTAGCAAGAGGGTTACTACGTCAGCACTCACCAGCCCAAAAGGGAGCCACCTCCTAGCCGCCTTGGTCATACGGAGCGTGGCCATAACCCCAGGGCCAGGCGGATCCTCAGAGCTTCATGTTAGGACTTTTCTGTGCTTGGATTTTTGCATGGATGTTGTGCAAAGCTCTAGTCACCTTTCACACCAGCACCACTACGACAGCCTAGCTACCCTAGTGCCCCAACTCTAGGGGACAAACCCTTGGAAAGACCCGCCGCAGCCTTTGCAAAGCCGCCTGCCCCTTTCTCCCCTGGTGCCTTTGGTTTAGGTCACGGTTGCTTGGAATTTCTGGTGCCCAGTGGGGATTGTCTAATGGCAGTTTTTTTCTTTGTATCCCAACGTGTTTTTGTTTCCCACCAAACCTGTTAAATCCTGCTTCCTATTTCAGGCTGAACCAGGTTGTAAACCCGGGAGAATTCGTGCATTAAGGGGCCCAGATCACCTTGCCCTGTGATTGGCTGTAAGGGCATGGTTTTGGCTTTCCCCATGGATTAAATAAGCCTGTTTGGAAGGTGTTTCTAGCACATGCTGCAAGTGCTGGTGAACTCACTGGGTAAAGGGTGTTGAAACTCAGAGGACTCAATGCCACTCAGAGATAACAGGGTGGCAGCAGGGTCAGATAACCTGGCGTGTGTTCTCTCTCTCCCTCTCCCCCTCCCCTGATTTTAGTTTCAATGCTCTCTTCACAACTTAATGAAGTGCGCAATGAGCTGAAACGGAATAATTCCAGCAGAGATTTCAAACGTAAGTACAGGGCACTGCCCTATGCCCCTCTCCCCCCCGGCTCCCCCCCAGCTCCTGGCTCCTGCTGCCTCTGCTGTGTCCTCCCTATGATACACTGCCCCTGCAGGAGCCTCTTCCTTCCCATTTCCTCTTCCCTCCCCTGCCCTCTGCTCTGCCCACCTCCCTGGGTTGCCCTGGCTCCTTCTGGCCACAGCTGCTGCTCCCTGCTGTGATCATGACATTGCAGGGTATCTGTTCAGTCTCTAGCACCAGGGATCCTTGTTGTAAGGTCCCCTAGCAGCAATTTAGGGCATTACCTCTTCTGATTTTCCTTGGCTCACTTCATCCTGCACACGGGATCCCGGCTTCTGAGCTATTTATTTGCTTTGGAGCCTGGGCCCTAGCTTTCTTCTATTTGTTAGGCAGAAGCAAACCCCTGTAGTATTGTGACTGGACAGTTCCAGCAATAACCACTGCCTTGGAAGTCAGGTCCCAGCAGAGCTGGGGCCGTGCTGTCATTTCCACCCGGGGCAGGGTAGACCTGCCCCAGTTGGTGTCTCTGACTCAGCTAGTCCCTCCCTTTTCCAGTGTTCCCGTGCGGACCTGAGGCCCGGGAATGGGAATACTTCAGCGGGAAATGTTACTACTTCTCCTTGCATCAGACATCTTGGCAGAGGGCGAAGGTGCTGTGCGGGACGGAGCATTCGCGCCTGGCCATCATTAACAGCCGCGCCAAGCAGGTAAAGACGAGTGAGTCTGGATGGAAAACCCCTGAGCTCCTTTCTCGTGGCTTGCCTTCTCTCAAGGCCTCTCTGTCATTCCCGCATTCCTCTGTTGTGGGGGGCCAGTGGGAATTGAACGTGGCAGCGCCACCTCTGAAAGCCCAGGCTTCGACCGCTTGAGCTGAAGGAGCAACTCCATTAGCTGTCCTAAGCTTTGGTGCTCTTTGTGCCAGCCACACCAAGGGGACGTGAGACCCTGGCCTTGTGTGGTCCAGGCTCCGTTACGGGTCCCTGGGTGTATGTAATGGCAGAGCCCTGTGGGGTGTGTTACACATCGAACAGACACGGCTCCACCAGCCCCGCTTCTGCTGTGATGCAAATGAAGAGTAAAATTGCGCTGACCCTGGTCAAGGAGATGACTCTGTGCTTCCTCCCCTACCCCCCTTCCTGCCGCAGAATTTTATCATGTACAGGACACGCAACCAGCGCTTCTGGATTGGCCTGTCAGACCAGAACTCGGAAGGGGTGTGGAAATGGATTGACGGGAGCGACTCCACACCCGGTTTCACGTGAGTGCTATCACCAGAAGGCGTGGGGCTGGGCCACCTCGGGGTAAAATCAGGTCGTGGGACGCCGCATGGGGCATTGATGTCCATTTTCCGTGGTGTGTGAGGCTGATGGTTTTCACCGGCAATGGGCCTACGCTTCAGTCTCTGAGCCAAGCGTCCCCCTAACTCCAGGAAACACCGGCTTCAAATCCCCATTGTGTGTGGCTCGGGCCCACCTCCAGCTTTGACCCCGCTCTGTCCCCTGCACCCCGTTCCTGCCACTCCAGCTTTGACCCCGCTGTGTTTAGGTACTGGAAGGAGGGGGAGCCCAACGACAGCGACCACAACGAGGACTGTGCGCACGTCTGGACCTACGGGGAGTGGAACGACGTGCATTGCACGTACGAGTGCTACTACATCTGTGAAAAGCCCGCACCGCCGTGAGCAGAGACCGGACCAAAGCTACCTCCCTGCCACACCGCCTGGACCGGCAGGTCAGTGCAGCGACCCAGCGCTGCCTCCTGGTGGTGACAGAGACACAAGCCAAGGTCCGGTACTTTGAGGCTGCAAACATCATACTAATCTTTTTACTTTCCTCCACTCTTTTGTTTTTAATTTATATTCCCTTTATCTTTGTGTCCATTTCCTGTCAGCCCCTCCATGGGTCTCTCTCAGCCGTGGGCTCAATACCCTGGGGAGGACCCAGAATGGACTTCCAATGCTAAAAGTCTGCACCTCTACAGCATGAGCCTGGGTCTGATCAAAAATGGTTTCAAAGATATTATTGAAAAGTTGCCTTCTTGCAACCAAATTTTAAAAATGAGTTTTCAAAATGTTCAAAGTGTTACTCCCCCGCTTCATGCCACTACATGAAAAAAAAGAGGGGGAAAGGGGAAAAATTTGAAACCAAAAATTTTGGGTAAAAAATTCATTTTTTGGAAAAAATGAAAACACGTTGTGAAGTTTTCAAAAATAACCAAATTTTCAAAATCCATCCCACCCCCTCACCCCCAAATTGCATCTGTTTTCATTTTTCAATCAGCTCTGGCTGTAACAGACTCGCGCCCTCCGTGGGTTGAGCACCCCAGTAACATCCGCAGACTTGTGGGTCACGCGTGGATGCACTTGGAAAGTGACAGGAAAACAAGGTGCAGTGTCTGCTGAAAACCACAAGAGGCTGCAGTGGGATCTGGGCCCTCCCTCTTTTTAGCAGGTGGCATAATGAGAGCACAGGGCAAAGTTTGATGCAATCAGGGGGAAAGAAGCCAATTTAGGATCAATAAGAGCAAACACAGATTTATCCAATGTGTGATTCCCTGCCCTCAGTCACTAGGTACGCGGTGTGCCAGTTAATAGCATTTATAGCCATCTCAGCAAGATCTGATCATGGGGTTAGAGGAATCATAGTGGGGATTAGGAAGAAATGCTTTCCCTCTGTAGAGCTAGTCGTATTGGTAGAGGGGAGGGTGGGATTTTCCTCTGAAGCAATGAGCAATGGCCACTACCGGAATAGCTGGACCAGTGGTATGAGATGGGGGTGATCCCAGACTAGCTGGGGCAGTGGCCCTCTCGGATGTGAATCCTCTAATGCTCAGAGTTAATGGCCACATCTGAAGCTCCGTTCGCTTCTGTGGATTTATTAACTCCACAGCTCCCTAGGTGCTGCAACTAGGGGTGCTCCCACACCCCCTGCACAACTCTGAGGCTCTTCCCCCACCCTCCAAACCCTGGCGCTGTTTCTCCCAGGAATTCTCTCTCTGTGGCATGTGACTCTCATATTCCCTGGGGTCAGATAATTCTGGTGGTCGGGAAAGTCTCCAGCGAGGGATGGTGACAGATACGTCTCTCTGCATCAGACATGATTTGGTTCAGCTGAAGCTGGTCTGGAAATTATTTCCCTGTGAAAAACTTCATTTTTGTCAACATTTGTCTTTGAAAAATTTGGGGGGAGTTATTGAAACCCCCCCAAAAATAATTGTTTTTCAGCCAACAAAAAACAAACACTTTCCATTTATAACCAAATGATTTCATCTGCACATCCCTCCCCACAAAAAAATATTGAAAAAAGATTTCTTGGAAGATAATGTCCATTTTGTCAAAAAAAAAAAGCCATTTTCCACCCAAAAACAAAACTCTTGATGGAAAATTGACAACCAGCTGTAGTTACAACCTGCAGGCACCAGATGGTGCCCTTCGGCCCACAGCAGGGCGCTCTAAATGGAAAGTTGTACAGTACTCAGCATAAAGCCAGCTTCCTTTGCTGTCTCCTGCGCTTTCTGTCCTTTCTTCATTGTACACTAAAAAAAGGAAATTGAACAGGCTGCAAATTGCAGGCCTAACAGTAAACTGTTTGGCTGTGGGGGTGCTGCTGCCCTGCCACCCCTGAGCACTGTCGTGATAATAAATAATTAATACTACCTAGCTCTTCTCCTCAATCAGTCTACAAAGGAGGCGACTCATTATTCCCATTTTACAGACCTGCACTGTACATCCCCTTAGCTCTCAGCACTTACAGCAGCTTACATGGGGTTATTACGTTCCTAATAAAAACAGCCGTAGGACAAGCCGTTGCTCTCGAGTTGGAAGTGAAATGGGTGATGTTGAATTCAGAGCCCCTGGTGCTCTGATTTGCAAAGGGGCTGAGCACCCAGCAGTCCCATTGACCTTGCAGATCAGACCTCCCCTGTCTGGATTAGGAGGACGCACGCACATGAGGTAAGAGTGGCGCTAACACGCACTGTTCCCTCTAAGCTGTGCGCGTGTGCGCGCGCACACAGATCCTAAACCCCGCACACACAGCGAAACACCACGCGCACAAAAATTTGCACAGAATAAACTTTTTGCGCACATGGCCTGTCAAAAATTAGAGGGAACATTGCTAACACAGTTTATTAGGTGTGTTACGCAAGCGCCTCGGTGCCCCACGCAGGACCAGGACTCCCGTGTGCTGGGCGCTGAACAAAAGATTCTTGTGTGCAAAACAAATGAATAATCTCCAACGTACAAAGATACCTAGGGCCCAAGCCGGTATTTCTGGGGAAGCTCTGGGGCTGGATTCTCCTGTCACGTACCCTGGCATAAATCTGAGCAGCTAAGACAGGGCCTAGAGACCCATTGTGCTAGGCGCTGAACAAGCCCAGAGTGAGAGAGAGCCCCAGAGGCAGGCTGGGGCGGTGTCCCGCTCTTCTGTGTACCATGGTAGCAGGGCCCCCTCGCGCTGCGCCTGACACGGTCCCTGCTCTGCAGAGCTCGAAGTCTAAAGAGGCAAGTCAGAAACCAAGGCCCAGAGAAAGGAGGCCAACGTCACGCAGGAGGTCAGAGGCAGAGCTGGGAATTGAACTCAGGTCTCCTGGCGCTGCCCAGTGCCCCAGCCATTAAACCCGGCCTTCCTCCGAGAGGCCCCTGGAGTGGAGCTAGGTTCTAATCCTGCCTGGGGCGCAGGCCGCTGTTGTCAAGGCTCAAGTGCCAGGGCGGAGCCTTCTCCTGGAGCAAGACTATTGCAGGCGAGTCTGTCCCCTTGTTCCTGTTGGCGTTTGAGAGTAAAAGCGACCCGTGGGTTGTGCCTTGCCGTGGCCGACCCTGAGCGCAGGGAGAACCACGCCGTCCAAGGCGTGCGGAATAGCGGGGATGGACACCAAGGGGACAGCCACTTTCTACATCCCTTAGCTTGGTTGGGGTTGGGGAGGATGCTTGCTTTTGGGGCTCTGTGCACATGTTAAGTAGCCAGGCAGCTGCTCCAGCCCCAGGGGGCCAATGTGCTCTTCCTCTGCATTTCATTGGCGGACAGTGTTCGCCAGAGAGTTTATAGGGGTGAGTCCCCAGAAGGCTGGGGATTGGGAGGTGCCATTGTCAGAGTCACCAAGCAGCACAGGGCTTCGCCCTGCCTGTACACAGGTGGGACCTCACCTCGCTCTGAGGTCTCCACCCTCTAATGTACTGCGGCCTTCAGTGAGTCAATCTGCCTCTGTCTCTTCGAGGTGGAGTGAGGGTGCCCGGGAAGCCGGGGCCCGTTGTTACTCTGGCAGGGGCTAGCACGAGTAGGTGGGACTGGATGGAGAATGCTGAGGTTCCCCCCACACTACATCGCTCACGGGGCGGAGAGGGCCCTGTTCAGCGAGGGGAAGCGGGCTGCGCTTCCCGCCTTCCCCCGAGTCTCCCCCGGCAGCAGGGCCTTCCGCAGGGCCGCCATGACACGAGACTGATCACATGCTAGAAACCTCAGCGCCTTCATCTGGAGCGGCTGCCTGGGGAGAGGTTTTGCCAAGAAGCTGCTGCACTCCGAGGCCTGGCAACAACATACATTGCAACTGCCAGGGGAAGCGGACTAGGAAAGGCCGTGGGTGGAACTCTAGCCAGAGGGACTAGGAAAGTACCTGGGGGCTAGAGCGATTCCGAGAACGGGCAGGATCGGCCGTGACAAGTTACCAAAGAAACGGGGGCAAATTTCACCCAAACTTTTGGGGGAAATTTTCAAAAAAACAAAACTCAAAACAATTCCGGTGGGTTTTTGGTCCTGGTCCACCCTGCCTCCCCACTCAAAACAGGAGGGAGAGAATGAGAAAACACACACACACACTCTCTCTCTCTCACACACACACACACACACACTTTTTAAATTAAAAGATGGGGAGAAAATGTCTGAGGAGGGCAGCCGAGGTCTCCCAGGGCCAGCCTTGGCTGAGCACAGGTGGGAGGGGGGGATTGTGGGCTGGGGTCCCTGCTGCACCCTGGACAAGCTGCCCGGGGTGCACGGCCCAAGGGACACGTCAGGGTCTTGGTCCCAGGGTGGAGAGCCCCTAAGGAGAGTCACACACCTGGTGCACTAGGACAGCCTCAGGCAGGGCAGGCCCCCCAGCTCCCTCTGCTGGGCAGGTGCAGGCCCCCCCAACCCGGCCTGGGCAGCAGGCTGGGGCAGAGACCCAGGGCTGCGAGGTTACTTCTCTACCCGAAATAAGGGCTCCAGTAAGGAGGCCTCGTGCACCCTGAGGCCTCTAACATGCCCCCCCAGCCAGTTGCAGCCCCACCCCCACCCACCTGCTCCCCTGAGAGGGTCCCAGGGCCCCTGATTATATCCCAGGTAAAACCACAATCCATGAAACAGAGAGAAGGGTCTCTGGGGAGTGTGTGTGTGGCGGGGGGAAAGAATTTGAGGGGGCACGATGGGGCAAGGTCCAGGGGGCATACAGGGGGGTCGCAGGGAGCAGGGTGGGGCTGGTTCTGGGCTGTCCTGCTGTTGTGAATTTTCTTCAGGTTTTTCGTGTGTGAAAAATTTGGCAAGAAAAACCATGGAGCCTCCCAGCCACTTCCTGGCACCCCCCCCCCATCCCCCCGGCACATCCCCCTTCATCCCTCCACCCCACCCCCTTCATCCCCCCATGCCCAGCCCCCACCCTCCTCCATCCCCTGACCCCCACTGACCCCCACCTTCACTGCTCAGCCCCCCAGCCCAGGCACGAGGGAGGGGTCCGCATCCCCCCGCCCTCCCCCAGTTCTGGTCTGAGCCCAGCCGGGCCTGCGGCGGCTACTAGCGAGAACCAGGCCGTGGGGGTGAATGTGGCTGCGCCTTAAACACCCCGGAGCCAAGATGGGGGGATGCGCCCCTGACCCCCCTCGCTGGGCTGCCCGGGTCCCCCCCGCCCTTCCCCGCTCCGAGCCTCCCCCACAGGACGGGGGTCCCGGGACCCGCTGCGGGGCCGGTTCCCCATCGGTTCTTGTCTCTGCCCTGTGAAGAATAGATCCGGTTTGGGGCAATTAAGGGGGGGGGGTGAGTGTAGATCTGGTTTGGGGCAGTTAATGGGGGGGTGTAGATCCTGTTTGGGGCAGTTAATGGGGGGGGTGAGTGTAGATCCCGTTTGGGGCAGTTACTGCAGGGGGGTGTGTGAGTGTAGATCCCGTTTGGGGCAGTTAATGGGGGGGGTGAGTGTATATCCCGTTTGGGGCAGTTGATTGGGTGGGGTGAGTTTAGATCCGGTTTGGGGTAGTTGATTGGGGAGGGGGGTAGATCCGGTTTGGGGCAGTTAATGCGGGGGGGGGTGAGTTTAGATCCGGTTTGGGGTAGTTGATTGGGGATGGGGTAGATCCGGTTTGGGGCAGTTAATGCGGGGGGTGGGGTGAGTTTAGATCCGGTTTGGGGTAGTTGATTGGGGATGGGGTAGATCCGGTTTGGGGCAGTTAATGCGGGGGGGGGGTGAGTTTAGATCCGGTTTGGGGTAGTTGATTGGGGAGGGGGGTAGATCCGGTTTGGGGCAGTTAATGCGGGGGGGGGGGGGTGAGTGTAGATCCGGTTTGGGGTAGTTGATTGGGGGGTGTAGATCCGGTTTGGGGTAGTTGATTGGGTGGGGTGAGTGTAGATCCGGTTTGGGGTAGTTGATTGGGGGGTGTAGATCCGGTTTGGGGTAGTTGATGGGGGGGGGTGTAGATCCGGTTTGGGGTAGTTGATTGGGGGGGTGTAGATCCGGTTTGGGGTAGTTGATTGGGGGGTGTAGATCCGGTTTGGGGTAGTTGATTGGGGGGGTGTAGATCCGGTTTGGGGTAGTTGATTGGGGGGGTGTAGATCCGGTTTGGGGTAGTTGATTGGGGGGGGTGTAGATCCGGTTTGGGGTAGTTGATTGGGGGGGTGTAGATCCGGTTTGGGGTAGTTGATTGGGGGGTGTAGATCCGGTTTGGGGTAGTTGATTGGGGGGGGTAGATCCGGTTTGGGGTAGTTGATGGGGGGGTAGATCCGGTTTGGGGTAGTTAATGGGGGGGGGGTGAGTTTAGATCCGGTTTGGGGTAGTTGATTGGGGGGGGTGTAGATCCGGTTTGGGGTAGTTGATTGGGGGGGTGTAGATCCGGTTTGGGGTAGTTGATTGGGGGGGTGTAGATCCGGTTTGGGGTAGTTGATTGGGGGGTGTAGATCCGGTTTGGGGTAGTTGATTGGGGGGGGGTGTAGATCCGGTTTGGGGTAGTTGATTGGGGGGGGTAGATCCGGTTTGGGGTAGTTGATGGGGGGGTAGATCCGGTTTGGGGTAGTTAATGGGGGGGGGTGAGTTTAGATCCGGTTTGGGGTAGTTGATTGGGGGGTGTTTAGATCCGGTTTGGGGTAGTTGATTGGGGGGGTGTAGATCCGGTTTGGGGTAGTTGATGGGGGGGTGTAGATCCGGTTTGGGGTAGTTGATGGGGGGGGGGTAGATCCGGTTTGGGGTAGTTGATGGGGGGGGTGTAGATCCGGTTTGGGGTAGTTGATGGGGGGGGTGTAGATCCGGTTTGGGGTAGTTGATGGGGGGGGTAGATCCGGTTTGGGGTAGTTGATGGGGGGTGTAGATCCGGTTTGGGGTAGTTGATGGGGGGGTAGATCCGGTTTGGGGTAGTTAATGGGGGGGGGTGAGTTTAGATCCGGTTTGGGGTAGTTGATTGGGGGGGTGTAGATCCGGTTTGGGGTAGTTGATTGGGGGGGTAGATCCGGTTTGGGGTAGTTGATGGGGGGGGTAGATCCGGTTTGGGGTAGTTGATTGGGGGGGTGTAGATCCGGTTTGGGGTAGTTGATTGGGGGGTGTAGATCCGGTTTGGGGTAGTTGATTGGGGGGGTAGATCCGGTTTGGGGTAGTTGATGGGGGGGGGTAGATCCGGTTTGGGGTAGTTGATGGGGGGGGTAGATCCGGTTTGGGGTAGTTGATTGGGGGGGGGGGTAGATCCGGTTTGGGGTAGTTGATTGGGGGGGTGTAGATCCGGTTTGGGGTAGTTGATTGGGGGGTGTAGATCCGGTTTGGGGTAGTTGATTGGGGGGGTAGATCCGGTTTGGGGTAGTTGATGGGGGGGGGTAGATCCGGTTTGGGGTAGTTGATGGGGGGGGTAGATCCGGTTTGGGGTAGTTGATGGGGGGGGTAGATCCGGTTTGGGGCACTTACAGTTGGTGGGGGCACTTCCACCTTTTCATGTTTCTCTGAATGTATCAATATCTGCTCACTCACTGTGTGTTCCCTTCCATGCGTCTGACGAAGCGGGCTGTAGCCCAGGAAAGCTTCTGCTGAAATAAATGTGTTCGTCTCTAGGGTGCCACAAGTAATCCTGTTCCTTCAGCTCGGTTTGTTACACAAATCGGATTAACCCGAGCCCAGCGGATCCGGCCTGTAACGACCGCCGCAAATCGCCCGGCGGCGGTGCTCGTGGGGGGATCCTGCCCCTCGCCCCTCCAGCAGCTGCGGCGAGAGCCAGCCACGGAGCAGGGCCGCGCCGTCTGTGCCCTGAGACACCCCCACGGGTCGCGGTCACGCGTGGGGTCTGTCACAGACACTCAGCCCCCTCACCCCGCCTGGCCTGGCTCTCCACAGGTGCCGGCTCTTAGCCCCGGGCCCCGGCCCGCTCCCTGGCTGCTCGCTGCGGGTGACTCCCCAGGCCCGGATATGGCCCTGTCGCCCTGTAACGCCCGGCGGGAGCTGGTGCAGTTGCTCCGCTGTGACCCCACAATCCGACGGGGACCGCAGCCCGGCCCCTGGCCCGGGACTTTCCCCTGGAACCCACAACCAAACGCCTGGTCTGGGCCTGCCCCGGTCTCTATAGACTGGCTGCCGGTCTGTATAACTCGACCCCTGGCTTCTCCCTCCCTCTTGGCCTGGCCAGAGCCCCACTTCCACCGCGGATCCTTCACCCTCCTGCCCGCCCCGGAGCAGATCTGCGCTCGGGTCTCCTCCAGCCATTAACCCCGCTCGCTCCGGCTTCACTTCGAATTCATGCGTGTGATCGATCTCCTCGGACCGATAGGAAACGCCCCGCCCCGGAACAGCCCTTTAAAAACTCCTTGAATGCGGGTCTCCCTCTTGCCCCCCGCGGAGCCCGGGCCCCGGGGGCTGCGGAGGCGGGTGGGTGAGGCTCGCTGGGGACCCTCGCTCGCTCTGGGGGTGGGGGCGAGGCGGAGGCGGAGGCGGACGGGGCCCGGGGAAGCCCTGGCAGCCCGAGCCGGGCGCTGGGCATGGGCTTGTGTCCGGGAGCAGCAGCGCGACTTTCTCCCCCGGATCCTGGCCGCAGACAATAGGAGCCCCCCGCCCCCCAGCAGCCGGCGCGGCGCCTGGTAGGTGTCGAGATTTTTGTCTGTTCTCCTCCCCGCGTCGCCGCGCCCGGGGGTGGGTGCACGGGCCGGGGGGGGGGGGGGGGTCTCAGCTCGGAGGGACCAACTTATCCATGGTGTAGAGAGACCCGGGGACCCAGCTCCCCTCCTGGCCGGGCGCATCCCCCACTTTCCCTGCGGTGCGTGGGCGTCCCTGGCGCTTAATTGTGGGCTGCAGCCCCCGCCCCGGCTCAGCGGTGAGGGGCGCTAGCCAGCTCCGTGCTCTGCCCGTCCATCCCCGGCAGGTTCCGGGCTCTTTGCGGAGCGCGGGGGGATCTCTGCTGGGGGGGAGGCGGGGGCGCTGCCCTGCAGGAGAACCGGGTGCAAATCTGCCCACGCGGGCGGAGCAGCCCCGAGCTCCCGGCTCCACGGAAGAGCAGAACCTCCCCTGGACGTGGGGCGAGCCAGGATCTCCCCCCCCCCGCTATCAGCGCTCCGGGGTCCCACCTGCGCCCGGGGAGCCGGGACAAAGCCGGGCTCGCCGGCGGAACCCGGACCCGCCGCGCGGCCAGAGCCCCCGCCAGCGGGCAGCGACCCGCCCCGGGCTGCGGGCAGGTCCCCAAGAACCGAACGGAGCCGAGCCGGGACCGAACCGGGGGTTCGGCCGCTGACACCGGGCGGGCTCGTTAGCGCCGGGAGCCCGGGGCTCGCCCCGAAATCACTGCGGCGACAAGCGAACCCCGCGGGGCCGGGCCCGGGCCCGGGAAGGCGCCGCACGGAGGACACCAAAGCGCCGGGGGCTGGGGAACTAGCCCGAGAAACTAACGAAATTTCGTTGGTTCCGATTCCGCGGCCCCGGCCCGGCCCCGCTCTCCGGAGAGCGGCGGCGGCGGACCGAAGGGAAGGACGCGCCCGCAGGTGAATGCGGCTCGCGGGAGCGGGGCTCGGGGCCGGGGGGCGGCCGGGGGGCTGCGGGGAATTGACCCGGCCGGGGCCGGCCGGGGGGAGCGGGCTGCGGGGTGCAGGGGCGGAGAATTCGTTGCGGGTCCATTCAAGCGGCTCCGCGGGGCTCGCTCGACCCAGCGGCGCCGGGCGGGTCGCGAACCAGAACCGGGGGCACCGAGCCGAGCCCCGCGCGACCCCGGCGGGGGAAGGAGGCGCCCGCGGGGCACTGCCCGCCCGGGATCGGGGTGGGTAAAAACCCTCCTCGGCTCCGGGGATTAAAGCAACAGGCGCGAAACGGGGGGTGGGATTCTCCCCGCCCCAGGGCTGGGGGCAAAGACCCCCGCGTCCGAGCCGGTAACCCGCCCCACTTCCTACCCCGTTATCTGCCCCATAACCCGCCCCACATCCTACCCCGTTACCCGCCCCCCGTTTAGCTCATCTTATCGCCCATTATTCCCCCCATAAGGAACCCATCCTGCCCCATAACTTGCCCCTGTAACCTACCCCACCAGCCACCCCGTCTTTCCCCCCGCCCCCCAATCTGCCCCATAACCCACCCGAGTTACTCCTCTATCTCCGGGGACGATCCATAGCTCGTGGGGGGGGGGCGAGCCGGGGTAACCCTGGGTGCTTCCCCCCACACGGCTCGGGGAGCCTGGATGTCGATAATGGTGGCGGGGGAGGTTCTTTATTGCCCAGAATAATGTAAAGAGACGAGGGGTTAATTTGAGCGGTGGGAGAAGGTGGGGGACAGACAGGGGGGCACGGGGAGGTGGGGGACAGACAAGAAGATTAGTGGCCAGACAGACGGGGGACAGGAGGTGCGGGGGTGACATGGGGGGCAGATGTAGGGGGAAATGTTGCTCTGTTGCAAAGGCCGGGGAAGGTGGGGCGCGCCCAGGACTCTGGGGCTAGGCTCCGCTGACCCCTCTCCTGGGGGTGTCTCCCGCTCCGGCTCAGCTCCCACCCCGGGAGGTTCCGCTGAGAAACCTCCAGCCCAGGGGATCTTCCTTCCCTGCCCCAGGTTCTCATGCCCCACCCCCCCGGTTACCGGACCGCTCCCCAGGCCAGGGCATCCCCTGCCGATACTAACCCAGTCTCTCCCCCCCCCAGGTCCGCCCCCAGCGCGGCTGGAGCATGAAGACGGAGGAGGCACCATCCTGTTTGCAGCAGGCCACCCCGGTGCTGGGCTTCGGTGAGTGTCCGCGTGGCCCGGGGAGCCGAGAGACCAACCCTGCTCCCCCGGGGGGGAGGGGGCTGGCTGGGTCGCACCCCGTCACTGCTGCCTGTCCGGCGCCCCCCCCGCCTCCCAGACCAGAGCTGTAGAGTAGAGCCGGGGCTTGTCTACACGGATCCCGTGTCTGTTGTTACTGCTCCACGCCGGGGCGGGCGGCAGCCGCCCTAGTTCCAGCGCCGCTGCGTGTCTACACACAAACCGGCGCTGAGAGATCGACGGGGGTCTGAGTTCACCCAACCGCTTGGTTTGGTGCGAGTCTGGGTGTGGGGGCTGAGCGTTTCCCACGAGAACTGAGGGATGCCGGTGCAGGGGAGGGCTCAGAGGAGGGACAGGAGAGTGAGGACAAGGGTAGAAAACCTGCCAGTGACAGATCAGTGATGGCAGGAGCATGAAACAGACTAACCCAAGCAAGTCTGAGGCTCCAAGCAGCTCCCGGCCCCCCACTTAGTATGACCCCCCAAGTACAGTTCGTTCTTTGGTGTGGAGTGTTGAACCGATGTCCCTGCCTTGTGTTGGTGGATTTTGTGGTTTGTGAAAATAATGCAATTCGTATTTGTTAGGGTGTGGGGGAGGGGCAAGGGGGGAGCCCCAAAATATTCCTGCTGGGGGCCCCAAAGGAGCTAATTCTGCCTCTGGATAGACTCCTCTAGGTAGCTTAACAAAGAGATGGTTAAGGGGTGACTTGATGGGAGTCCACCAGTATCTACTGGAGGGGCGGAAATGTGATCTAGAAGGCTCTTCACTCTGGGTGTAACTGGATCCAGTGGCTGGAAGTTGAGGCTAGACACATTCAGACTGGAAGCCAGGTGCACACTTTTAACAGGGAGGGTGATTAGCCATCGGAGCAACTTGCCAAGGGTTGTGGGGACTTTCCATCACTGGCCAGCTTTAAATTGAGATGGGATTTTCTAAAAGATCTACGCTACATCAAGCCCAGTTATTGGACCTGAAGCAGGAAATAATACAGGAAACTCCTGTGGCCTGTGTTACACAGAAAGTGAGACCAGATGACCATGTCCCTTCTGGCCTTGACTCTATGAATTAATTTGGTAAGGAATCAACAGACTTGCGTTGCAATGGGACACTTGAAAGCAGTTTGCCCTTTAAATGAATGCTGCACATTTTGCTGATTGGAACTCATTAGCCATCTCACCAGTTCCCCCCTCAGAACAGGAACAAGATTTTTAAAATCTCATGTTTTTAAACTCAAACTGCTACATTTTTCTACCCTTTAATTTTAAAACCTTGCAGTCCGTAGGATCCAAAATGTCAGAGGCTTGTTTACTTCCAGTTTCAAGTCCAGCCCCTTCTGAGGTGGCTGTTCCAGGGATTAGATATTCTACAGACAAGCAGCGTCCCAACTTACACCCTTCGCATCTTTTATCCTCCATCCCGCGATTGGATTGTTCTCTTTACGTTTTCTTAAATTATTGCTGGGCGCTTGGCCTCGTGCCTAACAAAACTCCAGGGGTGAATTACTGACTGTGCCCTCAGCTCTCCGGCTCACATGGCCCGTGACCGTGAGTCACTATACGGGCTGGCCATGGGCAGGGCTCTGTGGCATCCCACACGGGCTAATCCTTGGCAACAGACTCACTTGGTCATTTAATAATAGAACGTAAAGTGTGTTTTGAACAAGGAGGGGGAACCTCGCCAAATCTGCAGTTTTGTGACTCTCTTTAGTTCTCGTACCTTTCTTCTCCATTTAAATAGCTGTTCCTACTCCCTCCCCCAAAAAGCTATTTAAGTATTAAAGAACCCCCCCAAATCCCCTAACAGGGAACCTTGTGCTTTTTGTAAGGGGTTGCAGTCACCGCAAAACCCAACCACAGAAAGTTACACGCTATACAGCCAATGGGATAAAAACAGAGCTGGCCTGAAAACTTCCATTGAAACCCTTATTGGAAAGAAAACTGGGTTTTTGACTAAATGAAAGTGTATGTGGACAGCGTGTCCTTTCCACAGAAAACTTTTGCTTTTTGTCAAACAAACAAAAACACCAACCACCACCAACAGTTTTTGATGAAAAGTCAAATATTTCCATGGGAACAAAAATATCAGTTTTTTTCATCCGGTTCCAGACCAAGACTATGGGTCACATTTTCCGAGGAACCCAGCCTGGGCACTGTTGGAGTGGAGCTCTCTAGAAAATCTGGTCTTTATTTCGGTGCCTTGGTGGGAAATGAGCTCTCTTGAAAATCAGTCCCCAGCTGTGGGTGCTGAGCCCTTGGGAATCTAACCCTGGCAGCTACTTTTTTAATGAAAACTTTTCTTTCTCCCCCCTAAGTGGGACATGAACCCTTAGGTACATCTTCACTTCAGACTTATCTAAACCTGAGTTAATTCTGCGCCTAGCCTAGCTAGCAGCCACACAGCAATATGACACTGGAACGGTGTGATGGTTAGCAGCTGAGGAGCTGACAGGCCAGCCACTTTGAGTTACAAGTCCTGCCCTACTTGAGTGAAGGGGGTTTTGTGTGTGGACAGGACTCAAGCTAGGGGCAACTCTTGAGCTAATTCTGCAGTGAAGACAAGCCCCTACTGTCCCCTGCGTTTGAGCCAAGCTTTCAAATCCACAGTGTCTGTCAGTTCCAAATGAGGCAAAACAAGAGTCCCCAGCCCTAGGGACAGGTACGTATCGCAAACAGCCTGGCACATGCCCCTCCACAAAACAGGGAATCGCCCCTGACACCCCGTCCTCACTCCTGCTGCGCAAGCACTAAAGCTAGTGCCACAGCCTCACCCTGGGACCTTTCTTGTTCGTGTGGGTTTAGACCTGAGCCTGACCCCGCTGCTGCAGAGTGGTGTCCACGCTATCCCCAATCCCTTAGGCGTCTCTTTGAATATTTAGGGATAAGCAGCATTGGGCCCTGAGTCAGCGAAGCACGTACTTAATTGTAGGCACCTGCTTAAATCCGTCCCTGTTCAGCAATGTCGTTCTGCGCATGCTTCACTTTTTGGCACCTGCTTAGGGCTCACGGAAGTCAAATGGAACTTAAGCAGATGCCTACATTGAGCAGGTGCGTTAGAGCTCTGCTGGATTGAGGCCATAATGCTTCTCGGTGTCCATTGTGCCGTTTCACTGCGCTCTTGCAATCTGTCTGCTACTGAAGGGCTGCAGCTCCATCCTGCTTGCCTGGCAGTAGCCGATCCAGCAGCTCAGAGGACAGGGTAGCTGAACAGAGCTTTGTGGCTGCATTTCGTTGGTTTTTCTTCTAAAGGGGCATCGGGTCCTCTCTTCCAAGCTGGTTGAGTGTTTTGAATAAGGGAAAAGGTGTCTTCGAGTTAGACGAGCACAAAGCAAGCAATTGTAAAGATTTTTTTTTAACTTATTTGATTATTCAAAACACGAGCCCCTCCCCCCAAATGATAGCTCCTCCCCCCAACATTCTTTCCGGCTGCTAGGGCTCGGCCATTGCACCTGGAGTGAATTTGTCCTGACTGAATGTACTTACCTGTGAGGACAGCGCTGGCAGGCCCCATGCAGCAAAGGGGAGTGCTAGCAATAATGAGCTGGAGGGGGAGGGACCGTTATTAATTAATTTGATTACAGCAGCAGCCCCACTGTGTTCTAGACCCCTTCCATGCAGCATGGTCCCTGGCTCTAGGAGCTCGTCCTCTCAAGTCCCAGCCATACAATGCCAAGGTGCCGGTGCTTAATCTGTGCCAGGGCTGAGCCCCGGCACCTCTGGGCTTGGCAGTTCATAGTCCCAGCCCCTCTGGGCTTGCTGTGTCCATTCTGAACGTAAAAAAATGGTCTGATCCCTGGCACCTCTTTCCTTACAAATTAAGCTCGGCAGGGGTCTGCTCGCATCGTGCTCATTGCAGCATCAGAGACAGTGAACTCGGGCAACAAAGGTCATGGGACAAACCATGCGCTCATACTTCATCTAGTAAAAAAAAAATCACATCTCCCACTGCCATGCTCGAGAGCAGGGGTAGGCAGCCTATGGCACGGGTGCCGAAGGCGACACGCGAGCTGATTTTCAGTGGCACTCATGCTGCCCGGGTCCTGGCCACCGGTCTGGGAGGCTCTGCATTTTAATTTAATTTTAAATGAAGCTTCTTAAACATTTTTAAAACCTCATTTACTTTACATACAGCAATAGTTTAGTTATATATTAAAGACTTGAAGAAAGAGACCTTCTAAAACTGTTAAAACGTATCACTGGCACGCAAAACCTTCAATTCGAGTGAATAAATGAAGACTCGGCACACCACTTCTGAAAGGTTGCCGACCCCTGCCCGAGAGCCACTATCAAGTGGCTACGTTCTTACGGGCTTTACAATAGAACTGGATGACCTTTAGAGAGAATCGTTTTCGTGATGGGTATGACAGTAGTGCTGAAAGGTCCCAGCTGAGATCGGGACTCCATGTGCCGGGGGCGGCACACACAGGGAAAGCCCCATCTCTGCACAAAAGTGCTGCTTTAACTACCCGGGACTAACTATCGGGGATTAGCTGAAGCAGCACAACCCCCCTAATGGATGCAGTTATAACAATATAAATGTGTGTCCACAGGTGTAGCCGGGTCTAGGTTCTTACACCGGTTTCAGCACTGTGGTATCTGATCGCCTTCCCGTAGTGTGTTCAGCGATGCGACTGTCATCTGTCACTTATTTGGTCTCTTCTCCTCTTCCCTGGCAAAATGAGCACACTGACCCACATTGTTTCGGGAGCAGAGGTGCTGGAACTAGGGGTGCAGGGAGTGCTGCAGCACCCCCTGACTTGAAGCGGTTTCCATTATCTACAGGGTTTACAGTTTGGTTCCATGACTCTCCGCACCCCCACTATAAAAAGGGTTCCAGCCCCGCTGTTTGGGAGGGTGTGTTTACACCCCACGTGCACCTGTATTGCTGTGTGTTTGTTAGAGACATACACCTTGCACTGTTCCCCTAAGGGAAGGGGAGTAAGCTACCCTGGCCTAACTGTGTTCAGACAAGGAGTTGCACTGGTAGAACTCTATCAGGAAGAAGTCACACCCCTAACTGGCACACATAGCAGGTGTGGAGCAGACCTTGGTAAGAAAGAGTCCCACCCCCAAAGAGCCTGCGGGCTCAATAGACCAGACGGGAAGGGAAACGTCTTGCCACCATTCACAGCAGGGGATAGACCCGAGATCACTCGAGTCCCAGTACGATTTAGTGCTCACCCCACTAGGTCGTGCTGCCTCCATTACTCCATGGGCAAGATGTTTCCCTTTGGATGCTGAGGGGATGGGGGAGGGCTAATAGGGTTTGTTCCCCCCAGGGGTTAGTTCAGAATGGGTTTGAATCGGCGAGCTGCCCGGGGTTTGGCGTAGTTCTGAATGTCAGCTGATGCTGGCAGAACAGCACTAGGGGAGCCCTGCTCAGGAACGGATCGACCAGGCGGCTGGTTGCAGGAGCAGAGGCAGCAGGTCAGCTGGGGGAGCTGGCTCAGGTCCTAGTGAGTCTGAAGGTAAAATGTAACGGGCTAGAAAGTGGGGTGCGCGGCCACCTTCACTCATGATCCTCAGTCTCCCAAGGTGCCAACTACAGTAACAAGCGCCGATGAACCCAATTAATGTTACTGACTGTGACTGATCTCTCCTGCTCTTATGTAGCGATGATAAGGGTGCCCTTAAAGGCTAGTGATGGGCTTAGCGCTAAAGAGGATCCTAGCAGCTGCCTTGTCTGAGCTTGCTCAGAACTGTGCTGGGCTGAGCTCAAGCAAGTGCCGTTGACCATTTTGCTGCTGTATGTGGGTTTGACACTCACGAAAGGCTCTAGCTCTTGCTACAGCTACACATAAAGAAGGCAGAGGCACTTTGCCAATTGCCCCTCCACAGATTCCGAATGGCTCCCCTTTGCTCCGCTATTCCAGTCCTGCGCTTCCCACACACAGCTGTTCCGCTGCCCCTGAATCCTGACCCACAGTCCCCTGTTATTCCAGCCTTGGGCTCCTCCCACTAACTCTTCAGATGCCCCTCAATCCTGACCCACAGCTCTGCTGCTGTTCCAGCCCTGGCCTCTCCACAGGTGCACAGGGCTCTGTAGGGTTGTGCTGCTGAAATGCAATGAATGCTTAACTGTAATCACGTCTAGGCTCCTCTCATGTGGAGTCTGGTGAAAGGAAAGGGGGGAAGGATGAAGGAAGAGGCAGTGGGAGGGGCAAGAAATTGGGGTAAGACGAGCTGGAGGCAGGAGAGAGAGATACATACGAGAAAACATAAAGATTAAAGCGGGGGAGGGAACAGAAACAAAACACAAGCAGAGCAAGCCTGGGTGAGTAACGCTCCAGGAGAAACCAGAGGCAGGGGGCATTGCTTCCGAGAACTCTGATTCATGCCCCCAGCAGGGGCAGAAGCATTGGGGCAGCGTTTACAGTGTAGGTGGGAGGAATTATCCAGGGGCACAGACCTGGCAAAAATAAATACATACAAATAAATCAAGCCAGGTCACTTAGTGGAAACTTGTTGCAAATTAACTAAAGGTGTTAAACTGAAGTGGCTCAGTTACATTTAATTAAATCCCTGTGTGGATGCTGGTATTCAGAGTTAAAGTGATCTTAACTCAATTCACTTCGCTAAACCAAATTAAGGCCAGTTCCATTCTGAATAACAGCATCCATGCAGGGATTCGATGTGGTTTAACTAAGCCACTTCAAATTCACATCTTTAGTTCATTTGGATTAATTTTCCTGGATGTCTGTGTAGACAAGCCCTCGTCAAAGCTGCTGCTCCCAGATTATGGTTAGACTTCCCACGCACCCCTTTTCCAGACTACTTTAGGCACTGATCGGGGGAGATCCTGAACTGCTGGACTCCACCATACTGGCAGTAAAAGAGCTCAGGAGGCCAAGGAGAAGAACAGGGCTGTGTTTCTGTTAGCTTCCACTTTCCCAAACCATCCCAGCACTGATATTCCTCCATCAAATTCAGCTGCTCCCCCTACTCTCACTTCCCTCTCCCAGGCCACAAGAATATCTGCCCATCTTCTTCCATACTGGCAAGTACATGGCTTGGTGAGAGCCTAGTGGGGAGGCCGCTCCTGTTGGCAGAGGTTGTTGCTGTTGTAGTAAAGAATCCTGCTTAAGCAGCGAGATGCAGCAGGAAATGATTGTCTAACGGCAGAGGCTGGGACAGAGCCAAGGCAGAGTCAGGCCACGCAGGGTTAGGGCTCTCCTGGCACCTGCATTCGAATCACAACTACGGTTTGTTTCTATTGCAGTAACACCTAAGGGCCCCATTGTACAAACCAATAACATAGACCAGGCCGGGCCGCAGAGACTTCCCAGTCTAAGATATGATGCAAAATCTGTAAAGCACAGAGCCTGATTCTCCATTACCCTGCCCTGGGTTCTGTGATTTACCCCAGTGCAAGGACATGAGTGTAGAACGCAACCGTACTGAGAGAGTAACACTTTACACTGGAGAAACTGAAAGCATGAGGTGTGAGGGGCCAGGCCCCTGGATTCTAGCCTGGCTCATACATCATCAGAATTGTTAGAGTCAGTTGCTTGGGGAGGCTCTGTCCTCTGTCACACCTGTTGTAGATAACTGGGTTGTGACACTCTGCTGAGTGCCAGGCGCCTGCACAGGTGTTGCTGAGGGGCTGATTTGGCCCACAGAACCTTTATTCTTGGAGGACTGCCTGGCGTCCCTGCTTGCCTCTCAGCTCCCCCAGGTAGTGAGTTTTGCAAGGCTGGAAAATCAACTCTTCCCGTCTATTTCTGCAGACTGCCTAGGGGGGAGGGATAGCTCAGTGGTTTGAGCATTGGCCTGCTAAACCCAGGGTTGTGAGTTCAATCCTTGAGGGGGCCATTTAGGGATCTGGGGCAAAAATTGGGGATTGGTCCTGCTTTGAGCAGGGGGTTGGACTAGATGAGCTCCTAAGGTCCCTTCCAACCCTGAGATTCTATGATTCTAAATCACTCAGCCCACTTCCCCCGACGCTGTGCGCATAGCACCCCTTTCCAAAGCAGGGCTGCTTCGTGTCCCCAGAGGAGAGGGGCACAGAGCATCTCTGAGGAGGGAATTCTAGGGCCTTTCTTTGTTGGACACGCCAGTTCTCTCATGGCTGCGATATCACTAGAGCTCACATGGGATAAAACTCACCCAGACCAGGGCCCAGCGAGAGGCCTAGACAGCCCCTCCCCCTGCCACACACACAGCCCCCAACAGAAGGCCTAGCTCCCCACCCCTTGCCCACCATCAGGCCTGTCTCACCCTGGCAGGCCCCAGCAGGAGGCCCCAGCCCCACTGAAGCCCTTACAAAAGTGACTAGCTGGCACCTCTCCCACCCCCACGGCGGGCTCGGGGTGAGCTCTGCCCCAGGCGCCTGCCCAAAGGAAGATAAAAGAACAAGGGGCTGGTGAAGGGGGAGGACAAATTAAGGGTTTAAAAAACCTGAGCAGCTCAGCGTGATGGGTGGGGAGACAGTGCACTCGGCTAAGGTACTTCGTACCTGCCTGGCTCGGCCCAGAGCCCAGATCCAATGCGCCAGATAGCGTATTTATTACCCACACGCATGCCTCCACCTTGGAGTTATTGCGGGGAAGCCTTTGAAGGGTAGCCATAGATTTATGTGATGATAACATGCAGGGGGAAAAAATCCCAAGTCTCGGGAGCTCTCGCTATTGTAACTGGTTTAGCCCCGCGTCCCCCTGACGGGGATGAATCTGGCATATACCAGGGAGGCACAGGCTGGCCGTTTAGACCCAAATCTGACCTCCTTCCAAACTCCTATTGTAAATTGTCAAAAGTACTCAGCATCCAACAGCTCCTCTTGAGAACAGCAGAGAGCATCCCAGAGAACAACGGGGAGTGTATGTGGAGAGCGTGCACACACGCATACACGCGCGCGCACACACACACACACTCTCACTCACTCACTCACTCACTCTACTACTACTACTACTACTACTACTACTGAAAACAGTGGGAGCTGCTGGGAGCAGCTCACTTCGGAAAATCTTGCTCATTTTGCAAGTGACACTCGGGGCAGATTTTCAGCCCCCAATGTGCTGATATTATGGGGGGAGGGATAGCTCAGTGGGTTGAGCATTGGCCTGCTAAACCCAGGGTTGTGAGTTCAATCCTTGAGGGGGCCATTTAGGGATCTGGGGCAAAAATTGGGGATTGGTCCTGCTTTGAGCAGGGGATTGGACTGGATGACCTCCTAAGGTCCCTTCCAACCCTGATATTCTATGTGAATACCGAGTCCTGAGTGTAGGTGCTGGGTACTCTTGAAGATCTAGCTATTAGAGAGTCCAGAGGGGATGGTCTTCTGCAGTCTATATTTCTCTTTAGTGGCGGATTTGGGCAGGAGGGGAGAGGATTTATAAAAATGCACTACTGTACCTGGACATTAAAAACCAATCCTGAAGATTCCATATATTTTTGTGGGACAAACATTTTTATTTATTTCAAAGATTGTAAAAACCATGTGCCCAATACAATGTTCTCTCTCTCTGGGTGCATGTACAGCAATTGACACTGGTAACACATGGCTTTAAAAACGGATCTAGCCTAGGCCCCGCTTAAATCCAGCTTCGGCCCATGAAACTGGATTTAAGCAGCACTTAGGCCTTGTGCCGGGTTGCCTCCCCAGGGGTGAATTCCACCTTAGCAGAACATGTCCCCCAGTCCTCCTTCGTGTGGCTCATTTGCCTTTTTCTCTGTGGCCAGGGTCGGACTCCAAAATGCGGGAGGTCTGTGCCGGCTGCGACACGCCCATCTCCGACCGGTTCCTCCTGCGGGTCAATGAGCGCTCCTGGCACGAAGGCTGCGTGAAGTGTGCCACCTGCCTGCAGCCGCTGTCAGGCACCTGCTACTGTCGCAACCGGCAGCTGTACTGCAAGCACGACTACGAGAAGTAAGTGCCTCTAGCTTTGAGTTTTGGTTCCCCCCACGTCACAAGCTCCGGCTCTTGGGTTTGAGGCTGCCATTAAGGGGCAAGCCAAGCAGAGAGCACAGTTGTGAGATGGATTCCTGGAGATGGGCTGTGACAAAGAGGCGACAAAGGGTCCTGTGGCATCTTATAGACTAACAGACGTATTGGAGCATAAGCTTTCGTGGGTGAATACCCACTTCATCAGATGCATGCAGTGGAGATATCTCCGCAGAGATATCCACAGTGGATATCTCCACTGCATGCATCCGATGAAGTGGGTATTCACCCACGAAAGCTTATGCTCCAATATGTCTGTTAGTCTATAAGGTGCCACAGGACTCTTTGTCACTTCTACAGATCCAGACTAACACGGCTACCCCTCTGATACTGTGAAGAAGAGATGACTGTAATGATAGGCAGCAGAGGATGGGAAGCCTAGGATCAGGTTGTAGATTGCAGTAGTATCTAGAGGCCCATCGTACTGAGTGCTACACAGATCCAAACAACAGAACCCCTATTTTACCTAGTAATTGGAGATAATAAAATGGAACATAGCAACATTACAGCAGGTTCAGTGCATAAGACGGAGCACTGCATCACTTTCTGCTTTCCCTTCCAACCACTGCAAAGCACTTTCCAATGCACTGAAAGTGTCAGACTGTGAAGGGATGTCGACGTGTTCACCATGACTTTCACTGTGTCATTTTTTCCCCCACAAGGGCCGAATGGTTGGTGTAACTGATTGTTCGTAAGATTGGTGTGCATAAAATCGAGGTTCTGTTGTAGTGAGAGACCATCCCTGCCCTAAATAGAGTAGAGCTTGTCAAAAATTTTCCAGTGGGACAGTTTTCCTTTGGAAAATGCAAATTCAACACAATCGAAAGATCCCACGGCAACATACAGTATCAATGCTGTCAAAATGTTTATAGAAAAACTATCCGAGCACTTCATTTTGATTGTATTGTTTCTAAAATAGAACGGCCAAAATGAAGCACTTTGATAAGGTCATTTTGATCTTTCCAAAACGTTTCCAAAATGGAAATCTTGATGTTTTGTTCCAATTTAGGATGAAAGGAAATTTTAAAATGCCAATATTTCCCGAGGAATGGAACTTCTGAGTTTCGACCAGCTCTAAGATAGACAAGGTGGGAGGGGAACAGAGGCAGGTCGTGATTTGACCAGAATCATGGAGCTGGGACTAGAGCCCAGGAGTCCCCGGCTGACACTGGTACAACGCCCTCCAAGTCAGTGGGCGTGCACCAGTGCAACTGAAGGCAGAACTTGGCCAGTGCACCTCTGCTGTAGGCCCGTTGCTGAGTTGCAAATGCAGAGAGAGAGAGAGGTGCGACGGGGTACTAGCGAATACCATGCACAGTGAGCAGCTGGCTCTCCATGGCTCTATGCCTGGTTCCAGATTGGAACAGAAGCATTTTGCATAGGGGTGATAGTGTGAGGTTCCAGAGCAGCAGAGACCCAGGCCCTGCCTACCTGAGCAGAGACAGCTCCTAACACAGACCTGGAACGTTCTGCCCCAAGGGGAAAGTTAGGTCTTCCAAAGAGCCAGGAGAGACAGAGATGCAAGCAGTTGTGCCATCCTGCGGGAGCTGAAGTGTATGGAGTTCCCTTGGTTTAAAAGGGAGGGAGCAGCCCGGGGGGTGGGGGGTGGGGAAGCATGTTCTGGTTTGGAATTTGCTCCCCCACTTTGTGGTGCAAAATGGCCACACTTCTACTGACATTCCAGGCAGGCTGCTAAATCGGTCTGTTTGCACCGGCTCCTGTTGAGTGCTATGGCGCTTGGAGAGCTGTGTTTGTGCTCTGCTTGGCTGGTGGTAGTTGGTTTGTCTCCCCCCAATGGGGGAAGGGGGTAGAGCCAGCTGGACTGTTACTTATAGACTATTTTGAGTGGCTGGCGAGGGCTCCAGGAGCACAGAATGGGGCTGTTCTGCTAGGCTGGTTATGGGTTTTTTTAAAAAAAATTTGTAGATTAAAGTAAGTACCAGAGTAGGAACCAATTCGGGCAGGCGCTGTATTGTGTGGAGCTGGAAGCAGAGATGGTGTTTCTGCCAAATGGAAGCGTGTTTGTTGTTGTCACAAATGTGGAGTTAAAATGTTACAGGTTCCCTCAAGGAAACACAGGTAGCTGTTGTAGCAGCCTTCCCGTCTGTCTGCGGGTTGCTGCTCATGCTGTGTGTTGCAGTCCCAAATAGCCACTTCTGCATGTTACATCCCCAAACAAATCTGGGGTGAGAGAGTCTGTGTGGTTTTGAAATTGAATTTGTATATTTGTGATGGAGGCAGAAGCCCAAACCATGACAATTAGGGATCTGCACTTTGGCCCACCTGTGAACTCCCATATTTTTGCAGCTCCTTCCACAGCCTCCTTCCCCCAGAGCTCCTGCTGCCACCGTCCAGCCCAGAGACACTAGGGGTAGAACCTGAGCTCCATTTAATAGAGCCATTGAAATATTTTACTCTCCTAGTATTAAATAAACCTGGAAACCGAAAAGAGGAAAATGGAGACACACAAAGTGAATAAATTTGGCAATTGACACCAAGAGGAATCCACCTATTAGTTGGCTCATAAATGTCTGTAGGTGAGTATTTACCTTCGATCCACCTTTGTCAGCAAGACCCAAACTCTAGGGTTGTTGACAGCCTCTATAGATACGTTTGTCCTGTATTTGTACAGTGCCTAGCACAGCGGGGTCGTGGTCCATGGCTGGAGCTCCTAGGCAGTACCGTAATACACCTAATAAATAATGTACAGCGCCTAGCACAGCGGGGTCATGGTCCATTGCTGGAGTTCCTAGGCAGTACCGTAATACACCTAATAAATAATGCACAGTGCCTAGCACAGCGGGGTCGTGGTCCGTGGCTGGAGCTAGGCACTACCATAATAAACCTAATAAATAATGTACAGCGCCTAGCACAGCGGGGTCATGGTCCATTGCTGGAGCTCCTAGGCAGTACCGTAATACACCTAATAAATAATGCACAGTGCCTAGCACAGCGGGGTCGTGGTCCGTGGCTGGAGCTAGGCACTACCATAATAAACCTAATAAATAATGTACAGCGCCTAGCACAGCGGGGTCGTGGTCCATGGCTGGAGCTCCTAGGCAGTACCGTAATACACCTAATAAATAATGTACAGCACCTAGCACAGCGGGATCGTGGTCCATGGCTGGAGCTCATAGGCAGTACCATAATACACCTAATAAATAATGTACAGCACCTAGCACAGCGGGGTCGTGGTCCATGGCTGGCGCTCCTAGGCAGTACCGTAATACGCCTAATAAATAATGTACAGCGCCTAGCACAGCGGGGTCATGGTCCATGGCTGGAGCTCCTAGGCACTACCATAATACACCTAATAAATAATACACAGCGCCTAGCACAGTGGGGTCGTGGTCCATGGCTGGGGCTACTAGAAGCTACCACTATATAAATCAGGGGTGGCCGACCTGTGGCTCCGGAGCCGCATGCGGCTCTTCAGAAGTTAATATGCGGCTCCTTGTACAGGCACCGACGCCGGGGCTGGAGCTACAGGCGCCAACTTTCCAATGTGCCGGGGGGTGCTCACTGCTCAACCCCCTGGCTCTGCCATGGGCCCTGCCCCCACTCCACCCCTTCCTGCCCCCTCCCCTGAGCCTCCTGCATGCCACGAAACAGCTGATCGGGAGGTACGGGGCGGGGGGGGGGTGGGCGCTGATTGGCAGGGCTGCCGGTGGGCGGGAGTTGCTGGGAGCGGCGGGGGTGTGGGGTGGGGCTGACGTATTACTGTGGCTCTTTGGCAATGTCCATTGGTAAATTCCGGCTCCTTCTCAGGCTCAGGTTGGCCACCCCGATATAAATGAACACGACTGATACCTGAATGGCAAAGCTCTTCTTCCTTGTCTTTTAAAAATAGTAACTCAGTAATACATTGAAGCTTCTGCTGACTTTCCTAACAGAGAAGAAAGATAGTGTTGTGGTGTAAGCACAGGACAGTGAGTCAGGACTCTGGGTCCTATTCTCAGCTCTGCCACTGACTCGCTGTGTGACCCCCCATCTGGTGCCTCAGTTTACCCATTTGTAAAATGGAAAGGAGGATCCTGATGTCTTGCCTGGCTCCATTCAGCTGGACCGAATTCCTCTGTAGCAGGGGTGGTTGGAAAGCAAGGTGACACCTGCTCTCTCTTCCCCCAGGGAGACCCCTGGATCCGTGGCGGGGATGATTAGGGGGCTGGAGCACATGATTTATGAGGAGAGGCTGAGGGAACTGGGATTGTTTAGCCTGCAGAAGAGAAGAATGAGGTGGGATTTGATAGCTGCTTTCAACTACCTGAAAGGGGGTTCCAAAGAGGATGGATCTAGACTGTTCTCAGTGGTAGAAGATGACAGAACAAGGAGTAATGGTCTCAAGTTGTAGTGGGGGAGGTCTAGGTTGGATATTAGGACAAACTTTTTCACTAGTAGGGTGGTGAAGCACTGGAATGGGTTACCTAGGGAGGTGGTGGAATCTTCTTCCTTTAGAGGTTTTTAAGGCCCAGCTTGACAAAGCCCTGGCTGGGATGATTTAGTTGGGGTTGGTCCTGCTTTGAGCAGGGGGTGGGACTAAAACCTCCCGAGGTCCCTTCCAACCCTGGTATTCTGTGATTCTATGGGATGGTTTCAGGCTGAGCTCCAGCCTATTAGCAATTTGTGCATTTAAATTTCTCGAAGTCTGGAAGAACTTCGGGGCTGGGCAGGCTGAGGTGTTGGGAGCTGGCTGGAAAGGAGTCAGGGTGTGAGAGCATGTGGGGGCGCAGGGCGGGGTTATTCCTGAATTGCCAACCAAGAGTAGCACAGAGGTAGGAATGAGATGCAGGGGACTCTGCACCTTGCCCTTAAACACACCGATCCAGCTGGGGTGCAGCCGTCTGTAGCCATGTCCACACTGCAAAAAGAAAAGCCCTGAGTTTTGGGGCCCCGTGGACATTGGTGGGACCCCCACCTTCCTCAAACTAGGGCTCTGCTCCAGGGACTGCCCCCCATACATACCAACCTCACCCCAGAGTGCCCCTCTCTCCCCATCCCCACATGGGCCCCCAAATGGCCCTCCAACCTCACATCTACCCCAACAACCCTCCACCAGCCCCCACCTATCCTGACAGCCCCCCACATCCCCGCGGCCCTGACATACATCCCACCCACCCCAGCCCCCCGTCTCATCCCCCGATCCCAACATCCCTCACTTGCTCCCAATCCCTCACCCCGCAGCCCCCCACCACTCCCCACTCATCCCATAACCCCCTACAACTCACCCCCACCCATCACTTCTGGGACATTCCTGGCCACTCACCAGCACTCCCGTCCCGGCTCACCGGTCCTCTCCTGTCCCAGCCTCGGGCAGCTCCCCCGGACCCCGGCTGCCCAGCGCAGCGCGCTCCCGTCGCCTGCCCCTGCAATTGCATGGCTCCACGCCCCTCAGGCCAGGCTGCCCTCTAGCGTGACGGGGGCAGGGGAGGCAGCCGGCCTGAATCTGAGTGAGGGGCTGTTGCAACTTGGCGTGTGGGGTAGCAGAGGTGCTCAGGTGGCTTTTCCCCTAGTGTTCGGGGGCCCCCCTGAGATGGGGTCCCTGTGAAAGTGCACCAAGGGCACAGGGGTTACTCTGGGCCCACAAAGAGGCGCCGTTGCATTGCTTTAGCGCTCTCCAGGTTAAATCCTAGAGGAGAGGAGGCACAGGCAGTTCCAACCCTGATGCTGCTAGTCAAGGCCAGCCCATTACCCGCCACCTGGCAGCCACCGTGCCTGCAACTTGCCAAATGTATTATTCCTTTGGGGAAGGGGGCGTGAAAGGCCACTGGTTCTGTTGGGTCCTGGCTCTGGCTCTTGAAGGAGGGTGACTTTGGGGAGCTGGTGCATGGGATGTTCCCAGTCCTGCTGCCCCTACCCGCCTTTCCTTCAACGCCGCCTCGGGAACAGAGATAAGCTGGAAGAGCCTGATGGGAGGAGAGGGGCTGCTCATCCCTAACGGGGCTTTGAATGATTAACCAAAGCTGCAGCCTTATGACTCCTCCCGCTGGCCAAGTGGCAAAGCTCCATGGAGCGGGTCAGGGGAGATCTTGCAGGAGGTTATCTCCTTGCGTGGAGCACTTTGATCACGGCTACGAGCATCGCAGCTGCTTTGGGCGGGCGCTTGGCTCTCCCCGCCCTTGCAGCATGGGGGATGATTCAGATCTTACACCGGTTCCTTGTTTCCTGAGGCCAGAGTTGAAATAACCATGGTGACATTCGGGCAAGCATTAAGAATCCAGTCGGTTACCAAAATGCCTTTGAACTCTCCCTCTGCCCATTTCCTCGGCCACATCGTCAAGACTTGGGGTATCTGTAAACCGCAGCTTCTCCTTTGCAATTAGCCTGAAGGTACCAGCTGCACCGGGCACCTGTGACATCAGCTGGGGATGTCATGAACCTCACAGCTCAGCCTGGAGTTTGTGACATCAGCTAGTGTCACCATGGCAGCTAGTGATGTCACAAAGACCCGGCTGCAACACCGCTGAATGAATCAGCAGGAGAAACAGGCCCAATGCAAGGTGGGGTCTGGTGGCTAGAGCAGGGACAGGGCTGGGAGTCAGGACTCCTGGGTTCTGTCCTGGCTCTGGGAATGGAGTGGGTGCTAATGGTTAGGTTAGAGGGTGGGCTGGGAGTCAGGACTCCTGGGTTTCTCTTTCCAGACATAGGCCTGCTCTGTGGCTTTGTGCAAATCACGTCCCCTCTCTGTGACTGGTTTCCTGGCTGTGCTCTGGGGTCACCTCCTGCCCAATGGCAGGGTGAGCTTAGTCTTGGGGCATTTGCAATCCACAGCTGGGGGGAGCACGGTGCTGTTGTGAAAGACGAGAGCGTCTATCTCTGCACAGAGAGGTCTCTGGCAGCCGGCGTTGCTGGGAAAAGAAATACAGAGACGGCACATGAGGGTTTGGGGAGGCTGCTGGGAAGGAGACATCATGCTTTGTAAAGTTTCCTGGAGTTTGGCAGCCGCCTTTAAAGATTTTTCTTAACGGTCCAATCTTATCTCCTCCGCGCTTCAGAAGAGAGAACACAGCCGCCTCCCTGCCGGTGACGCAGACGCTTGGCAGCAAGCAGGGACAGTAATAAAAATACCAGGGCTTGCCCACTTCCCAGGGTTGGTTAGTTGTCAGACACGAGCCAGAAACTGCTGCAGCTGTCCATTCCTCAGTGCAAGGGGACACTGTTAACATCAGCTTCTCGCAGTCTGTGCTGCCCATTCTCCATCACCTGCTCGGGCTGGCTGCTGCTGTCGCGGTATTTCACAGTGCCCACAGCTCTGCTGGACGCATCACAGGCTGGTCCCTGCTCGACGGAGCTGGCATCCTGTGGCCCTGAACTTGCACTGGAATCCAGGGAGGGACGCGTGTTGCCCCTCTGCACTGGGGTGATATTCACCCAGAGGCCAAGATAGGCTCATAGAGGTGCCTGGACACGGAGGCTGACTTTCCAAAGGGCTGAGCTCCTTGGAAGTTGCTGAGCGCGGTGGTTGTGTTTAGTGCTTTTGAAACCAGGTTACAGGGGCCCTGTGTAAGTGAAGAAAAATGGTGCTTGCTTGAACCACGTTAGCTCAGGGCTTATCCGCACACACAAGTTGTGCCTCTTTACCTGTCGTGGTGCAGCTACACTGGAACAACCCGCTCACCCAGTGCCGATGCCATTATACTGGTAAAGTTGCTTATACGGGTGTAGCTTATTCTTATACCAGAAAGGAAGTAAGTTGTACAGGTGTGAGCAGGGCCGGCGCTTCCGCTAGGCAATCCTAGGCAGTCGCCTAGGGCGGCAGGATTTGGGGGGCGGCATTTCGGCGGCGACTCATTTCCTGGCAGCGATTCGGCGGCAAGAAAAGCAGCCGCCGAAATACCGCCAAGAACGCAGCTTCAGGCGAGCTGCCACCGAAGCGCCGCCGATTACGGTGGAGGAGTGCTGCCGCCTAGGGTGGCAAAAATCCTGGCGCTGCTACTGGGTGTGAGGTACCTTTATCATTGCATTCACACTTGGGGTAGTACCGGTCTAACTAGGTCAAAATCACACCCCTAGCTGACATAATTACACCAGTACAGACAGTGTGTGTGGATCAGGGCCTAGGGTACACCAGGATCAGCGCCTTCAAGGTGTTAATACACCTTTTTTCATCCTCTAGACAGAGCCTGAGTTAGGTGCCTAAGTACGGGGTGTTTTCAAATGCATGTTTGGGACACCAAAGTCCTTGAAAATCCCATCTGTAAATTGTTATTTAGGCACAGAAATAAGCCTCTAAGGGTAAAATTTTCAAAAGCACCCAAGGTCCTTTTCAAGAGATTTGGGCACTTAGGAGTATTTTGGCTTTCAAGGAAACATAGACTTTTTGAAAATGGGAGTTAGGTGCTTTTGAAAAATTCACCCTTAGAGGCTTATTTTGGGGCCTAAATAATGGTTCACGCATGGGATTTTCAAAGGAGTCTATGGGAGTTTGGTGCTCCAAGTCACTTCTGAAAATGAGCCTTAGGCTCCTTAGTCACTTAGTGTTTTGGAAACCCTTCGGCACTCTTGAAGATTTTACCCTAACACCCCTAGGCTCCCAGGCTGCTATTTTCAAAGGAGTCTAACTTCCAACCCTCATTTTTTAAAAGCTTGTCCTCCCGTGTTTGTATTCTCAGCCTTCTTACATGTACGCACATGCACAACCCTAACTGGGGACTGATCTGGGTTTGCAGAATCCAACGTCACCTTGGGCAGCGGTTTAGACCATGGCTGTAGCGTGTTGACCCAGAGGGGAGACCCATCTGGCACGTATCCCTCCTCATGTGAACTGCGCAATAAGAGGAAAATGCTTTAATGGAAAGATAAGCCAACAGCTGCAGCTGAACGTGGGGGAAGGAACGGGCTGTTGATCTAGAGATGAAATGTTAAGCCCGAAGATGGATGTTGCTCCCCGGTCCCTATCATATAAAACCGCAATCTGAAGGCTTTTGTAAAACTCTCTCTTCCCCTTTTGCTTGGGGCCCCGCCAGCTATCCTAGCCCTCCGTTTGGGCACCTGCCCTGTAAATCCCGCGCTGTGCAGCTCATGTAAATGGTATCAAACAGCAACAATTCGGGGGGAGGAAAATACTCTCCACTGATGATAAAGTGGCTGCAACGGCCCGTCCCGGGCGCCTTGTTTACTTTGAAGTTTGTTTTGTGGGATGACAGGCGATGCGGGGGCTGCTGGGGAGCTGTCAGGAGGGATCTGAACCGCAGCCTCGCTCTGGCAGGCATCCGTCTCTCCTCCGCGCTCTCCCGCTGCCCATGTGGAGATGATTTGCTTGTCCTCTTCAGAGATACCGGCTGAACTCGGCTCGAACCTGCCTTGCCAGGCACTCCATCGCCGGGCTGCTCTCACGTGACCGGTGCAGCTGAGCACAGAGACAGAGCCCCTGAAACGCCGCCTCGGCCCCTGGTCTTGGCTCTGGCCGCTGGGCCCAGAGAAGTCTATTCTCTGATGTCGGCTCTGAAGGCAGAGAGCCAGGGACAGCCGACCAGCCGGCATGTCCCAGCGGGTGCCTTTGCCCCAGTCCCCTCTTGGTGCCTAGATTCCTTCCTTTGCATTTTCTCAGCGTTGCAGAGTATCACGTGACTGGCCTGGTGCAGGTTTTGGGGCTGGGGTCACCCGCCTCTGCGTGTCCAGGGCCGAGCCCCAGCCCGAGGCAGGACGCTGGGCTTGATGGGCCAGTGGGCTCTTCAGGGAGGGCAGTGAATCCTTCGTGTTGTCACTTTACAAACCTCCTGAAGGTCACCATAGAGTTCCCCTCATTTCCTGGGGGGCTGTGTAGGCAGAGCTGGGGCTGGGAGAGCAGGGGGACTGCGCGTCGGGATTGGGGGACATTGGCAGAGCTGGGGTGGGGACAGTAGCGTCGCCAGGGTTTTTGCCGCCCTAGGCGGCAGCGCTCCTCCGCCGTAATCGGCGGCGCTTCGGCGGCAGCTCCTCTGAAGCTCCGTTCTCGGCGGGGTTTCGGTGCCTGCTTTTCTTGCCGCCGAATCGCCATCGGGAAAAGAGTCGCCGACGAAATGCCGCCCCCCAAATCCTGCCGCCCTAGGCGATCACCTAGGGTCGCCTAGTGGAAGCGCCAGCCCTGGGTGGGGAGCCCAACTTCCTTTGCCTTTCCTCATTGTGGATTCTTTGGGCCTGCACCTCCGCTCCCTGGGGAGATACCAGGCCTTTGTTAGCTCCTGTACAGAGACACTTTGTGCTGGGCTGGCCTGTAAAGGGGGCGGGTGGGAACAACCTGACACAGAGATTAGCAGGGATCTTTCTAAGCTCGGGATGAAAGGGAGCAGCAAACCCTTCTTCTTCTTGTTGAACCCTGGCTGCAAAATACGGAGACTCCCCATGAGCCTCGGGGAGAGGTGGGCCTGGGGCGCTGGAGGGGCCGTAATAATAGCACCCAAATGCCTGGCGTTCTTCATCGGCAGCGTGGACGGTTTGGTTCAGTGGCTTTCAGCACCCCTGGACGGGAACGTCTCAGCCTCCCGTCCAGTGCAGTGAGGTGGAGAGATTAGGCGGGGGAGGCGGGACCCTTGGTATCAAATGCTCTGGGACTCTGCGGTAACGCCCCACCCTGCATTCGTGCTGCCGCCATCTGGGTCCGTGCTGTACAATTGTGCAATATGTTTAACCCGGGGGAGGCCCCGATGGCAGCTGGGGGCAGGGAACTGGAGGCTGTGAGGTGTGTGAACAGGGGATGACAGTGCAAGGGAGCCGATCCCCATTCGTCAGGCAGGCTAACCGGGCCACGGGCATCTTCAGCCTCCTGCACTTGGGAGGGTGCTGGCAGGCAGGGGCCTGGGAGCCATTGTGCGTCCAGGGCCGCGTAGGCAAAGGGTGAGCCAGCAGGACAACCACTCCTCCCTGCAGAACAGGCTCCGAGCAACACAATGACCCGCCCCGCTCGGCTCTCGGTGATTGATCCGGGTTCACACGCCTTGGCAGCCGCTCCGCGAGGGCACGTTAATGTTTAAAGACCAGGTGGGAAGGGTTGGTTTAAAGGTTTAAAGACCATGTGCTCCCCTTGGAGCAGAGGAGAGACGATCGCCAGGGTAGGAGAAGCCACTGGCTGAGGGGTTGGGAGGATGGGGATTCGGCAGTTAACCTGCTAAAGGAGACCAAAGATTGTTTTAATAACAGATTATTATGATTTGTCACAAAGTCCGGGCCCCGTTGCACCAGGCACACACAGTGAGAGACAGTCCCTGTAAAGAACAAAGGCAGTAACTTGCCCAAGGTCAGCACAGGGAGTCTGTGGCAGAGTCAGGAATAGAAGCCAGGTCTCCTGATTCCTACCCCTGTGCCCTACCCAGGGGGCTGTCGGCGTAGGGTCAGAGTCTCTATCGCCCTGCAACCTGTGTCGCTGTTTAGGCCAGTGCACAGTGGCTGTAAAATGCCCCCGGGTTCGGACCCAGCGTGCCCTGGTGGGAAGTGACGGCACAAAGGGCCGCGCGATGGTGACGCGGGCAGACGGGTAGCACGGTGGCGCATGGCCTGGCACGTAAAGCATCGAGTGGCATAAAGGCCAGTGGAGAGAGAGGAGAGGCTCTTTATTCGCATGCGGCGAGGAGCCCTGCAGAGCTCCGAGACCAACACCTCACGATACGTTTGTGACATAAGCGTTAAAAACAATCCTCCTGTGATACAACAAGCGTCCTCTGCCTCAAGAAGAGCAGGGCAGCTGCAGCCTGAGGGGCTGTGAGAACTGGGCGGAGGGTGGAGCCCAGAGCTGGGAGAGCAGAGCGGGCTGCAGGTCAGGATTGGGGAGGGACGGTGGGTGAGGTAATATCTTTTATTGGCCCAGCGTCTGTTGGTGAGAGACACAAGCAGTCAAGTTTACACAGAGCTTTGCCTCGGGTCTTCTTTGGATTGAAGGGGACTGTCGGGGGGTGGGGGATAACAGGAGGTCTGTGGGGCACCAGCAGACCCGGAGGTGGGACTGGGAGCTGAGGGCTGCGGATCAGGACTGAGGAGCATCAGCAGAGCTGTGTTGGGGGGGCGGGGGTTTACAGGAAAGGGAATAGCTGCAGGTCAGGATTGAGTTGGCTCACCCACAATGTGCTACCTGTTGCTTACCCAGCCTGGCTTCGTGAACAGGGTCAGTGATGCTCACATGCCTGTCCCCTGCTGTGGCTGCTCGTATGGTTAGTGATGATTTATCACTCCCTGCACAGACACAGCAGGAGGCCTGGTCCCCACCCCGCTCCCCTGGCAGCCTTCGCGACCAAGGGTTGGTTCTTGTTCTGCAGCACAGGAGGGTCCCTTCTCCCCACCCCTTTGGGGCTGGAAGGAGGTAATGAGAAGTGACTATGAGCCGAGGAGCAAGCAGACAAATGACACAATGAGCGGCCTGGATGAGGCAGTGATGAATGGCGCCCCAGCCCCTGCCTCTCGAAGCCCCTGCGGGTGCTGCACAAAGGGAGAGCCAGGTGGCTGGGGAAGCAGGGCAAAGATAAGGAAGTGCCCTGCACCTCCCGACCCCTGCCAGTGAAATCTGAGTGGCAGCTGGTTTGGGAGAAGGTGTGGGAGCGATCCCTATCTGCGGTAATAAGAATAGTAATAATTCATATCACCTGGCACCTGAGGCTTGAAAAGAAGTTGCCAAACTCTGTCTTATTCCCCCCACATGCCCTCCGAGGCCAGGGTTGCTGTCTCTATTTAACAGGGAGGGAAACTGCACCACCGAGAGAAGTGACTTTGGTCACGCAGCAAGTCAGTGGCAATGGCCAGAAGAGAACCCAGGAGTCCTGGCTCCCCCTCCTCTAACCCACTAGACCCCACTCCCCTTCCAGAACCAGGACTAGAACCCAGGAGTCCTGGCTCCCCCTCCTCTAACCCACTAGACCCCACTCCCCTTCCAGAACCCAGGAGTCCTGGCTCCCAGGCCCAATGGGAAAACACAGGATGGCACTAAGTGCTTATGATCCTGTGTTCATATTTTACATCGGTCTTTGCCTTTGCTGTTAATAAGAGCTGAGTTCCTCACGGCAAGTCAGCATTCCCCCATTCAGGTTTCTGCCATAGTAGAGACCCAAACTCTGACTGGATTCTCCCCTTGTCCCAAGCATTTTGCTTTCCCCAGCAATGTGAGGGTGGGGAAGACGGGCCCCGTCTCCCGCTGAGAGTGAAGTATGCGCTGTGATTAATGATGTTAATTACACAAAGCTATTCCTCGCCCCGTTCACACTGTTCCCTGCACTGGTGGATTCACCGAGCCCAGGAAATTAAACAGTAACTTCATAATCGCTGCAAAATGAAAGAAATATGCAGATGTGCCTTGAACGTGATTAAGAAACACACCACCATACGCTGTCCATTCCCAACTGCTGTTGGATTGTTTTCTTCTAACAGAGGGATGGGAGGGGGCATTCTTGTCATGGCAAATTATCTTTCTAGTTTAATTAAATGTAATTGAGAGCTCTCTCCCTCTTTTGGGCTGTTTTTTCCCACCCCACTTTGTGTCCCCCTGGTCTGAGATTTTCGATGGCCTTTTCTGTCTGTCCTTCTGCTTGTCTCCTCTGTCAGAGCTCAGCAAAGTCCCTGCAAAGGGTCCCGGCCTTCCAGTTACTTTGTTGGGATTGCGCTGTGGGGACTGGGGCCGGGTGGACAAAGAGGAATCCGAGAGAAACCAGTGTTGCCAACTCTCACACTATGATTTGGCATCCTTTTTAAAGCTCTGACCCCATGGAGGCCTGTGATGAAGGGAGAATCCCAGGGAACCCGGGACTCAATCCTTTGGGTTTCCTATGTGCTTCAGCAATGCTGGCCTCTCAGCAGTGGGGCTGGGGTGGGTAATTATAATGAAATGCTACAGGTGAAGTCAGTCCCAGCAGGGGACGGGTTTTACCACCGTACGTGCCTGACACAAGCTGTTATCCCGCTCAGATAGGGACATTTTCCATAGCCAGCTGGCATCCTCTGTGGGTGAAATTCAGCCCTGTGCAGGGGGGCCAGGAGAAGACCTAGGCCCGGCTTTGACTCCTCCCTACCCCCCCCCACCCTTAGACCTCCCTGAGGCCTAGGTCTCAGGGCTGAAGCAGCACCTAGGCCTCATGCGGCGGCTTCGCATGGGGGTAACTTTCACCCTGTTTGAAGATCTCACTGTGTCCTCTCTCTGTGTGTCTCAGACAGTATTGGGTCCCTGATGACTGGAGTAGCTCTGCTTGTCTGAGTGCCTGTAAACTCTCATCTACTCCCAGGGCAATTTATTGGAACCACTGGAACAATTCACCAAGGGTCACGGTGGATTCTCCATCCCTGGCCATTTTTAAATCAAGCTTGGATGTTTTTCTAAAATATCCTGTCTAGGAATAAATGGGGGAACTTCTCTGGCCTGTGTTACCCAGGAGATCAGGCGAGATCATCACAATGGTGCCTTCTGGCCATTCAATCTATGAATCTACACCCTGGCTGGCTCAGTTCTGTTCAGCTATCTCCACCCGCCCACACATTCTGTACCTCCCTTAGAAAAAGCAAACAGGTGCCTGCTTTCAGTTCAGTCACCAGTCAGCATCTTTGTAGGCAGATAGACTTTAAGGCCCGAAAGGGACCAGGATGGTTATCTGACCTCCTGAATAGCACAGAACCTCACCCAGTCATTTCTGCAGTGAGCCTGTAACTCCTGTTTGAGCTACAGCAGATCGCTTAGAAAGACATCCACGCCTGACCTAGAGACTTCCACTGATGGAGAATCCACCCCTTGGTAAGGAGCTCTTCATTGTGAGGTTGGTTTGGTGGCTTCCCTCCAGTAGTAACAGAGAGAGCTTTTCTGCAGATGGATGGGAGGGGTTGTCCGGACCAGCAGGACTCTGGACCAGTAGTCCCTTCAGGGGCTCTCCCCTGCAGTTCCAAAGGGGTAGGAAATGCTTCGCTCGGATGGGTGAGGCATCCGTTCCCCGTGCAGAGAGGCTCCGGGTGGACCTGGCAGCTGTGTGTTTGGGAGCTGCCCCGGTCCAGCAGGGAAATAGCCTAGCAGCTCTTGGGGCTACTGAGGCAGTTCCAGGGCTGGTGCAGGAGGAGAGGCCAGGGAGATGTTCCATGGGGGTGTTTCACCCAGCTCCAAGGGGCTTTACGTCAGTGTCCCCAGGACAGTGTTTCGTGCCCTGCTCGGCATGAGCTGCAGGGGGAACAATTTCCCTTTATACACAGCTTTGCCCAGCTGTGTTTGAAAAAGCCCCGCTGACAGCGTTTCCCTACAATAGCTGGGTTTAGGGTTTTATACAGGCCTGATCCTGCCAACCTGGCTTGCAGTGAGGGCTCAGCAGGACCGGGGAACTGCCCCTGTCCTGGCCTTGCCCACCGATCTTCATGCAGCATGTTCCATTATGTTATAGTCTCTGTTATAGCCCATGCCCTCCCTGGCCCATCCTTTCCTTGCTCGTCAGCTGAGTCCATCACAGGGAGTATGAGCTCGGGCCCGTCTCTTAGGTCTTTTCTGACCACGGCCCCATGCACTCAGAGATGCTATGAAATAATAATAACGGTCAATGGGAGGGCGATGCCGGCTGCTGCGTCACCTCCCTTTGCAGAGACTGCAGGGGCCCCTCCTGCCTCGTAGATAATCAGATTAGGAACGTAGCTCAAACCCCGGGGCTGATCTGAAACAGAATCTCTCCCGGGCTCCACCCTCTCGGGCAGTTCTTTCCTTGCAGGGCTCTGCTTTTCAGCCTGTGTTCTTGCTATTGGGTGTGAAGGCTAAAGTGGAGGCCGCTTAGCAATAGTGAGGGCTTCAGACTTGCCAGAGGCATGATCCCCTGTGCCAGGGAATGGTATGCTCCCTCCCGGGACTGGACGCTTATAATGCAGTGTAATCAATTCAAACAGGAGTCCGAGACGGAATCCGTGCACAGACAGACACACTGTGGTTCCTGACCCCTGCAGATGATCAGCTGAAGCCCTGAAGCATGGGAGTTGATCATAGTTAGTTAATATTTGCTGAGGGCAATGCAGATCTTCCTGTTCTCCTCATGGCCCATAAGGGATGGGGATGAACAGGGGGTTCATAGATTCCAAGGCCAGAAGAGGCCAATATGAGCATCAAGAGCGAGAGCTTCCCGCCCCCCACCCCAGCACACACAGGCCACAGAATTTCTCCAGAAGCTGGTTTAAATCCATATTTGAAAAAGACATCTGACTCCACTTCCCCCCCTTGCCTGTTCGGACTGCCAGCTGGTTGGGGCTGTGGATACGGGGTGTGTGAACAGCCCCATGGGGTCAGGAGCTCGGGGAGGGCCGCTAGGTGTCATATTGCTATCTCAACCCTTCCCCAAGAACCACACGCTGCTCGCCAGCTCGGCCTTGCGAGGCTGCTGGCCAGGCCGAATGGAGGGCAATGGGAGTCTGACGCGGGGCATCAGTGTTGCCCCATTGCCAGAGGCTGAGTCTCTGAATCAGACGCGTATCAGCCACCGCCAGAGGGCACCAGTGAGGGCACCAGTGAGGGCAAAGGTGCTGCAGAAACAAAGGTGGGAGGTGCCTGAAGTGAGATCAGGTGCCTGGCAGAGCGTAAGTGCCCAGGTGCTTGGAGAATGATGCAGCCGAAGGGCGCTATAGAAATTCCCTGGTGCAGGCAGCCGGGAGCTGCTCCAAACTGGGTGAAATCCGCACACGCTTCCCGACGTACAAAGAGTTATTCTGCGCTAACAGCACATCCGCCAGGGCTTTGCTTGTAATGAAAGAGGTGCTGGGGCGCAAGCAGTTTCTTTACTTTCATAGCGGACGTGGCAAGCCCAGCGGTGCCGGGGCTCTGAACCGCCAGGCCCAGCGGTGCCGGGGCTCTGAACCGCCAGGCCCAGCGGTGCCGGGGCTCTGAACCACCAGGCCCAGAGGTGCCGGGGCTCTGAACCGCCAGGCCCGGAGGTGCCGGGGCTCTGAACCGCCAGGCCCAGCGGTGCCGAGGCTCTGAACCGCCAGGCCCAGAGGTGCCGGGCTCTGAACTGCCAGGCCCAGAGGTGCCGGGCTCTGAACTGCCAGGCCCAGAGGTGCCGGGCTCTGAACTGCTAGGCCCAGAGGTGCCGGGGCTCTGAACCGCCAGGCCCAGAGGTGCCGGGGCTCTGAACTATCAAGCCCAGAGGTGCCGGGGCTCTGAACCGCCAGGCCCAGAGGTGCCGGGGCTCTGAACTATCAAGCCCAGAGATGCCGGGGCTCTGAACCGCCAGGCCCAGAGGTGCCGGGGCTCTGAACTGCCAGGCCCAGAGGTGCCGGGGCTCTGAACTGCCAGGCCCGGAGGTGCCGGGCTCTGAACTGCCAGGCCCAGAGGTGCCGGGGCTATGAACCATCAGGCCCAGCGGCGGTGCCGGGGCTCTGAACCGCCAGGCCCAGAGGTGCCGGGCTCTGAACTGCCAGGCCCAGCGGCGGTGCCGGGGCTCTGAAGTGCCAGGCCCAGAGGTGCCGCGGCTCTGAACTGCCGGGCCCAGAGGTGCCGGGGCTCTGAACGGCCGGGCCCAGAGGTGCCGGGGCTCTGAGCTGCCAGGCCCAGCAGTGCCGGGGCTCTGAACTGCCAGGCCCAGAGGTGCTGGGCTCTGAACTGCCAGGCCCAGCGGTGCCGGGCTCTGAACCGCCAGGCCCAGAGGTGCCGGGGCTCTGAACTGCCAGGCCCAGAGGTGCCGGGGCTCTGAAGTGCCAGGCCCAGTGGTGCCGGGGCTATGAACCGCCAGGCCCAGAGGTGCCGGGGCTATGAACTGCCAGGCCCGGAGGTGCCGGGGCTCTGAACCGCCAGGCCCAGCGGTGCCGGGCTCTGAAGTGCCAGGCCCAGAGGTGCCGGCTCTGAACTGCCAGGCCCAGAGGTGCCCGGGCTCTGAACTGCCAGGCCCAGCGGTGCCGGGGCTCTGAACTGCCAGGCCCAGAGGTGCCGGGGCTCTGAACCGCCAGGCCCAGAGGTGCCGGGGCTCTGAACCGCCAGGCCCAGAGGTGCCGGGCTCTGAACTGCCAGGCCCGGAGGTGCCGGGCTCTGAACTGCCAGGCCCGGAGGTGCCGGTGCCATGAACTGCCAGGCCCAGCGGTGCCGGGGCTCTGAACTGCCAGGCCCAGAGGTGCCGGGCTCTGAACTGTCAGGCCCAGCGGTGCCGGGGCTCTGAACCGCCAGGCCCGGAGGTGCCGGGCTCTGAACCGCCAGGCCCGGAGGTGCCGGGGCTCTGAGCTGCCAGGCCCAGAGGTGCCAGGCACAAATTAAGCTCTGGCTTCCTCCTTTTGAGAAACCAGATTCCTCTGTGACCCGAAACGCCCATGGCTGCAGCTGAATTCACCAAGGGGAGGCTACGGCAGTCCCTGCTGTTCTCTGCTGCCCCAGGTCCTGCTCTATTAGCATGGGTGGTGAGTAGGAAAGGATTCATTAGAAGATAGTTAGCAGAGGTACTGTGACGGGTTTGCATTAACCTTTCACCTCAGAAGAGCAAATCCTGTCTTAGTTTAGAAGTGACTTTTGTGAGTCTTGTACCAGTTTCCTTTTGTGCCTGTCACAGAATCACAGTTCTGCGCGTAGATTGGGACTGAGGGGCAGTGGCAGAGCAGTGGGTGGGGGGAGCCCAGGGCTGGGCACTGAGTGGCATCAGCAGATCATGCATGTGCAGAGCTCATGGCTGGGAGAGCAGGAGGCTGGAGGTGAGGCTTGAGGGGCATCAGCACAGCTGGAGGGGGGAGCCCAGGGCTGGCGTAGCAGCAGGACTGTAGGTCAGGACTGAGAGACACTGGCAGCGGTGGGGAGCCCAAGGCTGGGATAGCAGGAGGACTAGAGGTTGGGACTGAGTGGCAGAGCTCAAGGGATGCAGGTTTATAAAGGTTGAGATGCTACAATCGTTGCATTATAACTCTCTGAAAATCTTTCTGTTCATAAACTTGGTTGTAATTACAAAAAACAAACAAATCGAAACAAAACCAAAAGACCTGGAAGTGTAACGCTTGAAACACACGGGGGCTTCTTCATCAAGTATTTCCTTCATTTAGAAGCCGGTCTCAAGTCTCAAACGCTGTTAAGAAATACGAACGATTAATTCAGTATTTTAAAACAAAACCGGCTTCCCCATGTCTTTGTCGGAGGGGAGGTGGATAATAATCAATATTCCCGTGCTGAAGTGCCCTGGGGACTTGGGCCTCTTTGCCTTCTCAGTGCTCCTTGCTTGTCTAGGAAACAGCCTGTCCCGTTTCCCACGTGGGTTTTGCTCCAGGAGTAGAATCCATGGCTCCCTTTTGGGAACACTCATTACGGTTAAATTGGAACAGGAAGAAAATGAAAAGAGGGAATGTAACACATAAGGAAAGTCCGCCGGGTCTAATGCCAGCCTCCCTGCTGGGTCACTAGAGCTTGCTCGGCCGGGCTGCTTCAGAAATGCATTACACTCTCTTGCCTATTTTTATCTTTTGCTCCATTCTCTTCCCTGGTACCTTATTCTCTCTGTTTATTACCCTTCGACGATGAGAGCTCCCAGCTTGGTTTCCCTGTTTCATCTTCATTTCCTGGATTTAATTTTTCCTGCGGGGCTTAATGCTTATTCATAGTATCAGAAGCCAAACAGCTGATAGCAGTTCATGGCTCCAGTCATCCCGAAAGGTGTGAGCGCAGCCAGATCACTGAGAATTATGCCGTAAGGCCTGAAATACTGGGCCCATGCCAGCACGGTGAGGACCAGCCAGGGCAGTTAAGTCTCCCAGGTAGCAGTGAGAGGCGGTCTCTGCCCTGAAGAGGTTACAATCTAAACAGACAAAGACAAAGTTATTATCTGAGGAGCGGAGAGATTAAGGGCCTCATCCTACAAATTGGACCCCTGGACCCCCACAGAATAACCCGCAGGGTCATGGCTTAAGTAACTTGCCCGAGGTCGCCTAGGGAACCTCTAAAAGAGCCAGAAACTGAAAGCAGGTCTCCTGAGTCACAGCCCCGTTCCCCAACCTTTCAGCCTGCCTTTCTGTGGCCTCCCGGACTCTCTTCTCTCACACATGTTTTGAGACCAGCCAGTCCAGGTTTGGCTGAGGTGGAAGCAGGAGGCTGCATCCCTCCTGCCTGAGCAGTCTCTGCTCGGAGTCTCGGGGGCGTTTTCTCAAGCACAGATTCCTAGCTGCAGACATCCAGCCTCAACATGCCTGTTTCCGCTGGTCGCTGAGGCTCCTCCTCTCCCCTGTGGCCTGTCGGCTCCGCGTCCTGCACGGCAATGCGTCCGTCTGGAGGAGGCGCTATTGCCAACCCGAGCCATTTGAAAATGATGAGTCAGCACCCCCACATTGTGATTTAAAAAACAATAAGTTAGGGGTTCTTTGGATTTGCCGTGTGGTTTCTCAGCCGCTAGGCAGCTCATTCTCCAGCTTTTCTCCATAATGGAGGGGGCCAGACACTGATAGCTCTTTTAAAACATAGAAGCTGAGATTGTCACCTAATCACTTGAGTCCAGGAGCTGGGACTTTAAGAAAACCATTGTGAGACTCATGATGCGATGGTGAGAGTTGGCAGCACGGAACAGGTTTTCCTGTCACTCACCAGGAGCAAACCACAGCCCACTTTCCTGGGCGGCTGCTGATTAGCTGAGTGTGGCAGGAGCTCCCACTGGATGCTAAGCATCTTGGGAAATCAGACCCCCAATCTCTTCTCCCCAAGGTTCACAGCCATCGTTCTCCTGGTGCTCTCCAGCTCCTCAACTGTGCCACTGCACCAGAGACTGAACTGGGGACCTCCAGAGCTCAAAGCACCAGCGGTGACAGCGTCAGCCAAAACTCCCTAGCTAGGGCTGTAACAGACTCTTGTCCTGTGTAGATGGTGCACAGAGCGGGACCCGTAGCACACACTCATCGGGGGTTATACTCGACATTGCTGGCTCCAAATGGCACCCACCTGATGTCAGTTCTCCTGTGCACTTCTCTCTCCTCTCTGACTTTTATCCCGGTCTCTCTCTTTGCTGGGCTTAGGGTGACCAGACAGCAAGTGTGAAAAATTGGGACAGGGGATGGGGGGTAATAGGTGCCTATATAAGAAAAAGCCCCCAAAATCGGGACTGTCCCTATAAAATAGGGACATCTGGTCCCCCGAATGTTTGGGCCTCCACAGCCTCTGGGTTGTTCACATGCTTTGGTGGCGGCAGACCAGGGCCTCGTCTTCTAGCGGATGCACAAATTGCATTATAAACCAGATCCATAAAGCGCTTCCAGGTTTCACTCCCCCCTTGTAATATAATTAACCCTAAGTGTGGTTAATGAAAGTTTCCCCTGCCTAGCTCTGTGGCAGCGTCATGTGTCTTTGGCTATTATACGGCTTTCCCTTTATCAGAGTGTTTCAGATACAGCTGGGAGAACATCCCCGTCACCCAGGGCCACTCCCAATGGCTCCATCTAAAATTCTTTCTCTAATTTCCTCCATAATGTCCCCACCCCCTTTTTACCATGACCACTTTCTTCCCTAGCCTGTCCAGAGCTCACTCCTGCTTCTGTGTGCACCAGCCTGTTGCTTCTAGGGAGTTTCTCCCTTTCTCCAGAATCCCATGTCACACTCCAGGATGTACATGCTACACTCAGTATTCTGTTGCTCCAAAGCGCACAGTTCTTCGTCTCCCACGATTTCTGTTCTAGAGGGAGACATAAGCTTGGTGCCATAAAGCATTTCCTCAGCTCATAAACCCATCAATAAATCCAGGTTCAGTGTCTGGGAATTGTTTCCCCACCAATAATGCATGCTTTAAAGAATCCTAAAAGTATCATTAGGTCACATCGAGTCCCTAGCCAGAGCAAGGAACCACTCACCTAGGGAGAGGGTGGATTCTCCCGCACATGCAATCTTTAATTCAAGACTGGACTATCTTTTTAAAAGAGATGCTCTAACTCAGTGGGTCTCAACCAGGGGTACACGTACCCCTTGAGGTATGCAGAGGGGGTACATCATCTAGATATTTGGCTAGTTTTACAACAGGCTACATAAAAGCACTAACAAACTAGAATTTCATACAGACAACGACTTGTTTATACTTCTCCATGTACTGTACACTGAAATGTAAGTACAATATTTATATTCCAGTTGATTTATTTTATAATTATATGGTAAAAAGGAGAAAGGGGGCAAATTTTCAGTAATAGTGGGCTGTGACACTGGGATTTTTATGTCTGATTTTGTAAGCAAGTAGTTTTTAAGTAAGGTGAAACTCGGGGGCAGACAAGACAAATCAGACTCCTGAAAGGGTCACAGTAGTCTGGAAAGGTTGAGAGCCACTGCTCTAGCTCATACAAGAGTGATGTGCTTGATGCAGAAATTATTGGGTGATGTTCTTTGGCACAGGCCAAAGAATGATTTGGCCTGTGCGATGCAGGGGGTCAGACTAGATGAGCATAATGGTTCCTTCTGGCCTTACTGTGAACGTCCTCCCATGCCTATGGGTAATGAATAGAGTTGATGTCTGGAAAGCCACTTCGGGCAGGTGTTTTCGTTGGGACCTTTACAAAATGTAAGGATCATGCGTGGGCAAAACAATGGAACAGCTGATACAGGACACCTTTAATAAAGGAGGGTAACATAATGACAATCAACCCGGGTTTATGGAAAATAGGGTCTTGTCAAACTAACTTGATATCACTTTTGACACAGTTACAAGTTTGGTTTATAAAGGAAACAGTGTTGATACACTTAAACTTCTGTAAGGCATTTTATTTGGTATTGTATGGCAACTTGATTAATACACTAGAATGATAGAAAATCATCATGACACACATGAAATAGATTAAAAATTGGTTAAATGAGCTCCCACTGCAACACTGTGCCAAAGGACTAATGTGAACCTTGGATGTACAAACAGGGGAATATCAAGTAGGAGTGAGAGGTTGTATTACCTCTGTATTTGGCACTGGCTGGCACAACCACTACTGGAATACTGTGTGCAGTTCTGTTGTCCACAATTCAAGAAGGATGTTGATAATTGGAGAAGGTTCAGAGACGAGCCACAAGAATGATTAAAGGATTGGAAAACATGTCTTATAGTGAAAGACTTAAGGAGCTCAATCTGTTTAGCTTATCAAAGAGAAGGTTAAGGGGTGACTTGGTCACACTGTAGAAGTACCTACACAGGGAACAGAATTTTGATAATAGAGTGAATTTGATAATCGAGAGAAGTTGAAGTCAGAGAAATTCAGCCTGGAAATAAGGCACAGATTTTGAGCAGTGGGGGCATTTAACCATGGGAACAATTGACTAAGGGTTGTGATAGATTCTTCGTCACTGGAAATGTGTAAATCAAGAGGGGGTGTTTTGCTCAGAGATCTGCTCTGGAATTATGTGGCCTACGTTACACGGGAGGTCAGACTAGGTCATGCTAATGGTCCCTTCTGGCCTCACGAGAAGGGAGATGCAAATAAACCGGGGCTTGGTCCACACACAAAGCTGCACCTGTTTGGTGGGATTTAAAATGAATTTCATGTAGCCAGTGAAAACTCCTGTGCGGACGCTCTTAATTCAGTTTAGACCTGGGATTTAGAAACTGTTTGAGTTTAAATTGAGATGAGTTCTGGCGTAGACCCATCCTTACAGCAGCGTTCAGTTAAAAACCTCATCTGGCTAATATGGCCGCCTCTAGTTACCATCGTGTCGGCGCACCTCACAGTCTGTCGTGTATTCAGCCTCGCACGCTCCCATCAGTAGGGTTGCCACCTCTGAGGTAACAACAAAAAAGGGGGAGGGTGGGTCCTGGGCCCATAAAACGGGACAGCCGGCGGTGTGTACCAAGCACCCGTGCTGATTTCCTGGGGCAGCTACCTCAAAAAGAGACAATCCTGGGAAAACTTGGACAGGTGGCAGCCTACCTGTGAGGTAGTGCTGACGACTCCTCTTGTGCTGATGGATACTGAAGCACAGGGAGGCTAAGGCCAGATCCTCAAAGGTATTTAGGCTGAAGTCACTGGGGGTTAGGAGTCTAGATACCCCTTTGAGGATCTAGGCCTACGTGACCGGGCTAAGGCCACACAGGGAGTCTGTGGTAGATCCGGAAATTGAATCAGGTCTCCCAAGTCCCAGGCTAGCAGCCCTAACCACTGCACCATCCTTCCTCTCTAGCTTATCCCCTTAGCTTATCCTGGGCACCAAAGGGCCCTTGAACCATCAAGAGCTGGTTGTGGCATTTCCGCAGGAATAGCGTGACCAGATGTCCCGTTTTTAAAGGGACAGTCCCGTTTTTTGGAACTTTTTCTTATATAGGCGCCTATTACCCCCCACCCCCTGTCCCGTTTTTTCACAGTTGCTGTCTGGTCACCCTACCCAGGAAAGATGGTTCATTGGTTACGGTTGTCATGTTAGGGTGAAATGTAGCCAAATGGTTTCACGGGTGACGGGGAAAGGCTCCAGCTCCGGCAAGCTGAGGGTCAGACGTGGGGAGGGACAGTGCCTGTTATTACTGGTCACTACTGACTCTTCCTTTGCGGCTGCTCTACCCACTTCCCAGCGCCTCCCTGCTTTAAAAGAAAGAGAGAGAGAGCCCAGAGTTTAATTTAAATCACGTCTCCCAAGCTTGTTCTTTTCTCAATCAATATTGCTTTTTGCATCATATCTAATCTCTTTTTTCTCCAAAGTAAAATTTAATTAAATAATTCTAATGAATGTTTAATGATGTTCTTTTGTCATTATTAAATCTGTAATAAAAAAGAGTCTGCAGCCCCTCTGCCTCTCTCCCCCTCGTTTCCACCCCCCTTCGCATCCCCTCTTTCTGTCTCCCCTCCGCTCTGACAGACTCTGTCCTGCTCACGCGCTCGCTCCCCCCCACTCTGACAGGGCTGGCATTCAGACCTGCAAACAGGAAATGAGAAAGGGAGAAACAGGATATTGAGTTTGGATACTATCTGGATCGGTAATATCACCCCTAGCTACTGTGGGAGGGAGGAACGCTTCCCTACACAGAGAATACTAATCTAACCCACCAAGGCTTTACAGAGGCGGCCAACAAGGCAACACAAAATCAATATGAATTGATAACTCCAGCTCGAAATTCACATACCTGGAGCAAGCGGCTTGGTTGGCTTGTGCTTTGCGGACTGGAAAGTGAGCGGGCGGGCGGAGGGAGAGCAGCCGGCCAGCAGGGCATTCGTCTCACGGGATGAGAGAGGGGAAATGCCAGCAGGAGCATCCTATCTGGGATGTAAGATTGGGACCAAGTCTCCAAAGGCCCTTTCCAGAGAGAATTGGCTTCCTTGTATCTGAAGTGCTCGTCTCGGTTTTTAATCAGAAACTGGAGTTTTCTAGGTGAACTGGGATGGGGTAAATAGGAGCCACAACAAGAAAAAGTCCCAAAGTCAAGATTCTCCAAAGTAGCTGGTGATTTTGAGCGTCCAACTTGAAACCATAAAGTGGCTTGATTCTCAGAAAGCGCTGAGTACCCATCCTCTGGAAACTAGGTCCCTTTAACGTGCCTCCCGTTGGGCGCCCTAAATCACTAGTCACTTTGAAAATCTCTAGCTAAGCTGCCCAGATCTCTACTAGCGGTGACGGGGTGCACGAATCTGTGGTTTCTACAGACAATGCCGTCTCCTGGGAGCTTCCCCACAAACTGAGATCTAGAGATGTTCACAAAAATGTCCTGACATAAATTGTGGTTTCTTCAAACTAGACAATTCCCAGGGTGGAAAATGTCTATTTTGACAACAGTTTAAATTTTCCAATCACGGGAAATGTAACGTCAAATCCAAATTTTGAAATGAAACCACATTTATTTCCTTTATAAATCATATCATTTTGACATGTTAAATTGTTTTGTTTAGATTGAACATACTGAAATTTTCCATTTTGACATTTACAATGAGAAACTTTTTGGGATTTCTTTGCTTCCTGAAAATTTCCGGTATTTCAAATTTTTGTTCTGATTCAGAATGGAAAGTAACTTCAAAGTGGGTGAGATTTCCTGTAAAAGGGCAAATCCATTTTTCAAAGAGCTCTTCTACGATTAGTGTGGACAGACAGGTCTCCTCCACACATCTCTGGTGACCGATGCGAGCTCTGCTCTTTCTTGCGCCTCAGTCCCACAGCTCTGTCGGCTGGGCTCACTCCCCTGTGGCCTGTTTGAGAACCAAATGCAGGGTGAGCAAAGTGCACCTAAGCTACAACTAGATGTGTGAGTGGAGAGAACAATGCGTCCCAACCGTGACACTGCTTCCGCAGGCCCAAATGCCCTGGCCTAGGGCACATCAGAGCTCCGCTTCTCTCACAGTTTCCCCTGCTTGAAAGTAGTTTTTTTTAAAAACCTCAAAGAACTTACACTGAGCTGCATGCTGGTGGGAATAGGGCCCGAATCTCCCATTGCCATGCTCCCTGGGCAGTCTTGTGCCCCCGTGCAAAGCGGGCATAAAGCGGTATTGAATCAGAGCTGTGGCATTTTGCACCCTCTCTGCGCTGGTGTAAATGATGGTTGGTCTTAGTGGACAGGTGAGAGATACCTGGGTAATTTTCACTCCTCCATCAAAAACACTGATTTTGGGGAATAAAATAATCATACTGAGCACTTACCATCTTGGAACATACGCTGTCCGTTCTGCTGACGTTAGGTATTTCTGCGGTGCTGTGGTTGTAGCATCGCAGAGCAGTTTTAACCGAATCTTCTCATTATCTCCCTGTGAAATAGGCAAATGGTTATTATCAGTATCCCTCATTCACTGAGGAGGAGATTGAGGCAAAGGGAGGGACCGTGACTTGCCCAGAGCCCGAGAGGGGCTTGGTGTCAGAACATAACAGTTCCTGCTTTGTTCCTACATCTGTGCTCAGAGCAGTCGCTGGGAACCTGAAGGTCTGTTGCCGTGTAGTCATGCACCCCAAAGCAAAGTGCTGCTGGGGGCAGCGTGTGATACCCACTTGGCACAGGGGCAGATATGATGCAGGGTCCCTGGCCTCTCTCTTTCTTCTGCACCAACCACTGTGCTCCATGTTGCATTGGGCAGGAGTCCCCGCCTTGAAGAGCTTGTGGTATAGAGCAGAGTGATTTCTCCCTGACTGGGGATGGAACCCACTCAGCTGCAGCAAGAACACTGTCTCCTAGCCACCGGGGAGGGTGAAGGGGGACACGCTGGTTTTCCAGCATAGCTTTTCCTACAATATATTGATGGTTTAAACTCAGCGCCCACAAACATGTCTCCTTGTATCAGGTAGTGTTGCATCCAGCAGCACAGGGGAGACCAGGAAGACTGGCAGGAGCGGACAGACAGAGGGCCTCTGTCCTGCCTGAGTGGAGAGTTTGTATGGAAGGGGCTGTATGGCAGCCACTGGTAATTCGTTCTAGTTAACAACAAATAGGTAAGAAATGTCAGTAGCTCTCTTTGGCAGAGCCCAGCAGCCCTGTCTGTCGGAGATGCTGGTTTGAAAGAGCCAATGGACGGCTCTTCTCCAACCAAGATGAAGGTTTGGGAAGGGCTATAAACCCGCCTTCAGGGCAAGAACCCTAACCCTTAATTAATGAGGGTCAGGAGGGAACTTCCCTTGGGGCCTGGTTATCCCATTTCTGCCTTCTGTGGGGTTTTCTTTGGAGTGCTGGCCACTCTTGGAGATGAGAGGCAGCGCTAGACGGGACCCTTGTCTGATCCTACCTGGCAATGCCTCGGTGCCTATGGCTGAAGAGCCACAGGTGACAGTGAAAACTAGATGCCGTGAGCATGCTGCGAGGGCATCGTTGCCATCTGCATCACAATGACATCTGCAGCATGCAGCGTCATCCTTCAGCCGTCCCGTTACCATTGTGGGCCTCTTTCTACCCATTCCATTCCAGTGAACCCTCTCAGGGCCGCCAGTGGGACTGGAAAGGTCCGTCTCCTCAAGCCCCTTTTCTCCACCCCCGGTCTGTGTCCAGAATGACTGGCTCTGGGGTGGGGAGAGAAGGGGAGGCGTTGATGCTTTTCCACAGGGAAGGGCATCTTTCCCATTTGGCCCGCTGCTGCTTGGCTGGCAGCGTCCCTCCCTCCCCTGCACCTGACAGAGACACTTGCTGAAATGCAGCCTCTCACTGGCAGTACCCAGAGAAAAACAAATTTTTTTGTTAGCATTCTGCAGCGATATGACAGGCGCCCTGTGAATTCTGGGAGATTTTAATAAAGAAGACAGGACTGTGAAATTTAATAAAAGAGTTCATCAGATTATATGGTGATGGCTCTGTGCCACAGAACTGGCAGTAATATCCTCGCAGTAGGGGGCTTAACCCCTTGAGGCACGGAGCAGAAGCACTGTATTAAATCTTTCAGTAGCGCTTCACTCGCGTCACTTTAATATTTATGAATCTCCGTGGCTTTGGGAACTAGTCGGGTGTTTTGTTTGTTATTCGGTTTTTTATTTAAGGACCAATTTTCATCCCCGGCATTAACAGACTCAAGCCTAGACACTAAGTATCGGGGTGATAACAACTGTTCTCTTCAGAACTGATATCAAGGGTAGTCCAGGGCCCAGCCAGTCAGACCTGCTCTTGTGAGGTTCAGAATTTGGTGCTTTAATAACCAAATGGCAATCAAAGTAAATGTTGCTAGTGATCGATTAAGGGGTCTTCACAAACCTCACCAGTATCCCCCATTCCAGGCCCAAAGTTCCCTCTGGTCCACACAAATTTAATGTCTTCTTCATTTTAAAAAGAATCATCAGCCTGCAATTAGTTTTTTCCACTAACAGAATGAGTTCTGTGTCACTGCAAGTTCCCTGCTGGAATAATTTTTAGGGGCTCCTACTCTATTCCAGTCTATACAGGTTCTTTTACCACCCTCATCATCTTAATAGCTTGGGCACCTTTTAATTGCGCAGTAAGCAACGTAACTAACACCTGTCATGTGAGGTTCGTTCTTTCTGTCGTCCTCTCCCCAAGGGGAGAATTGTCTGTGTTGTTTTGTTTTTGAGGATTTTGTTGTTGTTGTGTTTTAGTGTACATGGTGCTCCGTGTTTGTGTTAGAGAAAGCAAGACTGAAGAAGTGTGTCTGGCCTGGGAGCAGAAGGTGAGGAGGTTTGTGACGGTCCTTAGTCCCGGGGCTGGTTTGTTCTCTGACCGAGGCTCTGTCTCCTGCATAGACGAGCTTTGGTAGAAAGTTCCATGGCTCCTGAGGAGAAGAGCTGTAGCCAGAGTCTTCATCCCAGCGCTTTAGGGCCTTTTCATTACCTGGGCCCAGGCCATTGGGTACCAAGTGCCAAGGCCTTTGAACGTGACTGGATTTTCTATGGGAAGCCCATGCGGAGAGCAGAGGACAAGCATGACGTGCTGGCAGGAGCCAAGGTGGGGGCACCTGTCCAGGAAGCATATTGCGCAATGTTCTTTTCTGAGCAAAGCTGTAAAGGATTCTCTGTAACCACGCAGCTGCTTGCTAGGTGCTTGGAGAGCCCTGGATGGAAGGTGCTAGAGATGGGGCACAGGGCGATGGTCACCGAGTGCTGAGCGGGTTTATGGTGCTACGTCAATCCAGGATGGGATCCGTGTCATGTACAGTCAGTGCTTGCACCCTCATGATTCTCAGGGACAGGGTTAACCTGGCAGGCGTTCAGCAGCCTCAGGGTCCCCTGCGCTTCCCACTCCTGCCCATCACACTTATCCACCCTCGCCCCAGCCCCTGTGCAGGAGGACGGGGCGTTTGCACCTTTTGGAGCCTGCTCTGCTCCTGAGATTGTGCTGCCAGGGGTTTCCCCTGAAGCGGGCCGGAGTGTTTGCTGCATAGATCCTGGCAGGATGGAGGAGGGGCTGTATGGGACCTGCTGTGCTGAAATTCTCACCGCTGAGAGAACTGGCTTAATTAACTGCAGGCTGGGGTGTGACCAGGACCCAAGGGCCCCTTTCTGGAGGAGAACCCCTGCCTGTCCCTTCCAGAGAGGCCGACCAATGCCCTGGGGGGAAAGATCCGTGAGGAAGTGAGAGTCTCCCCAAACCTGTCCCTTCACTCTGGCCTAGGCCTTGCTAACATGTCATGGAAATGAAGCCGAGGGGAATTTTGCCCCTTCACCCCTCCCCACCCGCCCCATACCATTGAAGGAAGACCCTGCTATTGCGGTGGGAGTGAAATAAACTCCTTGAAATGAAAGAGCGTATTGTACTTCCAGCGCCTCCTCATTCCCCCCCATGTGTCCCACCCCCCCGGCTCCTAGCCCGGCATGAAATCTGGAGAGGGGCTTTACAAGTTCCACTTCAATATTTCAGACGGCTACGATGGATTTTGCAGCTCAGCGTTAAGTAAACAGACCTTGCTTAAGCCAGGACTGCTTCATTTTGACTAAACCCTAACTAAATAAGCCGGCTTCATGAAGCGCAGGCCTCGTGGCTTTCAAGGCCGCCTTAGCCCTTGCTTCATTAACACCTTTTAATCCCACTGGTACAATCTTATACGCTCCAAATTACCCTTCCCAGGCCTGGGTCAGGGCCCTCCGTGCTGCCACACAACAGGTCAGAGAACCGCTCAATAACTTGCTGCTCAGCTCAGCCCCATCTGGAGTCGCTCTGAGGGGCAGAGCCCTCGCTCTGGCTGTGAGTCCTTCTCCAGAGCAGTCTGCCAGGAGAACGGCACCCCAAGAGCAACAGGCCCGGCTCTGTAGGGATTAATGGGCTGCTTAGGGAGTTGCAGTATTTTACTAGCACTTGAATCCGATAGATGATGGAGTCTATTAAATATCTGAAACCAGTTGGTCTCTGTAAACCCTTCCCAAATATTCTGTTGACGCGGCAAACCAGCTCAATGACCTGCCGGAGAAGGAAATAGAAACAAGATCTCAGACTTTTCTGGGACTTGTGCAGTTCAAAAGAGATGACTAGAGGGAACTGGGACCAAACACCCAAACAAAAGCACCCCTGAACTCTAGGGTGTGTGAAATCTGGCTCTGAATTTTGCAGCTGGGGGCGGAGGGTGTCTCTAGCATCCAACTTCCATGCTTTTCTGCAACAGTCACCCCTTTCCTCTACCATGGCATGGTTAGAAATTTTTGCTAAACTTCCTAGGGAAAATTAGTTAAACTCCAAGTCTCTCGCAGCTGTTTCAGTGACTGAGCAGTTTGCCTTTCATTCAAACGCCTATTGTAAAGGGTGGGGATGGGGCAGTTCTGCGCTGTTGATTGGTTGAAGGGAAACGGGAATGCAGAATGCAACCAGATCTACACCTTGTGGTGAGCGAAATTCATCCCTGTGCACCAGTTAAGTGCCACTTAAGTCCAGTGCATAGGGCCTCTGTAAAGCAGTGTATTGCACCCAGTGTGAGGGTGAGTGACAGCAGCCGGCAGGGGATGCTGGGTCTCAGGGTTCTAAGCTCTTGCAAATGACACACAACATAGCTCCGTGGAGGATTTTACTTTGGGAACAAAGGCAGAACGATAACTGCATGTGGGGAAGATGATGCCTCTCCAGTGGGGTCTCTGGAGTTCCACCCAGCGATCATATACACTGCACACTTTGGTAACTGAAGTATGAGCCGTGGGTGGCCAATCCACAACTGATGAAAGGAAATCATTTGTCATACAGGAAGTAATTAGGCTGCGGAACTCATTGCCACAAGATGTGAGCAGTGGGCATTTCTAAGGATAACGAGACTATCCAGACTTACAATGATTAATGCTAACAGGTATTTTCGTAGGGATACAAAACCTCATGCATGAAAGCTTAGGCCAATCTCTAACAATTAGTGGTCAGGATGAGACCTTAATGGGGAGCAGATGACCCTCATTGTAGCTCCTGAAGGGTTTCCCACACCTTCCTCTGAAGCAACTGGTGCTGGCCGTTACTGGAGACGACTCTGGGCTAGATGGGCCATGGGTCTGATCCCATCTGGCAATTCCTGTGGTCCTGCGGTGGGGCCCAGTGCTGCACTGTAGCATGTTAATAGGTGAGTCTGCCACCCATGCTTTCCCAGGGGGCTGCTCTCTCGGCGATAGCTCTCAACTGCACAGTGACAGCCCGCTCAGCCGCTGACGTCTGCCCAGCCCGCAAAGTGCAGGGTTGAGCTGTCAGACAGCAGCATTCTGGGGCCTGGTGTGTCTTTGTCCTTGTCTGGATGGTACAGCTGCTGCCTGGTACAGGTGTACCTTCTAAGAGGCAATTTACCAACCGCCTGTTCTGCCAGCAGCACTGGCCCCTGTCTGTGCTGCTTCCCTCCCATAGAGTGGTGCAGAGTAGGTGTGAGGACACGGCTGTGTCAGGCCTACCATCCCAGATCTGCCTCTCTTGCAGCTAAACTGTGAGCAGACACTCTGCCTGCCCCAGGGGCTTGTTCCACGTAGCTCTTCAGAGCAGATTTCCCCAAGAATGAGCCAGCTTCCCTGACCACCATCCACAGACACTTGTTCCACAGAGCAGAGCCTCTCCTCCAGGCCCCTTTAACAGGGCTCCTTTTCCAGCAGGAAACACAAATTCCACCCTTTGTAGAATGAATTAATGTGATGCAGGTGGAGCAGGTATGAAGAAGGTGATAGATATCTGTATTAACTTTACAAATGTTAGGTGCCTCTGTCTACTTGATTACTACCATGCTGTCTGCGACATGGCTGCAGAGTTAATTCAGTCCCAGGTGGCTTTTGCACACTGTGGGAACTGAGATCAATGGCTGTAGATAGCCTCCTTGCTGGTGCTTAATGGACAAGACAGGTGTCAAGGTCTTTTGTTTTGTCTCTAAAAGGGAAAGGGACAGGGCCCGTCAAGCAGGAAACCTTAAGACAGCAACCCAGAGGCAGGGTCTGCAGTGATGCAGATGGTAACCCTGTCCTCAGAAGAGATAGGGTATCAGAGCTAAATCGAGCCCACCTCAGTCTGTAGCCCTTTTGTTGGTTTAATCCTTTTCTCTCTGGTTGCTATATTCCTATGGATAAAATAAACAATGCTTTGTTGTGGTGTCATTGCATTTACCTCCTGGTCACAGCTCCCAAAGGGGAGTCTATAGAAGGGGTCAAACTCAGTTGGACCTGCCAAGGAAACATGGCTGGTAAACAAGGGTGCTGTGCCCTGGAGACCCAGTCTAAAAGTGGGGGGAATCACTGAGAGAAGTGCAGGCACCAGGCCGGTCACTGGAAAGGGTGCCTATGAAGAGACTGAAGGGCATGTCTACACTGCAATCAGGAGATGTGATTGTATCATGTATAGACATACCTGAGCTAGCTAGATCAAAGCTAGGTCAAGTACGTCTAAATATGCTACAATCACACTTACAATTGCTGTGTAGACATACTCTGACTGAGGGATCAGAGGTACAGCTCACTCTGAACTGTGACAGCTGGTGAATTAATACACCTGCTCAGACTACCTAAACAGTTAGCAGTGACTGCCTCTGTCCCTGTCTCTCGCTCTTCCCACACAGGCCCATCACTCAGTGGAGAGGGGTCATTATGAAGTTTAGAGAGGAAAGTTGAAGTTTGGGTCCAAATCTGAAGACACCGCGTTTTTCTTCTCAACCTGTTGGCCTCTGATTCCAGCTGAGATCAAAGCTGCAGTGAAAATGTTTGACTTGAAAAACTTCTGTTCCCTGCTAGTGACCAAATGCAGTGGGAACAATGCTTTTGTCTGCTAAGCAACGTGCAAACATAATCCAACGTTGAATTCCTTTATGCGTTTTCGAGAAGTGCAGCAAAGCATGAGGTTTATGTAGCTGCTGGATGCTGTCATGGGGCTTTCACACAAACACACAACCTCATGGCAATTGTCAGTTCAATTCATTATTGTTGTTTATGATTTGTGTTGTTGTAGCACGTAGGAACCCGAGTCACAAACCAGGACCTCAATTGTGCCTAGGTGCTGTACAAACATAGAACAAAAAGACGGTTCCTGCCCCAAGGAACTTACAATATAACATAAGAAACAACAGGGTGAATACAGGCAGGGAGTACAAAGAAACAAGGAGACAATATTGGTCGGCGTGATGGGCTGTGGTCTCTGCACACCAGCTACCTACCCGGCATCACAGTAATGCTTCTTCAATGAGACTTTTTGTCATGACTAGCTGCATGAGCATTGCCAAAGTGTGAGAAAAAGACCGACCTCTCATGGGTGGGTAGGACCCATCTAACACAGCGGCCTTCTTTCTGGGAGTTTGATTGTAGTACGGCCTCAACGGCTAATGCACCTGTCCCCGTAGTTTCAGAGTGATAGAAAAGGGGCGGGGGGACAGGCTGGCTTAGAGAACTGGAAATGGGACATTGAGCCTTCTGCCTGCAGGTCACTAATCCAAATGTGGTCCCAGATCAGTAGTGGATGAAAGCTGTTATGATCTGAATGCCGGTTTGTGCCCTGGGGCATGTGAAACAATTTGGTTGTTGAACAAGTGGGCACTACCACAATTAGCATCATGCTGCTTCCTCGTTGGCTGCCTCAGCAGAGAGCCCAAGGACTGACTGGACCACGAGGTCTAAACTCACTCCTCGCACTCGGTGCGTTCTTCCAAAGGAGCTGAGAGATGTTCACAGTGGATGGGAAGCTCTCTCTGCAGCTTCCTGGGCTGTCCCCTCTCTGTCGACACACCCAGGGCTGTCAATCCAGCACCTTTGCTGGCGCTAAATTCACTTCAAGTAATGAACCTGGAAGCCCAATTAGTATCTGCAACATCTCCCCATGTGGCTTCCCGGGGCAGCTGCATTCAGACACCATGCAACCATGTTCCCACCGCAGCCGCCCTTCCCTCCTCTCGGAATCCTGGCTGCAAGGGAGATGTATTCTGTTCCTATGACAACCCAAACAATATTACCTTGACTTAAATGGATTCAGGCGATATTAAAACCGGCCTCTTTAGGAATTCCTAGTGTTGGAGGGGCTGAGAATTTTAATTTTGTGTAATGCGAGCTGACACCGTGTTTATGAGCTGCTTGCTGAATGTTTTCTTCAATTAGTACAAAGCAGAGCAGATTTGTTTTCAGGGCTTATCTTGGGAGAGGGAGGGTGCGGGGCTCATAGTGCGTATGTGAGATTGAGTTATGTTACATCAGCTGCGCATCCCTCAACGGATCACAGTTGGGAAGCCCATCCTGTGAAATCCAGGTGAGATGGCCAGCAGCTGAAGGAGTCTTTAGACAAGACTCGCTCACTGCCTCGTTCTAATAGCAGTAGGGTAAAGGGGCTAGTCAGCTTGTACCTTTAGGGGATCTGGGGACGGGCAGGCCTCTTCTCACAGTTCTGACATCTGTTTCCAGGTATCTTTGCTCCACCTAGTACTTCTCACAGCTTTCACATTTAAAGCCAGTGCACGCACACAAACACATGTGCATTTGCACACTCAGGACATTCACCTGACCTTGTGCTTATCTCTACCAGACCCTGTCCTGTGCAGGATCAAGCCCAAAGCAAGTTTTATGTCGGGAAGTCTCCCTTTCCCTGCCTCTCCCAAGCAATACTGAACAATTAGCCCACTGAACTCATTGCCACGGCATATCATTGAGTTCAAAGGCATGGAAGGAATAAGGACTAAAAATAGCTTAGATATTTCTCTGGATAATGGAAATTTCCATAGCTGTCAGGGTAAGTATTTAAGGATTTTGTACAAGAACTAAACCCTCTTTCAGGGCAGGATCCCCGCTTTGGACTGGTAGTCAGGAGGGAGAGCTATCCTGCAGAGTGGCTTATATTCCTAATAATTCCTGAATTCCTAAAATTTCAACTGTTATGTCTGTAGCTCTAGCCACATGCCGGACCCATCCCTCGCCTTCTAAAAGCCCGCATGTCTGGATGCACAAGAATGGTAGGGTTGGGGCATGTTACGGGAGCATGACTGGACCTGCTGCTGTAGCTGAGACTAAACATGATCCATGGGACCAGTCTCTCTAAAGACCCAAGAATCTTCGTGTCATGGGGATTTGGTCTCAAGTGTGGCACATACAAAAATTAGTCCCATGCCTAGGAGGGAAATTCTGCAAACCAAGGAGACAGTGGAGAGCCTTTGCGTGTAATAGTCAGGATAGTTTGGATGGAGATCTAATTCCAGACGAGAGGCTCTGCCTTTTTACAGTTACCACAACCAGTACTAGCGCACTCTTCAGCAAACAAAGGCATAACACGATCCAGTGGCTGGTCTCTGCAGCTCGACAAATGCAAACGGGATAATAAGTAATTAGCTAGTAATTAGCCATTGGAACAGTGTCCAAAGGGATGTGGTGGATTCTCTCTCACTTGGAGTCTGTAAATGGAGACTGGGTGTCTTTCTAAGAGAGAAGCTCTGGCCTAACCACAGACCATTGCAGGAAGCCCAGGGTGAAATTGTCTGGCCCGTGCCATGCAGGGCGTCAGACTACATGAACAATAAGGTCCCTTCTGGGCTGAAAGTCTAGGAACATAAATAACTTGTTACTCGGTAATAAGTCAAATTCTTGTAACTGATCACAGTTAACATGGAAGGGTTTACTTTGTCTTTCCACCTCCGCCTGCCACACGGGTGCTGGTGTCAGAGAGGAACAGATTTGTATGCAGCCCACCTCTGGGGCTGTGCATGGTGCACGCAGCCCACCTGCTCCTTTGGGGCAGTGCCTGGGTCCGGGTTTGGGTTTTAAATACATGACTCAGTGGCAGCTTTTTTCTTTATAGGGAACGTCCATTTCAAACTCAATGTTTTAAAGTAAAACATGAATCACAAAAAGACGGGGGCTGTGGGGGCATGCAGAGAGAGATGGAGAGGAACACAGACAGACAGACAGACAGACAGAGAAGGAGAGAGAGCAAGAAATCCCACGCGGCTCCAGTTGGAATGTCCCAACCACTTCAGGCGAAGGCGATTGCGCAGCACAGCTCCATGGTGGTATTTGGAAGGGATGAGCTCTCCCCTGTAATCCTCTCCATCCCGCGCCGCAGAGTTTGCCAGGAGGATTAACCCAGTCTTGTTCTCAATCCCAGTTTATGAGTTCCCTGCTGGTGGGGAAGATCCTGTGTGTTTAAACAACAGCCTAATTAATCCCCATTTTATTACTTTCTCTTGTCAAGTGGCTAAATAGAAGCTGTCAGCCGGCAGCCACCGTGCTCACATTTGTTTAGATCCCAAATTACTTCATCAGAACCATCTGCTCTGAACGCCGAGCATTCGGCGCGTGTTTATTTCTCTCAGGACGCCACAAGGGGCACAAACAGCCTCCTCCCGGGTTCCCCGTGCCGGATCCGTACAGTCCCCGGGGACTACGTTATTAAAATGAGTTTAGGGGTCTCGAAGGAAGCCCTACCTGCTGAGACCACACTAACAGACTGAGCCAGGCACCATGGTCCCTGGGGGCTTCTCTGACCTCAGGCTGCATTCACTGACTCCACTGGCCTGAACAGAGTGAGATATATCGGCCCTGAATGAGCCTCCAGCAATGTTCATTCAAGAGCAGAAGAGGCCCTTGGGACAGCTCAGCCAGCCCCAGGAGGGCAGCGAGGGCACTGACTCCACAGGGGGTTAAAAGGCCGGGCAGGCCGTGTTCCTTGCAGAGCTAGCTGGGAAAGTCAGAAATAAAAGCAGCGTTCGTCAGGGCAGCATGGGCCAGGACCAAGCCCAGAGAAACCACTACCCATCTAGGGGTTATTTCTGACACCTGTAGGGCCGGATCCTTAGCGAAGGTCAGTGGGCACAGCTCCTTTGACTCCACCAATGGCTTTTATACCGGCTGGTGACCTGGCCCCTGGTTTCCAGATTCTACTTTGTGGTGCTTCCCTGGGCCCTTTCCCACACCCCCACCTCTCCCCGTCACCAGGTCACTGAGCTGGTAACCCGAACCCACTTGCTTTCTGTCACCCTGTTCGGAACAGCCAGACTCACTCGCTCTCTGTCACCCTGTTCGGAACAGCCGGACTCACTCGCTCTCTGTCACCTTGTTCGGAACAGCCGGACTCACTCGCTCTCTGTCACCCTGTTCGGAACAGCCGGACTCACTCGCTCTCTGTCACCCTGTTCGGAACAGCCGGACTCACTCGCTCTCTGTCACCTTGTTTGGAACAGCCGGACTCACTCGCTCTCTGTCACCCTGTTCGGAACAGCCGGACTCACTCGCTCTCTGTCACCCTGTTCGGAACAGCCGGACTCACTCGCTCTCTGTCACCCTGTTCGGAACAGCCGGACTCACTCGCTCTCTGTCACCCTGTTCGGAACAGCCGGACTCACTCGCTCTCTGTCACCCTGTTCGGAACAGCCGGACTCACTCGCTCTCTGTCACCTTGTTCGGAACAGCCGGACTCACTCGCTCTCTGTCACCCTGTTCGGAACAGCCGGACTCACTCGCTCTCTGTCACCCTGTTCGGAACAGCCGGACTCACTCGCTCTCTGTCACCCTGTTCGGAACAGCCGGACTCACTCGCTCTCTGTCACCCTGTTCGGAACAGCCGGACTCACTCGCTCTCTGTCACCCTGTTCGGAACAGCCGGACTCACTCGCTCTCTGTCACCTTGTTCGGAACAGCCGGACTCACTCGCTGTCTGTCACCCTGTTTGGAACAGCTGGACTCACTTGGGAGCACCTGCCAGGCCCAGCCCAACCCTGCCTCAGTGGCCTTGGGCCTGTGTCAGCCCCCAGAGCACCCGATGCTGTGGTTTTTCTGTCCTCCCAGCCGCATGGGAGAACTGGAGCCTTTCCCAGCCGCTGCAGAGCCCCCTGACGGGTGGGACTCCTGACCCCTCGTACATCTGCTCCACCCGCTCTGGTTATCAATGTGGGCGTTTACACCCTGACATCACAGCGCCTGTCCGTATCAACAGTGTCTAGAGGAGAACAACCCTCACCCTGAGCCGCTGCTCTGACCACTGAAGCCCCAGTCATAACCGGGAACCCTTAAACCACTCCGGTATCTAGGTGTTAGCCCTATCCACCCAATGCTTCCCATAGCTCCCCTACCCCCCCCGAGTCCTTCCTATCCTCACTTTCCCCTTCGCCCTAACCCCTAGGCCCTGTCTGACTGCTCTGTTCCCTCCCTGGCCACACAGGCTCTTCCAGACCAAGTGCAGCAGCTGCCTGAAGGCGATCGCCCCGTCTGAATTCATCATGCGGGTGCTGGAGAACGTCTACCACGTCCACTGCTTCTTCTGCTGCGAGTGCGAGCGGCGCCTGCAGCGCGGGGACGAGTTTGTGCTCAAGGAGGGGCAGCTGTTGTGCCGCAGTGACTACGAGAAGGAGAAGGAGATGCTGAGCGCCATCAGCCCTGCGCCCACCGAGTCTGGTGAGGGGCCACAGGGGGCCTGCATCCTTGGGGCCAGCGGGGAGGAGGGGATGGGGCAGGTGGACCCCCTCGTGGGGCTGGGACTGAGGGGGTCAGGGGACCAACCCCCTCAGCCCTGGGGTTCACGGCACTGCTAATGTAGGGTGTTGCAGGGATGCTGCCTGGTCCCCAGGGGACGGGGCTGTAAGATTGGGAGATGCCCATGGAGGGGTCCAGTCTGTGTCCTCTGAAGCATCCGTCCCCTGGCCACTGTCTGAGCCAGGACCTTGGGCCAGACCGATGGCCCCTTGGCCTGATACAGAGCGGCAGGGAGGGAGCGAATGGCGGGGACACTGAAGGGTCAGGGGTGGGTGGATACTGGGCTAGAAAGGCCCATTGGTCTCATCGGGGGCAGCCAATGGGGAATAATACTGGGCTAGATGGGCCTCTCTGGTCCTATGCACCGTACCCCAGGACAGGAGCCCTTATGGTCATGGCCCTTGCTGAGGACGTAAGGGACCAAAGCCCCGAAAGGGGAGGAAATTTCCTGGCTTCGCGGCTACAGCAGCTGAGCCAGAGAGGCCCAGGCCTCCCAGTGGCAGTGACAGCTAACGGTTCCCCTTCCAGTGAAAAGCGAGGATGAGGATGGCAGCCACTCCCACGGCAGAGGCAGCGAGGAAGGCAAGGACCACAAGCGCTCCAAGCGCCCACGCACCATCCTCACCACTCAGCAGCGACGGGCTTTCAAGGCCTCCTTTGAGGTTTCCTCCAAACCCTGCAGAAAGGTAGAGTGCAGGAGGGAGCTTCCTCACTGCCGGGCCAGAGTCCCCAGCCCGGCTTTTATGCCCGTAAACCCCGCTGCAGTCCCATGGCCTCAGAGCCCAGAGAGCTGCCTCTACACTCCCCGCTGGGCTGCAAAGCAAGTGCTTCCGGAACACACCACAGGGGAGCCGGACTCCGGAAGGGAGAGACCAGGTTCCCTTCTGGCGTACGTCCGGCCCAGCAGCAGCGTGGCGCATATACCGCGGCTATTTGCTGACTCTCTTTCTGTGCACTGACTTGGCCGCCGACTCATTTCCATTTCAGGGCAGACGGTTAGAGAGGAGATGCACACGCTGGGCCAGATGTTCCCCTGCCCTGCATCTGGTGCTGCCATTTACACCAGGGCAACGTAGGTGCCTTCTGATCTGAGAGCGTTTCACACCCACTTTCCACTGGTGTGGATGGCGGCATGAGCCCAAGGTGAATGAGGCCCACTCTGAGCCCCTTCCTAGACAGCCTCTGCTGTTCTCTTTCTCCTCCAGATAGTGTCAGGTGTTTATAGTCCTGTGCAGATGACTAGAAAGACAAGTTGCCGACCTTGGGGGGTTCACAGTGTAAATTCAGAGTAATGACAGGAGTGAAGTGGTAAACAGGAGCTAGGGGACCCTCCCCTTTGGAGGCAGAGTTTCCTGCAGGGAGTGAGAAATTCCTCCTTTTAGCTACTTTTCTGTGCCAGCCATTTTCTAAACTCGCGAGAAGGGACAGCTTCTCGGAGGAACTTACAATCCTCGGACAGACAAAAACACAGAAGTTAGGAGTAGGCACTTTATGTACTAGTCAACATGACTCATTGTAGGCAGCAGGGTAGCTTTGCAGCAGGTGTGAGTTTCTAGGAAGGATCTGGAAAGGGCAGGGGACCGTTGGGTGCACAAGGTTAGGGACACTGTTCTAAACACCAGCTGGGTTGATCATTTCCCAATATAACAAAGCCCTAACCCGCCTTTTCCGACTCCTCTCCCCTCTGCGGGTAGGTGAGAGAGACCCTCGCAGCTGAGACAGGCCTGACGGTCCGGGTGGTGCAGGTCTGGTTCCAGAATCAAAGAGCCAAGGTGAGTGAGTGCTTCTCTCGTCGGAACCAAGCTCTGTGGCCCGGATTCTCGATCGCACTGAGGCCCTTTGCACCATTCTGGCAGTGTAACGGGGCAGAAACAGCTCTCTGAGAATCCCCCCCTACACAGGGGGCCTCCCCAACCTGTGTGGAGCTGGTGAAAAACCCTGCTCCCAGACAGCGGCCCATAGGGGTGGATTGAGGCCATGGCTGGTGTGTGCACTTTGCACTGATGTTCTGCGCTTCCCAGGGCCTATTGGGGCAACATGAAACCCTAATGAGGCTCTCTCTGCTTCAGGACGAGTGTCTGTGTAATATCTGCACTGCTCCTTCACTGCAGAGGGAAAAGGCAGCTGCCCAGCAGGGCGTTAACTGCAGCACATTTCCCCAGCCAGACCCTTAATGCAAACGTAGGGCCTTGCTTGCTTCTCCTGGCAGATGAAGAAGATCGCTCGTAGGCAGCAGCAGCAGCAGCAGCAGCAGGAACAGGAGCAGCTGGGCAACCCACGTTTGGGGACCGGCCGTGGGACAGGCCGCAGCAGCAGACAGAGCAATGATGACAGTGAAGGTGAGGCGTGGCAGAGCCTTGGGATCAGCTCCCTGCAACTGAGGGGGGTCGGCAGAGCTGTGCGGGTGTGGAGCCCCGTGCTGAAAGAGCAGGGGCGCTGCAAAGCAGGACTGAGGTGCGCTGGCACAGCCGAGGGGAGAGGACGTAAAGGAAAGTCTAGATTAGCTCCTGGCAGACTGTCGGAGGAAAAACGGGTGTAATGTGTAAAGCACAGGACTGGGACTTGGAATTCCAAAGTCTCAGTCCCTGCTCTACTAGAGTCCCTTTGATACCTGGGGGCAAGTCACTTCCTCTCTCTCTGCTTCACAATCTATACAGTTATGATAAACCTAGTTCATAGGTTTCAGTGTAGTAGCCGTGTTAGTCTGTGTCAGCAAAACGAAAATAAGAAAGACAAACTTGTAGCACCTTAGAGACTAACAAATTTATTTCAGCATAAGCTTTCGTGGGTTAGAACCCACTTCATCGGATGCATGGAATGAACCATACAGTAGACAGATATTTATACAGTCAGAGAAACCTCCACCTTATCATGTTTCTCTGACTGTATAAATATCTGTCTACTGTATGGTTCATTCCATGCATCCGATGAAGTGGGTTCTAACCCACGAAAGCTTATGCTGAAATAAATTTGTTAGTCTCTAAGGTGCTACAAGTTTGTCTTTCTTATTTTCGTTCTAGTTCATAGGGTGTCACGAGGATTTGTGAATCTCTTTTAGTCCTTGGATGTAAGGAAGGGGCTGTAGGAGAGTGAAAATTATCATTATTAACTGTGACCTTTGCATGCTTCAGTACATCTGATGTCAGTTGTTTCTGACTACGCAACACGAGCTCAGTTCTTTTACCAACTGGTGAATTGGGATTCGCTTCAATTTAGCTTTTACATAACAAAACCAATTTTTAATTTATGGCCATTTGACCTTTTACTTCGGGATTAAGGGTCCCATGCTCCCATACTAACAGCCCCTTCTCTGCACAGCACCTTAACGATAGTGAAAAGACTCCAACAGAGGTAGACTCAAATCGCTTGACAATATGGACCTGTCTTAAAAATCTTGTCACGAGCAGTTTAGAGCCACACGCTGATGGCAGGACAAGATTTCCAGAAGACACCTGTGATTTTGGATGCTCTACTTGAGATACCCGCAAAGGACCCAATTTCCAGAGGGCAGGTACTTAGCACTTTCTGGGTCTCTGTCACATGTCTCAAGTTGGGCACCCAGAAATCACTAGTCACTTCTGAAAATCTTTGGCTTCGGTTCCATGGGTGTAAATCCAGAATAAATCCATAGATTTCAGTGGAGTCACTCCCAATTTACGCCAAAGTAACTGAACACAGAATCTGGCCCAAAGTAACAGTCTTTTATTGCATGTTTGTGCCGAGCCCCATGTAATTTGAAGGGCCCATTACAATGGAGGCCAGCGGGCACTACTGCAGTATAATGCATCATAACATATGATCAGGATGGATTTTACTCTGTTCACGTTCTGTACCCACCGCTTCCACCTGTTCCATTCATTCCACATTAGATGGAGCAAGTGTTCACGGGCTGGATGGGCTCATGGTCCCCTATCCCAGGATTCCCCAGCAGCAGCTGCTGCCGCTGGATCAGAACAGCTACAGCACAGACTTGTACAGACAAGGGCTCACGCCGCCCCAGCTGCCGGGAGACCATCTGCATCCCTACGGTAAGCGGGGGGCGAGGAGGCTGATGTGACTCGGCGCCAGAGCTGAGCTCAAGGCGCAGTCTGGAGTGGTAGGCCCCAGTCCCACTGTTATTACTGTCTGACACATGCCCACCACAACCAGCGCAGAAAGAGACACCAGGCAGGACGTGGCTCTGTACAGATGGCGGAGCATTCAAGGGGTAATTTGTGTCTACGCCTCTTTGGTTCAAAGCTACCCTGAGAGGGGCCCACGAAGGAGGGGGGCTCCCAGGATAAGGGGAAATAGCCCAGCAAGATGGGACAGGTCACACCAGCAGTGCCTCACGAAGCCCCAGCTTTCAGGTCTAGGGCTCACAGACTGGATTCATTTTCTGGGTGGAGAGGGGAGGGGGATGGTAAGGGCAGGTAGAGGATATAGCAGGGGTGGCCAAACTGTGGCTCGTGAGCAGCTCCCGGAGGCCCCCCCCCCATTCTTCACCTACCAGATGGGCGGGAGCGGAGCTCAGGGCTTCTGCCCTGCGGCAGGGTGGTGGGGTTAGGGCCTTCTGCCAGGGACGACTGGTGCCTGCTGGCAGGGGGGGGGGAGGGGGGCAATTTAAAGGTTCCCAAACCCTGGAAAAAATTAGTGGGGGGGGAGTGATCCCATGTGTCCCCCTCATGCATCGCCTCTGGCTTCTGCCCAGCAAGGAGGGGGCGTCTCAGGGCTTCAGCCCCACAGGAGGCATCTGCTGGGGCTTCAGCTCTGCGGGCAAACGTGCCAGGGCTCAGGGCTTCAGCAGGAGTGGGGCTTGAAACCCCAAGCCCAGTCAGGCGCCTCCCGTGGGGCTGAAACCCCCAGAGCCCCCCATCCCCACAGAGCTGAAGCCTCGAGCCCAGTCCGGTGCCTGCTGCAGGGCTGAAGCCCTGAGCCCTGGCAGATGTGCCCTGTAGGATTGCCAGGTGTCGGGTCCGGTTGAAAAGGGACCCTGGTGGCTCCAGTCAGCACCACTGACCGGGCCGTTAAAAGTCTGGTTGGTGGAGCTGGCAGGCTCCCTACCTGGCTCCGCACAGCTCCCGGAAGCAGCCAGCATGTCCCCTGCCCCGTGCACCGGCTCCACAGCTCCAATAGGCCGGGAACCACCTCCGAAAGGAGCTGCGCCCGGCCGCCCCTACGCCTAGGAGCCGAGGGACATGCTGACTGCTTCCCGGGAGCCACCCGAGGTAAGCGCTGCCCGCACCCCGCACCCTCTGCCGGACGCCAACCCCCAGCCCTGAGCCCCCTCCCACACCCAAACTCCCTCCCAGAGCCCACACCCCACACCCCCTCCCACACCCCAACCCCCTGCCCCAGCCCTGAGCCCCCTCCCACACCCAAACTCCCTCCCAGAGCCCACACCCCACACCCCCTCCCACACCCCAGCCCCCTGCCCCAGCCCTGAGCCCCCTCCCACACCCAAACTCCCTCCCAGAGCCCACACCCCACACCCCCTCCCACACCCCAACCCCCTGCCCCAGCCCTGAGCCCCCTCCCACACCCAAACCCCCTCCCAGAGTCCACACCCCACACCCCCTCCCACATCCCAACCCCCAGTCCCAGTACTGAGCCCCCTCCCACACCCAAACTCTCTCCCAGAAAATGTGTCTTTCTGGTACGGTGTATCAGCAATACATGTCTTAAGGGTACGGCGTACCTGACCGTACCGGCTTACTGGCACCATCGTCTTTCTCTCACTTTCCTTTGCTTCCTCCCCTAGACTCGGAAGGCGTTTTCCATGACATGGACAGCGACAGCATCAGCCACTTGGGAGACTGCCTGCTGTCAACAGCCGAAGCCAACCTCCTCCAAGCCCGAGTGGGTAACCCCATTGACCGACTCTACTCTATGCAGAGCTCCTACTTCACCTCCTGACCGTGGAAAAGGTCCTGGTCCTTTCGTGAGTGTCTTGGACAGACATTGTTCTGAATTCAGAATGAGGAGTGAGGAGGAGAAACAACCCTTCAGAGAAACGCTTTGAACCCTGCACAGGGGAAGAGGCAGCTGGGTTTGCCAAGCACATAAGCACTAATTCATGAGGACCTTCCACAGCCCAGAGGACTCAACTGCATTGCCTCTCCCCTCCTTTTCTCTAGCCACAAGTAGATGGGTGATATGATATTGTTTAGCTGTAACTGTAGCGGTTTGTCCAGTGTTTATGCTTTAGAGCATTACATTCTTCAAACAAGACTGGCCGAGTTGCCCAGAGTCAGGCTTGGAAGCAGCATCTCCTCTGCCGGCTGCATTTATTTAAACCTTGGTGCAGCTGATCCATTTCTGGTGCCATTGTGCCACGCGGTGAAGGATTTCACCAGCCTGCCCTGTCCCGGGCCTGCGTCATGGGACAACATTCATTTTCCTTGGGGAAGGCCAGTGACTGAGGATGCCTCTACTTGATACGACTGCCATTTTGGAGGCTGCCTTCAAGAGGGGTGATTTAGGCTTTTTAATGGCTGACACCATGGAGAAATGCAAGACAGGTTGGTCCCTGAGGGAAACGGCGTTGCTTGGGGACAGAATTCACCTCCAGGAACAAAAGATTATTTGGTCTCTGTTATGATGTGAGGAAGTCAAGGGACATGTCCCTGAAGAGAGTAACACATCTAGAACGGCATATCAGCCTCTCCTGACTGCCTCTGCGCCCCTCCCTTTAAAAGGAGGCTCACTCCAGCCATTTAAAGTAGCATGAAGATCTCATTCTCACAGCTGTAACGCTGCAGATGCTGTCTGCACTGGCTGCTGTTTGTTTCTTTTAAAACTAGTGGTGTGAACAGATATTATTTAAAAATGTTCTCACCAGAAACCCCTCCCAACGTGTTTCCATCTCAAGTGGGATTTCTCCCCCTAACTATTTACCCAGCTCACTGGGACCTTCCCAGCATTTTGCTTCCCAATACATGAGAAGAGGAAAGGGTTCAATTGTGTTATCTTGGAATGCGCCCTGTGCCAAGTCACTTACCCTCCAACAGACTGAGTTTGTTCTTGGCTTTGAAGGCAGCAGGTAGGACGCCCAGATTCCGCTGAGAGACAGCACTGTTTCTTTGGGTGGGGAGGAGCAATGCTTCTTCTCCAAGCATGGAGCTCTTACAAGCTCTCAGTGTGGGGCAGTTTAGGGTTAGAGATTAGCAGGCAGGTTTGGGGTTATGCCACGGAAGGTTTATAAAAGATGCCACAGACAGCAGCAGGAGAGAGTGAGTGGAAGTTTAAATCAGATATTTAAGAAGAAAATTCTTTACTCACTCACCTAGTATTTTATGTTTCAGATACTGTATGGACAGCTGGCACCCCTAGAAATGGCAAATGGTTCCCTGTGAGCCCCCTTTTGCGCAGGCTGGTGGAAGGAGTAAGAGCCTCCAGAATTTGCCTTCCCTCAGTTATTCCAACACTCACTGGGGAGAGAACATCTGCAATGGAAAATAACTTGGCATGTGCAGGACGTTTAAACCCTGATCCCTAGAGTTGCAACACAAATCCAGCAGTTGGGTTTGTGTTGCAGCTATCAGAGAACCTGGCTCACTGATGTTTCTGTACGTAGTGTTGATTTGGTTCTAAGCTTCCCCGCCTTATCAATCTGGTTTCAAAGTTATGCAAACCCTTCTCAAGTGGAGAGGAAGAAAAGGCTAATAGTTATCATTGCTGTATTTCTGTGGGAGCCACTTGTGAACATTAACAATCATGAGCTTTGGGAGCACAGGAGACCCATTCCCAATATGTGTTGCCGTCTGTCAGGAGTTCCCCATCTAGTCAAGGGAGCTCATGGAGACCAGGTACAAAAACTGGTGCATAACTGAACCACAACCTTCATAAAGCGCATACCATCATTGCTTCCCCCATTAATACAGTTATGTAAATGTGCCATTCACCCACGGGCAGTCCCTTGCCTCTTTGTTTACAAAACGATACTTTTTATCTGGATTCTCCCACGGTCGTCAGTATTGAATGGTCTTTGCCTTTCAGGCAGTTGTGTAAATAGTTTACAGACATTTTGATGTTTCATTTAAGGGGAGTGTCCTCTCCTGGGGAACTGGCAATTTGTGAGTTACCTCCATCCCCACAGGCAAGTTCTGTGGAAGCAGGATTTCCCTGCTCCTTCCAGCCTGAGTTGCTGCACTCAGTCCATTCCCACCTCTGTTGTGTGTCTGTCCGCCCATAAGACATGAGACTGAAAACTCCCAGCGCTGTTTCTTTCTTCCTTTCTTTCGGTGGCTTTTTGCACTAGAAATGGTCTCAGTTTAGGTTAAGTTTTAAGAGAATGTTTCAGTGAACCATGTGCAAATGGATATGTTTCCTCCAAGTGCTGGAGGCAGCGTCACCCCTGAAATCCTACCCTTGCTCCCGTTGTGATCCAGTGCTGTAATGTGCCAGTGTTTTTGCATGTACATTTGGAAATAAAAACTAACTTAAAGCTGAAGTCTAAAGTTTGCCTAAGCACAGACAGACAAACTGTTTGTACCTTCACTCCATTTAGATTAGATCTAAGTTGGCCTGTCCATCTAGCTACTTGCTGTGCAATCCCATGGGGATTTGACCTGAGTTCTTCAGGGGGACATTTAATCAGAACCTCAACATTACCAGGGGTAAATGCTCATCCTGGAGCAAGAAGTGAGGCACTAGTGCTAACAGCTGTTCTTACTTTGACAAAGAACCAGCAAATACACCACCAAGAGTCAGTTACAGTTAGCTGCAAGAGAAACTGAATTCCCCATATGAACAAATAAGACACTGGTAAATGATGTGAAGAACTATCCTAGGTGCTGGACCACTAGTGCAGGGGAGTCTAAGATGACAGTGACCTGAGCTTCAGAACCAATGTTGAGATTCACTTGCAAGAACTGAAGGAGGAGATCACGGCCGGTTAGACTGACCCCAGTTAGGGGAACTAGCAAGACTTCACCCTGGCATAGTCTGAACTTCGGCTGAATCAAGAAGTGGCCAGTCAGCCCGTAGGCACCAAACCTATAGTCTGAAAAACTAGCACATTTGCCAAGCAAAGTCCTGTTGCTTCTCTGATCTCAGCATCATTCTGAGGGACAGAGATGCTCTTGGTATCATCAGCATTGCCAGGTAGTTTCTGCGGCTCCCAAGGGCTGCAGTTCATCCCAATGCATTTGCAGCAGCAACCCTCAGCTCTTGCCATCAAGGACTGACAAGGCGCTTGGAGCAGAGCCAAAGGGCCGGCTGACATCAGTGCCAGTGGGCAGCAGCTGTGGTAAATGTGAAGGGGCAGGAGGAGTGACTGTGCATGTGAGACGATCCCAGGATATCCCGAGTGTGAGCTCTCGCCCCCTCTGCTGACCAATGTCACTGATCACGTTGTGCCCTCCGAGCTGGCCCTGAATCACCCCATTGGTAAACGGTGGCTTTTCCTGGTGCGTGACTCCCACCTAATGGACAATCAGGTGCTAGCAGAGTTTCAGGTCTGTCCCCCGGACTGCATGGTTCTGAGTTGTCCAAAAGTTTCTGACTGATCAAAACTGCTGGGTTCTTTTATTGATATGCCCCAGGCCTCTGCTTTCTTGTTTTTTTTGCTGTCATCTTCCTAGGCTGTTCCTTCCTGTCCGTCTGCTCTGGTATTTGTGACACGGGGGGCTAGCTTAGGGGTTAGCTAGCGTGGGTTCGTTTTGTGGCATGGACTGTCACTGATAGGTGCCTGATGCCATGTTGTTTCTCTATGAAGCAGGAACACTTTGCTTCTCAAAGCCGGTCAAAGACATTAAAGAATTAAGGCTCAGAACGCTCATGGGAAGCAGGGAAGTGTTACCCCATTGTACATGTGGGGAGACAGGGCCACAGAGAGGTTAAGAGGAATTCCTCAGGCCACAGCACAGTCCACTGCAGAGCTAGGACTAGAACCTAGAAAATCCTAACACCGTGTGCAGTAACCATTACCCTGCACTGCTTCCCTTTCCCTTTTCTGTAAGGGATGCAGGCTGGAAACCACCATTCAGTCTGATGGTCCTTCACTTCTAGATGTCAGGAGACATACACTTTATTTTTTCTTCAGGGAGGGAGACTGTCAGCCTTTCCCAGGGCTCCAGCGTACCAATGTCTTTGCTGGGAGTAAGACCTGGGAATTCCCGACTCCCAGTCCTGTGCTCAGATGTGTTTCTTTTCTGTGTGTCTAGCCAAACACTTTAAAGATGACGGTTGACCAGAAAGCAAGGGTGCTCCCCTCTGTCCATGCAGCCTCTCTCATGCCTAGCAGCGACTTGATGTCAGCTGGATGAGAGCCAAGTAAAGCAACTGTGTGTGTGAATGGAATGTGGTTCTGCACAGCTCTCTACCCTCTGCCACTGCCCATGTCAGCCCTGGACCTGCCAGCAGTACTAAATCTCCCCCTATGACTGCCGACACCAAAGGAACATGCTGATTTATGGTTCTTTTAAATAAGAGAAACAGAGTGTAAAATTAGAGCATTTTCTGGATGAAAAATTAAAGGGCTGTTTTTGTTAGTTCCTCATTCTAGGCTCATGTGTAATTCACCTTGTTGGTTTTAAAGTTCCACTTGAAAGGAAACTTGACTTCAACAGAAGTTAAAGTACCAGGCTGCAAGACTCCCAGCACACTTAATTTCATATTCAGAGGGTGCTAAATCAAAAGGAAACACAGGAAAAAACAGCAAAGAATTAACTGAACGAATGATCTTTGGCTTTCTCTCTCTTGTGGACCTCAAAGCCCTTTATGTGAATTAATTAGCTAACCCTCATTACTCCCTGGCAAAAGAGGTGTTGTGTGTTTCAGAGATGAGAAAACAGAGGCAAAGAAAGGAGCAGTGACTAGTCCCAAGGTCACACAGCAGATCATTGGTTGAGTTGGAAATAGAACCCAGGAGTCCTGATGCCCAGGCCCCTGTTATACCTCATAGACTATCAGCCAACACGGCCTCTTGGCTGGAAACAAGAATCCGGAACAAGTGAAAGGGGAGAAAAGCAAAATGCAGAAAGGCAGTTGAGAGATCGTTATTGGGCACAGGAAAGGAATGTCCACGCTGGAAGATGAAATGATTTGAAATAAAGCTTCCACTTCCATTTCTGCCCTCAGTGGTGTGGCCTCCAAAGAAGCCTGTTATTGCAATGGCAGACAGGGGTTGTGTGTGAATTAAAGGGAGAACACCCCAATAGAATTAACCCCCGGAGTGAGAATGTGTTAAATGTCTATGACAGCCAGAAATGTTCTAGAGGTTCTGAAGTAACTTAGAACTTGGGGCTTTTTAGGCTCCTATCTGTGGATTCTGCCGGGTTTGAGTATTTATTTCTGGTCTGTTCCAAGTTTATGAGAACAATAAGATCGCCAATCCACTAGAGGATGGCTCTAAATCCATTTTTGTGAGGCTCCCACCATGGAAAACACAGACTTACTCACTTATTGATGTGGGCCCTTTGGGATTAATTTTGCTGAATCTCTTTGCAGCCTTTGGCAAAGGAGCAGAATGTATGGGTTTGATTGACTGCCCACAGACTTTTCTACTGCTCAGCCCAATGCTGGTGCATCTCTAACTTCTAACAGCTTCCTGGAGTTGTTTGTATGGGTCTATTCTCTCTTGACTTGGGATGCAGTTTGTACCAGAGTCCAGCCAGTCTTTGGCTGTAAGCATCCTTATGCAATAGAGTCTCTATGTCCTAAGACATAGGAAATGAGGATGGGCATTTCCTGGATTTCTAATGTTTGTGTTTTGTTACATGTCTTTTCTGGTTCTCAGTAGTTTCAGTTTTCACCATTGTGGAAGAGTACCAAGCATTGCTAAACAACCTGAACTGCCCCAAAACAGCAGTTGGATGTAAGAGTATAGAATTTGCACTGCCAGATCAGAACACTAGCCTGTGTAACCCAGAACCCTGACTCTGGCAGGAGCCAATACCTTACGTTTCAGAGCACTTGCTGCTCCCATGGTGCTGGCTCCTTCTTATTTCTAACTGCTACACTGCGTTAAAGCAAACCAGATGCCCACTGGTACGTCCCTAATGTTACATCCCCATCCCAGCAACTGCTGTAGTTGCTCTGAAACACACCATGATATTCCATCACAGGCCGGAGGAGATGGCCCACATGTTTGCAAAGGGAAGAGGAGGTGGCCATGAAAAAAACCCCTCTATAAAACTATACTCCACTCCATGAAAAGATTTGAGACCCCACTGCTGCAGAGCCAGATGACAAAGACTACAACTGATCAGCTGTGCAATACTATACAGAGCTAAAAAATCCTTCATGGCAAAGGAGGAAATGCCACATGCTCCCTCCAACCAGTCCCTGTGCATGTGCAACTTGAAACGAGATTAACTGCGGGTGATGATCTTAATTTATAAGACCATTTGCCCCTGCCTTTCCACAGAGGATTTGCCAAATGTGATGAGGCCATTGGTTCATTTAGTTCAGGTATCTGCCTCCAGCAGTTCTTGATAACTTGGGGGAAGGCAATGCTTTTAAAAGCTGGCCACCTATGCAACTCTGCCCCATGAGGGCAAGTTCCTTCCTCAATCCTGCAACACAAGGCTTTATGATCCTAGTCTACCCAAAGGTGCATGACGTACATTCTGCATTCAGAACAAAACCTACCACCACCTTGTTACGATGTCCTCAGAAGACATGGTTCTCCTCGATTGTCAGAGCCTGAACACACAGGGCGCAAGGGGCAGGAACCCCTGCATTTTATCCTCCCTGTTCCTTAGTCATGGTTGACTTTGTGACCAGGTGTCAGGGTTCAGCTGATCAGCTGCCAGCCGACATGGACAAATGCCTGGCAGCGTGGTGGTTAAAGCAATAGACTCTGAGTAAGTAATAATGGAGTGGCTCAGGCTGCTGAGCAGCAGGAGACGTAGCGAGGCTTAAAAGGGGCCCAGTGCACCCTAAGCATAATGAAAAATGGCTTTTCTGCTGACAGCCTGACATTTCAATACAATTTCAACAACATGTAAAGCACCTTCGTTCCTGCATAACGGCGGCCTTAATAAAGCTCTTCCCACTACAGATATTTATGACTAAAGGGACCCTAGCTGCTATAAATAATCCCAAGGGATCAGCTAAAAATAGATTTTTCCATTTCTACAGACAGTTGCAGCCTCTCTCTAAATTCACGCCGAAGCTGAGTGGCCATCACCTCCTCTCCCAGCTTTCCTACCACTTTGTCACTAAGCAAATCGGGTCCCCTTTGAGCAGCTCACAGTGCTTTAACGGGATGAGAGCAGAAAAATGCTCCCTGACTAGTTTATTTATAAAATACCCTTAGTTATAAGTGATCCACCTCACTCCTGAAATGCAGCCACCTCTGGGGTAGAGGACAGCAGCTAACGGGGTTACAGCAAGCAGCACAACAGCATTGTCAGCCAGCTGGAACAGACAACCTTCAATCTGCCACCGCCTCCCTGGAGAGGGGAATCTCTGCCAAGATGGGCTATTGGAAGATGGCGAATTATGTTCACCAAACACCACATGCTCAAAAGCAGGAACCTGGCCACCTGCCTCGGCTGAAAGGCGGACAAGGAATAATGTGTCCTGGCCAGGGAGAATGAAATAGTTGGGAACCAGGTCAGAGATAAACCTCTTGGTCCCTGTTGAGCCCATGTGAAAGGTGGTTGCCTCAAATTTAAGCATGCTACAGGATTAGTGGGATTTAGACTATTGGACTCACGTACTATGTGATCTGACGTCCTTATTTCTATACAAGGCATAGAGCTCACTTCCCTGAGCAGGGTTGCATTGCCTGGGTTCCTGGCCCCTTACCTGTCTCACTTGTTGGGCGGCCCCAGCAGCCTGGCAAAGCCAAGTTCTCACGTTTCTAGTGCTCTCAGCCACGAAGCTGCTGTTAGGAAGCCAAACGGATGCAGTGGAGAATCTGTATAAGCATATCAAAGGGAACAGTGCTGTCCTTCTCTAGGGCCTCTGAGTATCTCAAAGAACTTTAGAGCCCAAATTAAGCCTTACACTTCCGGTGGGAGACAGGACTTAACCCTGTTTCACACCAGCACATTACACAACACCACAGAGGCTCATCCAAGGACGGAAATCAAAACAGCAGAGGTGCTGGGAATTGAACCCAGGAGTCCTAACTCCCCGTACTCTGCCCTAACCAGCAGACACGGTGTTTCTTGCACATCCATCTCTGCTTTAGGCATGCTCAGGATGGCTCTCTTTGCAGTGAGCAACTCAAAGGATTCACAAAGCCAAACCTCCTGTTATTAAAGTCATTCCTCTCACAAGAACAATCCACTGCGTTTTGTGTCAGTTTAATTCCCCTACATTGTTTGCAACCTTGAAATCACCTCTCTGTCCCTGTCACCTGTTTCCCCTGCCCCGAACATCAATGTTCCCCCAGCATTTAGGAATTTGTTTGTTGTCTTGTTTCTACAATGGTCAGATTTTGTAAAGCATTTCAGACATGTGCAGTGCTGGTTATTAGATATCCCTATAGCTCTGCGGCTGACAAGGCTCCCTCTGCTGGCTCCAAAGCAGAGCGCAAGACATGCTAATCTACAGCCCTTCCAGAGCATGTGTCAGCAATGGGAGTGAGGAATAGTTTTGAGGCTGTTCAAATTGATGTTTTCTCTTCAATTATCACCTGGATTTCAGTGCCGTCAGCCAGACCTCACAGCAGCTCCCCATATCAACTGGAGGAAGCCAGAGCCAGCTCTTTAGTCTTTAAGAATTATTTTATTGGGGCGCAGAAGTACTGTGCCTAAATATTACAGGGAGTAGGAAAGAACAGTAAACAGGACAAGGACCAATTTCAGCCTTCAGTCTCAATTTCAGTGCAGAGCTGAGCCTTTGTTGTCACTTCAGTACAGTTTCTGTAGCTTATTAATTAATGGTACTGCTCAGGGCTGTGCGACCAGCAGAGACAAGAGGCGGCCCTAACAGCATACTGACAAATGCCGACAGATTGGAAACTTTCTGATGTCCTGCTGTGAATCCAACTGTTCAGGTGCATGTGACCGGAAACTGATGGAAGCCAGAGCGCGGGGACTCATATCATGCTGTGTTTTCTGCCAGGAACCATTAGAATGAGTCTCCACAGCTGGGAAAGCTGGTCTCATTCCTGAAGATGAAGGTTCTCAGTGTCCTCTGTGGAAAGACAGCAGGAATGAAAGTCAGTGGTTGTGCATATATGTGAAACTCTAGTCCTGAGGATACAGCGTTTACACAGACAGCTGATGAGAAGTAATACTGCAGCCTTCTAGGGGTTTCCAAACGTAGTAAGATGATTTTATTTTAATACTGCTCCATCAAAGCACAAACCCTGTGAAAGAAAGTGCTCAGTGTAGTAATGTAAGCTGACTCTACTGAGAAAGCTTGATGTACATTACTGCACAAACCCACTACTCCAGATTGGTTCACAGTCAGACTGAAGTCATGACCTCATGGCGGCTACCAAGATGGCTCAAGGGATTGGGAACAGTGTCAGGGTTTTTCATCACATGGCTGTCAGCTGAAAGTCATAGTGACAAACCCATTATCTTCTGATACCCATTTGGAGACCTAGGTGAAATGAGCTAGCTGGTCAGTCTGGCTTCTAGTGGTCAAGTGTCACTACCACAAGAACCACCGTTACAATTGTCAGTCTCAGCAGAGAGGCCAAGTAAAGAATGAGCACTGATCTCCAATCTCACTCCTGGAAGGAATCTCTAGGGCAGGAGAGGCACTTTTGGCAGGGGGGTAGATGGGGAGGCTAACAGGGAGACTGCCTGTGCTGGAGATGAATAGGGGATTTCAAGTTTCCAGCTGAGCCTTCATTCACCTTAAGTCATCAGCTTCACCTGCTCGGCGCACAGCAGGAACTGGTTGACGTGCTCGGTGCAGTTCGTCACAGAGGCCTGGTTCTGTTTCAAGCACTGTTCAAAGGCAGTGAAGGGCTCAGCGCAGTCGTGGCGGATCTTCTGCACAATCGGGCTGCAACAAAGCAAAGCGCAGGCAGACACTGAGCGCCTCAGGGGGAACTTTGCGGACAGTCACCGGGGGCTGAATGGGGGAACAAGCCTAGAAAGAACATTTTACACTCGCTAGACAAAGCAGCTGCAGGGCAGTCAGGACTGTGCCCCCAGGGATGAGCTGCACAACAGGAGCAGCAGGCTGGCCTTGGGGTTCAGCGTCGGTATCACCCTAAGGAGAACAGGGTTCAATGCCCTGCTCTGCCAGAGCCCCTGTCTGGGCAGGTCATGTCTCCCCGCCCCGGTACAATGGGGTGAGCAAGGGACAGACTGGGGCGCCTGTGTGCGCAGCCCAGAGGCCATGGGGATGGGAGCCAGGCAGGGGGAGGCTGGGCTGGCGGGGGGGGAGGGGGGCGCACTCACTGGGAGGAGGCTGGGCTGGCGGGGGGGGGCAGGAGGAGGCTGGCGGGGGGGGGGGGCACACTCACTGGGAGGAGGCGCAGCGGGCCATGCTGAGTTTGAGCTGGTGACAGTCCCACTGCCAGGTTGCAGGGCAGGAGGAGAGGGGGGGCAGAAGGAAGCTGGCGGGGGGGGGAGGGGCAGCAGGAGGCGGGGGGGGCCGCACTCACTGGGAGGCTGGCGGGGGGGGGGGACAGGAGGCGGGGGGTCACTCACTGGGAGGAGGCTGGCGGGGGGGAGAGGCAGGAGGAGGCGGGGGGGGGGCCGCACTCACTGGGAGGCTGGCGGGGGGGGGGACAGGAGGCAGGGGGGGTCACTCACTGGGAGGAGGCTGGCGGGGGGGGCAGGAGGCTGGCGGGGGGGGTCACTCACTGGGAGGAGGCTGGCGGGGGGGGCAGGAGGCTGGGGGGGTCACTCACTGGGAGGAGGCGGGGGGGGGGCAGGAGGAGGCTGGCGGGGGGGGCCGGAGGCTGGCGGGGGGGGGGGGGGGAACAGGAGGCGGGGGGGTCACTCACTGGGAGGAGGATGGCGGGGGGGCAGGAGGCTGGCAGGGGGGTCACTCACTGGGAGGAGGCGGGGGGGGTAGGAGGAGAAGATGGGGGGGTAGGAGCCGGAGGCGGGGGGGGGGGCAGGGGGAGGCTGGCGGGAGGGGCCGGAGGCGGGGGGGTGGGGTCACTCACTGGGAGGAGGCGGGGGGGGCAGGAGGCTGGGGGGTGGGGTCACTCACTGGGAGGAGGCGCACCGGGCCATGCGGAGTTTCAGCTGCTTGCAGTCCTGCTGCCAGGTGGCGGGGGGGACAGGAGGCGGGGGGGTCACTCACTGGGAGAAGGCTGGCGGGGGGGGCAGGAGGAGGAGGCTGGCGGGTGGGGAGGCAGGGGGGGCTGCACTCACTGGGAGAAGGATGGCGGGGGGGGCAGGAGGCTGGCGGGGGGGTCACTCACTGGGAGGAGGCGGGGGGGGGTAGGAGGAGAAGATGGGGGGGTGGGAGCCGGAGGCGGGGGGGGGCAGGGGGAGGCTGGGGGGGTCACTCACTGGGAGGAGGCGGGGGGGGCGGAGGCGGGGGGGGGGGCAGGAGGCTGGCGGGAGGGGCCGAAGGCGGGGGGGGCAGGAGGCTGGCGGGGGGGTCACTCACCGGGAGGAGGCTGGCGGGGGAGGGGCGGGGGGGGCAGGAGGAGGCTGGCGGGGAGGGACGGGGGGGGCAGGGGGATCACTCACTGGGAGGAGGCTGGCGGGGGGGTCACTCACTGGGAGGAGGTTGGCGGGGGGCAGGAGGCTGGCGGGGACACTCACTGGGAGGAGGCTGGGGGGGTGGGGGCAGGAGGAGGAGATGGGGGGGGGCCGGAGGCGGGGGGGGGGCAGAAGGCTGGGGGCGGTCACTCACTGGGAGGAGGCGGGGGGGGCAGGAGGCTGGCGGGGCAGGAGGCTGGCGGGAGGGGCCGGAGGCGGGGGGGGGGGCAGGAGGCTGGCAGGGGGGTCACTCACTGGGAGGAGGTTGGGGGGGTGGGGCCAGGAGGAGGAGATGGGGGGGGCCGGAGGCGGGGGGGGGTAGGAGGAGGCTGGCGGGAGGGGCCGGAGGCGGGGGGGGTGTCACTCACTGGGAAGAGGCTGCAGGGTGGGGGGCAGCCAGGAGGCGGGGGGGTCACTCACTGGGAGGAGGCTGGCGGGGGGGGCAGGAGGAGGAGGCTGGCGGGTGGGGAGGCAGGGGGGGCTGCACTCACTGGGAAGAGGCTGGCAGGGTGGGGGGCAGCAGGAGGCGGGGGGGTCACTCACCGGGAGGAGGCGGGGGGGGTCACTCACCGGGAGGAGGCGGGGGGGGCGGGGGGGTCACTCACCGGGAGGGGGGGGGGGCGGGGGGTCACTCACCGGAGGAGGCGGGGGGAGGGGCGGGAGGAGGCGGGGGGGGCGGGGGGGTCACTCACCGGGAGGAGGCGGGGGGGAGGGGCGGGAGGAGGCGGGGGGGGGTCACTCACCGGGAGGAGGCGGGGGGGGGGTTAGGGGGGCGGGAGGGGTCACTCAGCCGGGAGGAGGCGGGGGAGGGGCGGGAGGAGGCGGGGGGGGCGGGGGGGTCACTCACCGGGAGGAGGCGGGGGGGGCAGGAGGCGGGGGGTGGGGTCACTCACTGGGAGGAGGCGGGGGGGGCAGGAGGCTGGGGGTGGGGTCACTCACTGGGAGGAGGCGCACCGGGCCATGCGGAGTTTCAGCTGCTTGCAGTCCCGCTGCCAGGTGGCGGGGGGGACAGGAGGCGGGGGGTCACTCACTGGGAGAAGGCTGGCGGGGGGGGCAGGAGGAGGAGGCTGGCGGGTGGGGAGGCAGGGGGGGCTGCACTCACTGGGAGAAGGATGGCGGGGGGGGCAGGAGGCTGGCGGGGGGGTCACTCACTGGGAGGAGGCGGGGGGGGGGTAGGAGGAGAAGATGGGGGGTGGGAGCCGGAGGCGGGGGGGGGCAGGGGGAGGCTGGGGGGGTCACTCACTGGGAGGAGGCGGGGGGGGCGGAGGCGGGGGGGGGGCAGGAGGCTGCGGGAGGGGCCGAAGGCGGGGGGGGCAGGAGGCTGGCGGGGGGTCACTCACCGGAGGAGGCTGGCGGGGAGGGGCGGGGGGGGCAGGAGGAGGCTGGCGGGGAGGGACGGGGGGGCAGGGGGGATCACTCACTGGGAGGAGGCTGGCGGGGGCAGAGGCTGGCGGGGACACTCACTGGGAGGAGGCTGGGGGGGTGGGGGCAGGAGGAGGAGATGGGGGGGGCCGGAGGCGGGGGGGGGGCAGAAGGCTGGGGGGGCGGTCACTCACTGGAGAGGCGGGGGGGGCAGGAGGCTGGCGGGGCAGGAGGCTGGCGGGAGGGGCCGGAGGCGGGGGGGGGGGCAGGAGGCTGGCAGGGGGGTCACTCACTGGAGGAGGTTGGCGGGGACACTCACTGGGAGGAGGCTGGGGGGTGGGGCAGGAGAGGAGATGGGGGGGGCCGGAGGCGGGGGGGGTAGGAGGAGGCTGGCGGGAGGGGCCGGAGGCGGGGGGGGTGTCACTCACTGGGCAGAGGCTGGCAGGGTGGGGGCAGCAGGAGGTGGGGGGGTCACTCACTGGGAGGAGGCTGGCGGGGGGGCAGGAGGAGGAGGCTGGCGGGTGGGGAGGCAGGGGGGGCTGCACTCACTGGGAAGAGGCTGGCAGGGTGGGGGGCAGCAGGAGGCGGGGGGGGTCACTCACCGGGAGGAGGCGGGGGGGGTCACTCACCGGGAGGAGGCGGGGGGGGCGGGGGGGTCACTCACCGGGAGGGGCGGGGGGGGGCGGGGGGGTCACTCACCGGGAGGAGGCGGGGGGAGGGGCGGGAGGAGGCGGGGGGGGCGGGGGGGTCACTCACCGGGAGGAGGCGGGGAGGAGGGGCGGGAGGAGGCGGGGGGGGGTCACTCACCGGGAGGAGGCGGGGGGGGGGTTAGGGGGGGCGGGAGGGTCACTCACCGGGAGGAGGCGGGGGGAGGGGCGGAGGAGGCGGGGGGGGGCGGGGGGGTCACTCACCGGGAGGAGGCGGGGGGAGGGGCGGGGGGGTCACTCACCGGAGGAGGCGGGGGGGAGGGCGGAGGAGGCGGGGGGGGGTCACTCACCGGGAGGAGGCGGGGAGGGGGTTAGGGGGGGCGGGAGGGGTCACTCACCGGGAGGAGGCGGGGGGAGGGGCGGGGAGGAGGCGGGGGGGGCGGGGGGGTCACTCACGGAGGAGGCGGGGGAGGGGCGGGGGGGTCACTCACCGGAGGAGGCGGGGGGGGGTTAGGGGGGGCGGGAGGGGTCACTCACCGGGAGGAGGCGGGGGGAGGGGCGGGGGGGTCACTCACCGGGAGGAGGCGGGGGGAGGGGCGGGGGGCAGGAGGCGGGGGGGGGTCACTCACCGGAAGGAGGCGGGGGGGGTCACTCACCGGGAGGAGGCGGGGGGGGCAGGAGGCGGGGGGGGGTCACTCACCGGGAGGAGGCGGGGGGAGGGGCGGGGGGGGCAGGAGGCGGGGGGAGTCACTCACCGGGAGGAGGCGGGGGGAGGGGCGGGGGGTCACTCACCGGGAGGAGGCGGGGGGGGTTAGGGGGGGCGGGAGGGGTCACTCACCGGAGGAGGCGGGGGGAGGGGCGGGGGGGTCACTCACCGGGAGGAGGCGGGGGGGAGGGGCGGGAGGAGGCGGGGGGGGGTCACTCACCGGGAGGAGGCGGGGGGGGTAGGGGGGGCGGGAGGGTCACTCACCGGGAGGAGGCGGGGGGGCGGGGGGGAGGGGCGGGGGGACAGGAGGCGGGGGGGGGGGGTCACTCACCGGGAGGAGGCGGGGGGGGGTTAAGGGGGACGGGGGGGAGGGGCGGGGGGTCACTCACCGGGGAGGAGGCGGGGGGAGGGGCGGGGGGGCAGGAGGCGGAGGGTCACTCACCGGGAGGAGGCGGGGGGGGGTGAGGGGGGGCGGGGGAGGGGCGGGGGGGTCACTCACCGGGAGGAGGCGGGGGGAGGGGCGGGAGGAGGCGGGGGCAGGAGGCGGGGGGGGTCACTCACCGGGAGGAGGCGGGGGGGAGGGGCGGGAGGAGGTGGGGGCAGGAGGCGGGGGGTGGGTCACTCACCGGGAGGAGGCGGGGGGGGGGTCACTCACCGGGAGGAGGCGGGGGGGAGGGGCGGGAGGAGGCGGGGCGGTCACTCACCGGGGGGAGGGGCGGGGGGGTCACTCACCGGGAGGAGGCGGGAGGGGGGTCACTCACCGGAGGAGGCGGGGGGGAGGGGCGGGGGGGCAGGAGGCGGGGGGGGGGGTCACTCACCGGGAGGAGGCGGGAGGAGGCGGGGGGGGTCACTCACCGGGAGGAGGCGGGGGGGGGTCACTCACCGGGGGGAGGGGCGGGGGGCAGGAGCGGGGGGGGTCACTCACCGGGAGGAGGCGGGGGGGAGGGGCGGGGGGGCAGGAGGCAGGGGGGGGGTCACTCACCGGGAGGAGCGGGGGAGGGGCAGGGGGGTCACTCACCGGGAGGGGCGGGAGGAGGCGGGGGGGTCACTCACCGGGAGGAGGCGGGGGGGGAGGGGGGGTCACTCACCGGGAGGAGGTGGGGGGGAGGGGCGGGGGGGGCAGGAGGCGGGGGGGGGGGTCACTCACCGGGAGGAGGCGGGGGGAGGGGCTGGAGGAGGCGGGGGGAGGTCACTCACCGGAGGAGGCGGGGGGAGGGCAGGAGGAGGCGGGGGGCAGGAGGCGGGGGGAGGGGCGGGGGGGTCACTCACCGGGAGGAGGCGGGGGAGGGGCGGGAGGAGGCGGGGGGAGGTCACTCACCGGGAGGAGGCGGGGGGAGGGGCGGGGGGCAGGAGGCGGGGGAGGGGCGGGGGGGTCACTCACCGGGAGGAGGGGCGGGGGGAGGCGCGGGGCGGTCACTCACCGGGAGGGGCGGGGGCTCACTCACCGGGAGGAGGCGGGGGGGTTAGGGGGGGCGGGGGGGGTCACTCACTGGGAGGAGGCGGGGGGAGGGGCGGGGGGGCAGGAGGCGGGGGGGGGTCACTCACTGGGAGGAGGCGGGGGGAGGGGCGGGGGGGCAGGAGGCGGGGGGGGTCACTCACCGGGAGGAGGCGGGGGGAGGGGCAGGAGGAGGCGGGGGGGAGGGGCGGGGGGGCAGGAGGCGGGGGGGGGTCACTCACCGGGAGGAGGCGGGGGAGGGGCAGGAGGAGGCGGGGGGGCAGGAGGCGGGGGGAGGCGCGGGGCGGTCACTCACCGGGAGGGGCGGGGGGAGGGGCAGGAGGCGGCGGGGGCAGGAGGCGGGGGGGGGTCACTCACCGGGAGGAGGCGGGGGGGGAGGGGGGGTCACTCACCGGAGGAGGCGGGGGGAGGGGCGGGAGGCGGGGGGGGGTCACTCACCGGAGGAGGCGCACCGGGCCGTGCGGAGTCTCAGCTGCTCGCAGTCCGCTGCCAGGTGGCGGGGGGGGACAGGAGGCGGGGGGGAGGGGCGGGAGGAGGCGGGGGGGGGGTCACTCACCGGGAGGGGCGGGGGGGCAGGAGGCGGGGGGAGGGGCGGGGGGGGCAGGAGGCGGGGGGGAGGGGCGGGAGGAGGCGGGGGGGGTCACTCACCGGGAGGAGGCAGGGGGGGGCAGGAGGCGGGGGGGGGTCACTCACCGGGAGGAGGCGGGGGGGTTAGGGGGGCGGGGGGGTCACTCACCGGGAGGAGGCGGGGGGAGGGGCGGGGGGTCACTCACGGGAGGAGGCGGGGGGTCACTCACCGGGAGGAGGCGCACCGGGCCGTGCGGAGTCTCAGCTGCTCGCAGTCCCGCTGCCAGGTGGCGGGGGGGGACAGGAGGCGGGGGGGAGGGGCGGGAGGAGGCGGGGGGGGGTCACTCACCGGGAGGGGCGGGGGGGCAGGAGGCGGGGGGAGGGGCGGGGGGGGCAGGAGGCGGGGGGAGGGGCGGGAGGAGGCGGGGGGGTCACTCACCGGGAGGAGGCAGGGGGGGCAGGAGGCGGGGGGGGGTCACTCACCGGGAGGAGGCGGGGGGGTTAGGGGGGGCGGGGGGGTCACTCACCGGGAGGAGGCGGGGGGAGGGGCGGGGGGTCACTCACCGGGAGGAGGCGGGGGGTCACTCACCGGGAGGAGGCGCACCGGGCCGTGCGGAGTCTCAGCTGCTCGCAGTCCCGCTGCCAGGTGGCGGGGGGGGACAGGAGGCGGGGGAGGGGCGGGGGGGGGGTCACTCACCGGGAGGGGCGGGGGGTCACTCACCGGGAGGAGGCGGGGGAGGGGCGGGGGGTCACTCACCGGGAGAGGCGCACCGGGCCGTGCGGAGTCTCAGCTGCTCGCAGTCCCGCTGCCAGGTGGCGGGGGCAGGAGGAGGAGATGGCGGGGGCAGGAGGCTGGCGGGGGGGTCACTCACCGGGAGGAGGCGGGGGGAGGGCAGGAGGCGGCGGGGGGGCAGGAGGCGGGGGGGGGTCACTCACCGGGAGGAGGCGGGGGGGAGGGGGGGTCACTCACCGGGAGGAGGCGGGGGGAGGGGCGGGAGGAGGCGGGGGGGGGTCACTCACCGGGAGGAGGCGCACCGGGCCGTGCGGAGTCTCAGCTGCTCGCAGTCCCGCTGCCAGGTGGCGGGGGGGGGACAGGAGGCGGGGGGGAGGGGCGGGAGGAGGCGGGGGGGGGGTCACTCACCGGGAGGGGCGGGGGGGCAGGAGGCGGGGGGGAGGGGCGGGAGGAGGCGGGGGGGAGGGGCGGGAGGAGGCGGGGGGGGTCACTCACCGGGAGGAGGCAGGGGGGGGCAGGAGGCGGGGGGGGGTCACTCACGGGAGGAGGCGGGGGGGTTAGGGGGGGCGGGGGGGTCACTCACCGGGAGGAGGCGGGGGGAGGGGCGGGGGGTCACTCACCGGGAGGAGGCGGGGGGGTCACTCACCGGAGGAGGCGCACCGGGCCGTGCGGAGTCTCAGCTGCTCGCAGTCCCGCTGCCAGGTGGCGGGGGGGGACAGGAGGCGGGGGGGAGGGGCGGGAGGAGGCGGGGGGGGGTCACTCACCGGAGGGGCGGGGGGGCAGGAGGCGGGGGGAGGGGCGGGGGGGGCAGGAGGCGGGGGGGAGGGGCGGGAGGAGGCGGGGGGGGTCACTCACCGGAGGAGGCAGGGGGGGGCAGGAGGCGGGGGTGGGTCACTCACCGGGAGGAGGCGGGGGGGTTAGGGGGGGCGGGGGGGTCACTCACCGGGAGGAGGCGGGGGGAGGGGCGGGGGGTCACTCACCGGGAGGAGGCGGGGGGGTCACTCACCGGGAGGAGGCGCACCGGGCCGTGCGGAGTCTCAGCTGCTCGCAGTCCCGCTGCCAGGTGGCGGGGGGGACAGGAGGCGGGGGGAGGGGCGGGGGGGGGTCACTCACCGGGAGGGGCGGGGGGTCACTCACCGGGAGGAGGCGGGGGAGGGGCGGGGGGTCACTCACCGGGAGGAGGCGCACCGGGCCGTGCGGAGTCTCAGCTGCTCGCAGTCCCGCTGCCAGGTGGCGGGGGCAGGAGGAGGAGATGGGCGGGGGCAGGAGGCTGGCGGGGGGTCACTCACCGGGAGGAGGCGGGGGAGGGGCAGGAGGCGGCGGGGGGGCAGTGAGGCGGGGGGGGGGTCACTCACCGGGAGGAGGCGGGGGGAGGGGGGGTCACTCACCGGGAGGAGGCGGGGGAGGGGCGGGGGGTCACTCACCGGGAGGAGGCGGGGGGAGGGGCGGGAGGAGGCGGGGGGGGGTCACTCACCGGGAGGAGGCGCACCGGGCCGTGCGGAGTCTCAGCTGCTCGCAGTCCCGCTGCCAGGTGGCGGGGGGGACAGGAGGCGGGGGGGAGGGGCGGGAGGAGGCGGGGGGGGGTCACTCACCGGGAGGGGCGGGGGGGCAGGAGGCGGGGGGAGGGGCGGGGGGGCAGGAGGCGGGGGAGGGGCGGGGGGGGCAGGAGGCGGGGGGGAGGGGCGGGAGGAGGCGGGGGGGGTCACTCACCGGGAGGAGGCAGGGGGGGCAGGAGGCGGGGGGGGGGTCACTCACCGGGAGGGGCGGGGGGGTCACTCACCGGGAGGAGGCGCACCGGGCCGTGCGGAGTCTCAGCTGCTCGCAGTCCCGCTGCCAGGTGGCGGGGGGGGACAGGAGGCGGGGGGAGGGGCGGGGGGGGGTCACTCACCGGGAGGAGGCGGGGGGTCACTCACCGGGAGGAGGCGGGGGGAGGGGCGGGGGGTCACTCACCGGGAGGAGGCGCACCGGGCCGTGCGGAGTCTCAGCTGCTCGCAGTCCCGCTGCCAGGTGGCGGGGGGGGACAGGAGGCGGGGGGAGGGGCGGGGGGGGGGGTCACTCACCGGGAGGGCGGGGGGTCACTCACCGGGAGGAGGCGCACCGGGCCGTGCGGAGTCTCAGCTGCTCGCAGTCCCGCTGCCAGGTGGCGGGGGCAGGAGGCGGGGGGAGGGGCGGGGGGGTCACTCACCGGGAGGAGGCGGGGGGGAGGGGCGGGAGGAGGCGGGGGGGGGTCACTCACCAAGAGGAGGCGGGGGGAGGGGCGGGGGGTCACTCACCGGGGGGGAGGGGCGGGGGGCAGGAGGCGGGGGGGGTCACTCACCGGGAGGAGGCGCACCGGGCCGTGCGGAGTCTCAGCTGCTCGCAGTCCCGCTGCCAGGTGGCGGGGGGCAGGAGGCGGGGGGGGGTCACTCACCGGGAGGAGGAAGGGGGGGGGTCACTCACCGGGAGGAGGCGGGGGAGGGGCAGGAGGGGCGGGGGGGGTCACTCACCGGGAGGAGGCGCACCGGGCCGTGCGGAGTCTCAGCTGCTCGCAGTCCCGCTGCCAGGTGGCGGGGGGGGACAGGAGGCGGGGGGGGAGGGGCGGGAGGAGGCGGGGGGGGGGTCACTCACCGGGAGGGGCGGGGGGCAGGAGGCGGGGGGAGGGGCGGGGGGGGGCAGGAGGCGGGGGGGAGGGGCGGGAGGAGGCGGGGGGGGTCACTCACCGGGAGGAGGCAGGGGGGGCAGGAGGCGGGGGGGGGTCACTCACCGGGAGGAGGCGGGGGGGTTAGGGGGGGCGGGGGGTCACTCACCGGGAGGAGGCGGGGGGAGGGGCGGGGGGTCACTCACCGGGAGGAGGCGGGGGGGTCACTCACCGGGAGGAGGCGGGGGGAGGGGCGGGGGGTCACTCACCGGGAGGAGGCGGGGGGGTCACTCACCGGGAGGAGGCGCACCGGGCCGTGCGGAGTCTCAGCTGCTCGCAGTCCCGCTGCCAGGTGGCGGGGGGGACAGGAGGCGGGGGGAGGGGCGGGGGGGGGGTCACTCACCGGGAGGGGCGGGGGGTCACTCACCGGGAGGAGGCGGGGGGAGGGGCGGGGGGTCACTCACCGGGAGGAGGCGCACCGGGCCGTGCGGAGTCTCAGCTGCTCGCAGTCCGCTGCCAGGTGGCGGGGGCAGGAGGAGGAGATGGGCGGGGGCAGGAGGCTGGCGGGGGGGTCACTCACCGGGAGGAGACGGGGGGAGGGGCAGGAGGCGGCGGGGGGGCAGGAGGCGGGGGGGGGTCACTCACCGGGAGGAGGAAGGGGGGAGGGGCGGGGGGCGGGGGGGGTCACTCACCGGGAGGAGGAAGGGGGGGGGTCACTCACCGGGAGGAGGCGGGGGGGGCAGGAGGCTGGGGGGTGGGTCACTCACCGGGAGGAGGCGCACCGGGCCGTGCGGAGTCTCAGCTGCTCGCAGTCCCGCTGCCAGATGGCGGGGGGGCAGGAGGCGGGGGGGGGTCACTCACCGGGAGGAGGAAGGGGGGGGGTCACTCACCGGGAGGAGGCGGGGGGAGGGGCAGGAGGGGCGGGGGGGGTCACTCACCGGGAGGAGGCGCACCGGGCCGTGCGGAGTTTCAGCTGCTCGCAGTCCCGCTGCCAGGTGGCGGGGGGGGACAGGAGGCGGGGGAGGGGCGGGGGGGGGTCACTCACCGGGAGGGGCGGGGGGTCACTCACCGGGAGGAGGCGGGGGGAGGGGCGGGGGGTCACTCACCGGGAGGAGGCGCACCGGGCCGTGCGGAGTCTCAGCTGCTCGCAGTCCCGCTGCCAGGTGGCGGGGGCAGGAGGAGGAGATGGGCGGGGGCAGGAGGCTGGCGGGGGGGTCACTCACCGGGAGGAGGCGGGGGGAGGGGCAGGAGGCGGCGGGGGGGCAGGAGGCGGGGGGGGGGTCACTCACCGGGAGGAGGCGGGGGGAGGGGGGGTCACTCACCGGGAGGAGGCGGGGGAGGGGCGGGGGGTCACTCACCGGGAGGAGGCGGGGGGAGGGGCGGGGAGGAGGCGGGGGGGGGTCACTCACCGGGAGGAGGCGCACCGGGCCGTGCGGAGTCTCAGCTGCTCGCAGTCCCGCTGCAGGTGGCGGGGGGGGACAGGAGGGGGGAGGGGCGGGAGGAGGCGGGGGGGGGGTCACTCACCGGGAGGGGCGGGGGGGCCAGGAGGCGGGGGGAGGGGCGGGGGGGCAGGAGGCGGGGGGGAGGGGCGGGAGGAGGCGGGGGGGGTCACTCACCGGGAGGAGGCAGGGGGGGGCAGGAGGCGGGGGGGGGGTCACTCACCGGGAGGGGCGGGGGGTCACTCACCGGGAGGAGGCGCACCGGGCCGTGCGGAGTCTCAGCTGCTCGCAGTCCCGCTGCCAGGTGGCGGGGGGGGACAGGAGGCGGGGGGAGGGGCGGGGGGGGGGTCACTCACCGGGAGGAGGCGGGGGGTCACTCACCGGGAGGAGGCGGGGGGAGGGGCGGGGGGTCACTCACCGGGAGGAGGCGCACCGGGCCGTGCGGAGTCTCAGCTGCTCGCAGTCCCGCTGCCAGGTGGCGGGGGGGGGGGGACAGGAGGCGGGGGAGGGGCGGGGGGGGGGGTCACTCACCGGGAGGGGCGGGGGGTCACTCACCGGGAGGAGGCGCACCGGGCCGTGCGGAGTCTCAGCTGCTCGCAGTCCCGCTGCCAGGTGGCGGGGGCAGGAGGCGGGGGGAGGGGCGGGGGGGTCACTCACCGGGAGGAGGCGGGGGGGAGGGGCGGGAGGAGGCGGGGGGGGTCACTCACCAAGAGGAGGCGGGGGGAGGGGCGGGGGTCACTCACCGGGGGGAGGGGCGGGGGGGCAGGAGGCGGGGGGGGTCACTCACCGGGAGGAGGCGCACCGGGCCGTGCGGAGTCTCAGCTGCTCGCAGTCCCGCTGCCAGGTGGCGGGGGGGCAGGAGGCGGGGGGGGTCACTCACCGGGAGGAGGAAGGGGGGGGGTCACTCACCGGGAGGAGGCGGGGGAGGGGCAGGAGGGGCGGGGGTGGTCACTCACCGGGAGGAGGCGCACCGGGCCGTGCGGAGTCTCAGCTGCTCGCAGTCCCGCTGCCAGGTGGCGGGGGGGGACAGGAGGCGGGGGGGAGGGGCGGGAGGAGGCGGGGGGGGGGTCACTCACCGGGAGGGGCGGGGGGGCAGGAGGCGGGGGGAGGGGCGGGAGGAGGCGGGGGGGGTCACTCACCGGGAGGAGGCAGGGGGGGGCAGGAGGCGGGGGGGGGTCACTCACCGGGAGGAGGCGGGGGGGTTAGGGGGGGCGGGGGGGTCACTCACCGGGAGGAGGCGGGGGGAGGGGCGGGGGGTCACTCAA